>VWZP01005528.1:1103526-1421294 GCA_013396995.1 Dicaeum eximium
CGCTCCGGCGGGGCGGGAGTGGGCGGGCGGGCGACGGCGGCTCGGCCGTGCCTGCGCTGCGGGCTGTGGCGAGCGGCGCCGGGTAAATGGATCGCCATTCCAGCTACATCTTCATCTGGCTGCAACTGGAGCTGTGCGCCATGGCCGTCCTGCTCACCAGAGGTGAGGGGCTGCGGCGGGGCACCGGGGCGCCTGCGGGGCTCGCGGTCTGCGGGGCCGCGCCGGGCGGAGCGGGGGGTGCCCGAGGGCGGCTGGCTCGGGACTCGCGCCGAGCGGTGCTGGCGGCGGAGCCGGNTGCTGGCGGCGGAGCCGGCAGGCCTGTGCCTCCCGTCCCTCTGTGCCTCCCGTCCCTCTGTCCCTCCCGTCCCACCTGGCCGCCCGTGCCGGGCAGTCCCAGCCCCGCGGGTGTCCCGGTGGGGCAGCCGCGCCCGGCCCCGTCCCCGCCCGCTGGGAGCGGGGCTCTGAGGGCTGTGGGGGCTCCGGGGGCTGTGGGGGCTCTGCGGGCTGTGGTCCGTGGTCTGGCCGCCCGGGGAGCGCCCTCAGGGGCAGAGGCGACCCGCTGGCTGCCGGTAATCGCCGTGCTCCGGGGAGGCGGGTAAAGGATAAGTTAGCGTGGTGGTGATGTGCGACGGTATTTATTTATTTTGGAAGGAAGGCTGTAATTAACCCTAAATAACAGCCTTGCAGCGTGCAGGGGGGAGCCTGCTGGCCCCATCAAAGCGGGCAGAACAGGGAGTGACTGAGTGATGTGAAGTCGCAGATACTGAAACTATGTGCCTGATAATGATATAATTAGGGGATCACAGACTTCTGGCTGCTGTTGACTTCAAAAGCTTTAAGAGAAGCCTGCAGTCTCTCCTGTAGCCATCTTGACTAAAAGCAGACATTTTTCTTTAATAGCTACATACAGTAACAAGAAAGAGGAGGGAACAGAAGGGCATTGTTCACTGTTTCAAAATACTAAATACCCTTTCTGGCCTTTTGCATAGCACAGGAAGAAACTTTATGAATTGACAGAAATACAGTAATACAAAGTCCATTCTGTTTCGCTGAAAATGTGGCTTTAATTAAAAAGCAGTTGAATTAACCTGATGACTAGCCTGTCAGATTTTGTTTGTAAGATTGTCTTAGGGCAATAAAATGTAGATTTTTGAACGTGATTGTATAAGCAGTTAAAATGAAAGTATGTGTATTGTTTCACTTTATTCCTGTACTGTGCTGAGACTAGTGAAAGAACTGTCAGCTCTGGTACTGTGCCATGTTTGCATCTTACATCTAACAGTGCAAAAATTATGAAAACTATTTTTTTTTCAGTGGGGTAGGGGGGGAGACCTCATATAGAATGCTTAGAAAAATGATTGAGTTTTTTTTTTGGTAACATGCTGGATGGCAGTGAGTATGAATTCATGAAAAATTAGGTTACTTGTTCTGAAAGCCCAAGGGGATTGGACTGGAGACAGTGAGACACTCCATCATTTGGCTTCTATTAAGCAGAGTTATTAAAGAGCAGCGGGAACTTCAAGGCCTGGAGCCTGCAGTAGCATTTTGGGGAAAGTATTAAGGTAGCCCAGTGAGGGGAAGCTAACTTGTTTGGGATGATTTTTAACATCTTGCAGAACAGTATTTTTTTTAGATATAGGTGGTAGGTAAGACCGTGAGAAGGGGTGGCAGCAGGGAAGTCTGTAGGTTGATTTTTGAAGTGCAGACAGTAGGAGGAAGACATCTGACTCTTCAGTCAACTTTGAAAGCCTTGGTGCTACTGTGGTGGCAAAGTTCAGTAGGCACACCAGAAGTAGTTTTAAGTCCATTCTTCCAAGGATGTTTCCGAAATCTGGCTTCCTCTTAAACCTTGGCTCGATGGCACATTGAATTATGTTTGAGTTGCAATTTGCCTAGAAAGAGTAAGATTTTGCTACAGGACACGTTTAATTCATACCAGAGCAGTTTGGAGAGCACAAAATGAAGAATTTTATGAAAGAAACTTTTTATCGCTTCCTACAGAAATTTTTGAGGTTTCCTGATATTTTTCATAGAGCCAGTAGAGGATTTTCAGTGTTAAGTGTTTCCTCTTTTCTGCTGCATGTTCGATTGCATATGAAAGGGGAGCCTTTAGCCTTGCAGTTTCACACCATTAAAAAACTTCACATTTGAGTTGAGAGTTACTGTTTCTGGTGAACAAAATAATTATAAACTGGAACTTCTTTGTTCTATAATATTGATGAAAGTCTTTTTGCATGAATAACTAGTTAAAGATTTTCTCTTTCTGTAGAAATTACAAATAGTTGCTCAGTTTCACACAGTAAAACCTTCCTGACAGAGAGACTTAGATGGTAATGGCTCTACCTAATAGCTTTATAAGGTGTTAGTTAAACCTTTTAAATTTTGGTGCAGTATTGAAAGGTAATAAACAATTCAGCAGTTCCGAGTTTTTCTTTTTCATTTGTCACATAAATATTTATACCTGATATTTTTGTTGTGTGCTTACGCGCAGTTAAAAGAAATGTTACTTTTATAAAAATAGAATGCTGTTCATGGAGTAATGTTTAAAACATAGATGTGACCTTCTTCTAGGACTGAAAGTATGTTGCTTTTAGAACTGGTATTTCACTTTAAATGTGGTTAAATGCAACTGCTGACAGCGAGTGGAAGTAGCTATGAAATAGTGTTGTTAGTTATTTACCTTGGGAAAAAAACGCCACTGTGACCTTCCCTCCCCCAGTCCCTCTTCTAGTGAAATGCTCTTGCTTTAATTCAAAGGACTGTAATACTGGTCATTAAAGCGAGTGCCCCAAGGCATTTACAGAGATTAAGCTTTCAACAACTAGGTGCTGTACAGTGATGGGAAGGAAACAACCCCAGCTCTTGTGCATCTACAGCCTAGAGAAGTGCCTCAAATCTGGCACCGAGTTTGGTTGTGTGAGTTTGGTTGTGTGATGCGTGTGGCTAGTAAAGATGTATGGTGAGGTATCCTTATAGGACCAAATTCTTACCTTTCTGGCACAATTTTTTTCAGGTGAAATCAGATGCTACTGTGATGCTGCACACTGTGTTGCAACCGGCTATATGTGCAAATCTGAGCTTAGTGCCTGCTTCTCCAGACTGCTTGATCCTCAGAATACACATTCCCCACTTACTCATGGCTGCTTGGACTCTATTGCAAGCACAGCTGAGATCTGCCAAGCCAAACAAGCACAAAACCACTCTGGCACCACCGCCATGTCCACATTGGAGTGCTGTCATGAAGATATGTGCAATTACAGAGGACTGCATGATGTTTTGTCTCCTTCCAGGGGCGATGCTTCAGGTAGGGCAATAAAGCTTCAGTGAAACCCCTCTTCTGGCCATCAAGCCAGCTACAGCCAAAACCCTGTGCATCTGCTGTTAGTGATTGAGTTGTTAATGTAAGTGGAGACACCAGAGGGAGAAGTGGGTAGTTGGATGCAGGGAACATCTCAGCCAATTAGCTTTTCTGTCTGCATTAATATTGGAAGTTTCTCCTGCCATCTTGACATGATGTCTAAGAGTCAGTGGCAGTGGTGTTCCTAGTTAAACTGGCTATTGGGGTACAAAATTCCATGTAATAAACAGATTTAGAAATTAATTTTTTTACAGGGCTATTTTCTGTAGATACTGCAGAGTGTAGCAGTTGCTCCTTGAACTTGTCAGTGTGGGATTTAGGGGAGGTGCTTCTATGTAAACCAGTGTATATATAAATCCTGAAATAAGCTTCACATCTTACCTCTTTGCAGGACAAGGGAGCAGATATCAACATGACAGCAGCAGGAATCTCATCACCAAGGTGCAAGAACTGACTTCTTCGAAAGAGCTATGGTTCAGGGCAGCTGTAATTGCTGTTCCAATAGCTGGTGGGCTAATCTTGGTGCTCCTTATCATGCTGGCCTTGAGGATGCTCAGGAGTGAAAACAAGAGACTGCAAGATCAGCGGCAGCAAATGCTCTCTCGTTTGCACTACAGTTTTCATGGACATCATTCGAAAAAAGGGCAGGTGGCAAAATTGGACTTGGAATGCATGGTGCCTGTGACTGGTCACGAGAACTGCTGCATGACCTGTGATAAAATGAGACATTCAGACCTCAGCAATGATAAAATTCTTTCACTGGTCCACTGGGGAATGTACAGCGGACATGGGAAGCTGGAATTTGTATGACCAATTATTTTTTAATCTGAGCTAAACTTACTCTCTGAACTCTTGAAGGCCTTTGGGTTCTGCTGGACAGGAGCACTTTATCTTAAAACAAAAACTCTCATAAATCATCTTTGAGAAACAAAGGACCTCTGCAAACAGAATCTTGGATATTTCTTCTGAAGGATTCCAAAAGTTGTCTTATTTGCACAGAGTAAAATACACTCAAATGTATTGTTTGCTTCAGAGTTGTGAAAGCAAAAGTTAGAAGTTGTAAACACTGTCACCAGGGTTATCTGAACTGTAGGGAGCTGAGAACTGAGTTATTATAATAAACTGTATGCAAGCTCCTATGTTTCCTGACTTATTGTAAAGATTTTTTAAAATATATATATTTTCTCTGAAACTTGCTTGTGATTTCTGTTTTGCAAATGGGTTTTCTTGTGGATGATAGTGGAAAACTAATCAAGGTGTGCATGGTAATGCCATGCATAACAATTAGATTCTGAAAGCAGACTCTTTTCCTACTCTGCAAAGGCATTTAGGTGGTTATTTGAGAATGAAGGTGGCAGCTTTGTTTTATACTTCAAGCAGCAGTGAACCCACATCCTCAGCTGTTCTTGGCTGTTGCATTTTGTTCATAACCTCAGTGAATTCTTCCAAAGCTTTGAATAACTTTTTCTTCCTCTGTTAATGAAGAAAGACTTCATCTGTGCAAAATGTGTCAGAAAGTGACCCCTAATTCTTTATAGCTGTTTTTCCTCCATTATCTCACAATTCTTGTTTCTATGATCTGTTTTCATTTGTACTTTTATACCCAAACTTTTTTTTGGGGAGGAGGGGGAAACCCCAAAACTGTGCTGCCTCTTAGGTTTGATTGGTTTTTCTTTTTCTGTTTATAATACCTCTGGGCACAGTGGAAGGCATCTGCCTTGCTCTTCTCTCATGTAACTAAGTATCATATGTTCCTAGTTTTGTGTGGGACTGAAGAAACAACACTGCTTTAATCTATCTCCTCCTTTATGCTATTCTTGCATAGGTAGGTGGCTTTTCTTCCTGGCCAATATTTGTGTACTTTGTTTCTTACTCTTTCTGCTAGTTGGCTGCGCTTGATCATTTCATTTATTCAATGCCTAGTTGCTAAAAACAAACAACCTCTGGATTATTCAAGGAATTTATTGTATTTATTTTTCTTGCTATATTAGACCTTGCAATAATTAAAATATAATTGCTTAAAAGGCTGAAGCCACATCATGGTGAAAGAAGCATACAGAATGCTGCTTCAGAAGATAAAACCTGGCAAGAGTCTATTATTAATCTATGTTTTGAGAAGCTTTAGAAATGCTTCTGCCTACTGTTCTGGCTGTGAAGTTGAGGTGTTACTGTTGCCAGCAGTGAGACGGGGATGGCACACAGGGGGTTACAACAGCCTTGCAGCAGTGCTCTGATCCCTGTGCTGTTTGCTGTGGTAGATTGGTCTGGGATGTGCAGGCTGGAATGCAAAGGGATGTAACCGAGGAAAACCTGCCCCTCTAAGTCACAGCTCATGTTCCTGAAGGTACGCTGAAATGATGTGGTAGGGTTGCTGTGGGAGATAAGTTGGTCACTTGGCTGTGCAAACAGAGGGACTGATATTGCAAATTTACCCCTACAGTTAATCACTCACTTGGGCCAAGGGCAGTGAGAGCCCTGGGAATGCCAAGGTCCCCCTGTACTCATGTTTGCAATATTAAAGTGCAGTTTAGAAGGATTAGTTTCATCTGTGTACCTCAAGCTGCTGACCCTTCTTACTACTTCAGTGTGCATAGAGTGTTACTTTTAAGGCAGAGAATTACATCTGATTTCTACCTCTTTGTGCTGCTGAAGTTTAGGAAGTTACGTGGCCACAACTTTTCTTGGAATCTGGCCTGTGGTCTTCTGGCTGACCTTTCGAAGTGCTGCTTTCCTATAAGAGCTCTGCCCTTCCTTTGCACTGATCTGAAAAACTAGGGCAGTTGTCTGCTCTGCCAAGTGTATTAGCTTTGGGAATGGCTGACTGGGAACTTGATGCTGAAAGACAAACCTGAAATACCGTCTGTAGCTGCAGTAGTTACTGTGACTAGACAAGTTAGAAAATCTGATGGCTAAATCTTTTAAGTGCCTTCTCCAGCAATCAGAGGGAGCATGTTGTATAGTCATTTAGGCATCCTGTGACCTTCACCACTCATTTGCTGCTGATTTGAATACTAAGGGCCTATTTATGCTTGCCATTAAAAGGCTAGTAAGACCAGGATGCTCTAATTGGCCCCTTGCTGTGGAGATGTTTTTAAAAAGAAAAGAGCTTGTTTGCGATCCCCTGCAGTCGTGGCAGCAGGGCCACAGAGCGCTGGGGCTGGGGCTCGGGTTGGCAGCTGCCATCTCCTGGGGTTCTCTTACCTGGTGTGGTACTTGGAGTTTAGGTGTGGTAGCTGATATGGCCTAGGAGTTTCTGGGCTATGAGTCTTCTAAGCTTTCTTCTAAGAAGAAAATTAACTCTATCCCAGCCAAACCCAGGACAGTATGAAATCTGGATTTCCAATTTATTTTTAAGCCCTCATACTCAGGAAATTGTGTTATGAGCTCTGGTGTCTGTCTGGCAGCAGCTATGTGAGTTATGGAATAAGCCCCAAATCTTTTCACTGAAACCACTGGCTGCAGAGTCCAAAGGGCGCTGGAGTAAGCAGCAGCCAACTTCATCGCTAGGATTTCTGCCGTGGCTGCTTATGTAGCCTGCGGGCCTCAGCGCTATTTAGAAAACTTGTACTGTGACAAGGAGGGTCCTCAGTGATGCTCCCTGGGCTTCCCGGCTGCTGGGTGCTGTACCAGCGTGAAACAAAGCCGTCCTACACAGCCACTTCACCCATCCTAGCGAGGCAGGCAGCAAATATTGATAGCTGTAGAGCCTGCCCAGAGGCTGAAGAGGTGAGACAGTAATCGAAGGCTATCCTTTTAAATGCATTTGAGTTAAGAGCCTGGATTTGCCATTGTGCTAAGCACTCTCAGGTTTCCCCTGCAGACAATAACAAACACTCCTTTCTTTGAAACCCCCGCAAGCCTGGGAGCGTAAGAAGGACAGCCCTCTATTTCCAACTGAGAGAGTCTCTCGGGTTGGAATAAATGAAATGAAATGTCCAAGATTTAATTTAGCATACCCCGTGCCTCTCTCTTTCTCTGATTCTTTCCTCAAAACAATAATGGCTGTAGCTTTTCTTATGTCCCTGCCGCCCCTGGCTTCGCGAGCCGCTGGGTTGGTATGTCTCCTCTTAACTCCTGCTGAACTGATTCTATTAAAAACCCCTTACCCCGCAGGGGGCTTGACCTTTTTCTGAAATACCAAATGCGTCTGCTTTGGAAATCACAAACTTCTCCTCTAAAGAGCTTGTAAATCTGGTTTCAATATTGAGTGATTACAGGCTGTGCGGAGAGCTTGAAAGTAAGCAGCCACTTCTGGTAGCCGAGCGCTGGGGCTGCGCTGCCGGAGCTGAGCGCGACTCTCATTTTTCAGCCCGGTGTGTGTTTAGCACAAAACCACTGACGTGAGCTGATTCAGCCAGATTAGCGGTGGGGTGACTGGCCAGGCTCTGCTCGCAGGACGCCTGTCTTCTCTTATCAGGACCTCGGAATCCAGGTTTTGTTGTACAACCGCTTGCTCTGTTGTAAATCCAGGGATCTCATTGCAAATGGATGATGCCCTAGAGGCCAAACACCAAAAAAAGCCTGGGAAAAGAACAAGGTTTTTTCTTAGGTGTAATGGATGCATCTGCACCTTCTCTTGCTGCTCTTGTGAAAATTAAAGCAAGGTATGAAGAATAGAAGATATATCTCCAGGCTGCCTGTGTGAGATGGGATGTGCCTTAGCTACCAGCCAGTGGGGTTCCACAGTGAATAAATGAAAGCAAAATTTGGCTTTCTCATTGAAAAGGGGGAGGGGTAAGAAGGCAATCTACCAAGAAAAAAAACATGTATGGTCAAAAAAACCCCTCAGGCATAATAAGGCACAAGTTGAGTGAATAAAAAAAGAAAGTCTCTGAAGGAGGCCAAGTTGCCTTTATTTCTTTTTTTCAGATACTTTCCCACATGGAGAGCAGTGGAAGCATATTTGTATTGTTCCAGTGTCTGGTCACTTTGCAGAAAAAACCTCTTCCTTGTTTTGGTTCTAGGAGCTACTTGGAGAAGTACTATTTTGGATCTGTCACTGTGTTTTATTTCTGGGGAAAAACAAGAGGTGGAGAGGTGCTGGTAAATTACAATTATCTCTTAGGAGGGGCCCAGTGTCTCCAACATTATGAATTCTGGCTCCCTCTAAATAAACACCCAACCTCATTCTCTTTGTTTCACCTCTAACCCTCATCTGCAGCCTTTACAATCCCAGGGGGTGAATCCTGAAGTAAAACAAACTGCAAGGGAAGGAAGCCAGGAGGGAGCCGTGGAGCCGTGGTGCCTGCATAAAAACAGAGCCTTCTGCTCTCCAGCCAACCTTGACAAAAGGATTCAATCCTGAACTGACCTTCAGGGGGAAAAGCAAAACAAAAACCACCTTGACTTGAACTTTCAAGACCGCAGGAGTTTAATGCTTGGTTTGATGTCTCCTAAAGGGAGCAGGGAGTTAGAAATGCCAAACACCTGTCTTGCAAACTCAAATCCTAACAATTTATCATGAAATCTGAGCCACAAATCACATGGATTTGAAAAGCTAGGATTTGCTCGTCACTGTTTCTAAATCATTCAGTGTTGCTAAAAGGGCCTAAAAATTCTCCATTTTGATTGTCTAGGCAAATCTATAACATTTGGTTAAGCAAATAGTAAGTTCTGTTGAAACATCAATATTTAAATGCACGTTTTCACTGAATAAATATTTCTACCTTGGGAGCAGGTCCTGCCTCCCAGCCGAGCTCTGCTCTTTTCCCTGTAGGCAGAAAGGAAGAGAGAAAGTCAGCCCTGATTTCATAAAAAACCACACTGGCATGAATATAGGGTGACTGAATTTTTAAATAAGTTTTTTATTAAAACTGAAATGTTAGAGTATTTTCCTCTTTCTAGTAACCACGCTACTTAAATATATCAATGGCCATGCAGTTGGGAAAATGTAGTTTGAGTGAAATGTATTGTTTGAGTGAAATGTATTGTTTGAGTGAAATGTATTGTTTCACTCCCCTTGGCTATAGGCTGCATTTTAAAAATACTGAGTTGTGACAGTGTGTTAAGAATGGAACCTCTCCTGTAATTGCTTTTTTACCTATTAGATTAAAATTTCAGGAGAGTGTCTATGCAGCAGCAAGGTGATAAGCACTTGCCTTTCTCTTAACATAAATTTTTACCTGTTTGCCAACAAAAAAAAAAAACATAGACACTGTGATGAACTAATGCAGGCACCATGATGAACTAGCATCTGTCTGGGAGAGGCTCTGAGGGGCAGGGGACTGTCACCCTGGCAGTGCCAGTGGGGTAGCCAGCGTGGCTGCTGAGTGCCAGGCTAGTCTCTGCTTCTGGGACCTTTTCACTCCAAAGGCCTGTGGGTTGCAGATGTAAATCCCCTTCTTGTCACTTGGGAGGAAAATATTGGTGTACTAAATCTCCTCCTGGCACTGGCTGTGACAATAGAGAGGGAGGAACAGAACAGGCTCAGGGTCCTGCCCAGGCTGGGGATGCTTGTATTGGTGTGCAAATCAGGGCTTGTGTCAAGCAGGTTGCTTTGAAATGCTCAATTTGTTGAGTTCTGGCTGTGAAGTAGCTATTTCATCAGTGGAAGAAGATTTATTAACCAATTTTTTATGGCTATCGACAATGGCTTAGCTCCAGCAGGGTCCCAGGCATTTTTATGAAGTGCAGTGGGTTCCAGAGGTAGAGGTGTTTTATATTGCTCTGGTATTTTAACCCAGTGAGCTAAGGCCTCTATCCTGCAAGTACTTAAGGTTGTGCATAATTCATTCCGGTCCCAGGGGCTGTTTTGTCCCTGCTGCTGGCAGGGCTTTGCTGAGCTCTGCCCTGGGTACCTGCTCTTGCAGTGGGCTCACGGCTGAGGAGCTGCAGCAGGCTCTGGGGGAGTCCCTGCTGGCCCTGGCATTTGCTTTGCTAAAGCCTGAAGGGGAATTGAGAGTTAATGCCAGCGTTCAGTCACAGTCACACTACTGGTGGCCATCTAGTCAGTGTTTTCCTTCAGCAGTGACCTGGCTGCCCTGGCTGTGGCTAGTGATGGGGGAGCAAAAGGCCATGCTGGACACAATTCAGGGGCCAAATTAGTGTGGATGTGTGTTTGTCAGGGCAGTTTCCACCTGGCTCTAGAGCCTTGTCCTAGGCTGCAGCTGGCCCTTTCTGCAGGTGGTGTAGGGAGGAGCACCCTGACAGTTTCCATCACCTAAAACCTTTTATGCTTTTGCACACAAGAAACCACATGGCTGCTAAGCCTGCAGAAGACCAGCTCTCTAAGTCTAGCCAGTGCCCAAAGCTGTGCTCTCAGCCATCATCCCCCTCTGCCACACACAGTGCCTGATGGTCAGGGTTTTCATTACATGAATGCATGCAATGGTTTTTTCACAAAACCTCCTTATTGAACCTCTGCCCCAGCCATCTGGGTCCCTGGCTGGCTGGCTGCAATTTCTCTGTAGCTCTTCATCTCATGTCCTTGCTCTGGTTCTCCCTGTCCTGGATGCCTTTCTCTGCTCTTCCCACAGGGCTGGAGGTGCAGGGCGCCCTGCCTGTGCTGGAGCAAACTCTCCCTGGCAACAGGTACTGCTCACAGCCTCCCCAGCTGTTATCAGCCCACAATAACCTTTCCCTTATTTGATTTTTTTTCCCCTGGGGGACTCTAGGGGACAGCCACATGTTGTTTCTTCTAACCCAATTCCACCTGACTGTTCGGTAGTGGGAGAGCAGATAGGAGAGTGGTTCCCTCCTGATGGACTCCCAGGTGGGTGAGCAGAGCCAGGCTCTGCTTCCTCCACTGACCAGCAGCTTCCTCTCAGGATGGGACAGACCCAAACATGGGGGTCTTCCTCATTATAAATAAAAAGTACAAAACACTCTCTTGTAAGTAATTTTTTTGTGAAGCTTTTATATCAGAAGCTGGAAACACTTTCTTTTTCTGCATCAACAGATGACAGAAATAAATTTTTGTTGTTGTTGTTTGTAAAAAATGCACCAAATCTGGGACCTGATCAAACATTCATTTATCATAATGCAAATGAAATTTGCCATATGTTTTTGTTTTAAAAAACATCTTGTACCAGAGCATAATATTTCTAATTGTGTTTATAGGCTGGGTTAAAATTGCTTTACAGCAGCCTTTTGCTATGGGATAGATTGGTTGTGGAGTTCTGTAATCTCTGCCTTCATTACTTGCTCTGTTATCTGTCCTGATTGCTGCTGTGCTTTACTGACTGCGTGATAATTTTGTCTGTAGAAAGGTTGTCACCCTTTACCTCTTTGAACTGAACTTTGTCTCCTTACGTCTGCTGCTGGCAATTGGCGCTTCTGCCTTTCTCCTGCAGGGGACAGGGACCCCCATGGCCCCAGGGACTTGTGCAGCCTTCTGGGTCTCTGACCCATTCTTCAGTGCCCCCCTTGCTGCCCCACTGTATGACACAAAACACTGGTGGTTCTGCTGGCATCTTGCAGCTTCCAGGAGAGCTGCAGGCTCCAGGAGGAATTTTATGGCAAGCACCTTATCGTGGGTTATGGCTGAACATACATGAGCACTCCCAGTGACCAGCGTAATCCACTCTTTGCTGGCATTATTTGACTTTATTTTTTATTTACACAGGGAGGCTTGGGTGGAGTGTTATGTACGTGGTATCAGACAAACAGTCTGCCCCACCTCGGGGCTGCACACGTGCTGGAGCCAGCGCTGGCACCCGCTCCGAGGGCTCCGGCAGCCCTCGCCTTTCTCCGGAGCGTCTCACACGTGGGAAGCGTTTGACTTTCTCCTCTGAGCGTCTGAGCAAGCAGGTTAGAGTGCCCCAGAAATCTTCAATAGGTGGCCAAACATTCAATACATGGCCAAACATTGAGTGCCATTCCTGTTTTACGGTGGCAATCGATGATCCTGCAGGAGCCCTGAGCGCAGCAGCGAGCGGGCGCCCGCTGAACACGGCTAATCTCTTATCAGAGCACTGGGTGCCTTCTCGGGCTGCACCCTATCTGCATATTAATATTTGATCATTCACGAGCAATTTGCAAATTTGTAATGAGTAATGAAATATCCTGGGAGCTGTTTGCTCACAAATAGTTTCCAGAGTATTTCATTACACAAGACAAATTTGTAAGTATGCAGTTGCCAGTATTGGGATTCATGAGTTGTCTGCTCCTGAGGGAAGTGCTGCTGCAGGGCAGATGGACTGGTATCTGCTTGATCACAGCTGGGGATATGCTGTCAGTGGTTTTTTGTCACAGTGGATAAAAACATCCAACAGCAAAATCACAGGGATCTTCTACATATGTTATTGAGTGAGAATGAATCAGAAATACAATATACAGGGGTAATTTCCAGTCTTCACTTGAGTATCTTATCTCACTGGTTTCTTCCGCAGCCAGACATTTTCCTCAGTTACCCACCTGGACTCACAGATACTAAATCCATTTTTCCTTGTGTTTTGCCAACAGATTTTTAAAAGCCTGATATGATTGAACAGCAGTAGCAGCAGTGAAATATGGCATTTCAGAACAGGACAATGGAGTACAGACAAAAAGTCACTGGGAGTTTTTGCCCGGACCAAGGTGGAAGAATTTGGCACAAAAGGAAGATCAGAGCATGCAAAAACCTATTTTCTCCCCTGAAAATATCCATGTATGCTGTACAAAATGAACAGAAATAGCAACAAATGAACTTATCCCAGCACTGTAATGCAATATGGACAAGCTGGCTTTTAGCCTTCAGTGCTTCCCTGGCATATGGAGGCTTTTGTTGCAGCCTGTGGATGATTGCACTGGGCAAAGATGTAGAGGGATGGCTGCAGCCAGCACAAGGAAGCATATGGGGTTGAACTCAATTGCATACAGCTCTTTGCTGGTGCTGTATTACACAGCATGTGGATCAGGTGAGTTTGGGCCTCATGGTGCTGTGTTTCATGGGCACTGCACCAGGCATCACCCCTAAAGCTCACAACTCCCAGAGAGGGGCAAATCCTTCACCAGAGCCAGGGCAGGGGGAGCTGCTGGGTGCACAGCACAGGCAGGTGTCTGGCAGCAAGAAATCATCTCCTTGAACAGGCCAGCTTGTAGAGAGAGCACAGAGATAACCCCATACCTTGAATTCAACACCAACTGCAGGCTGCAAAGGCTGGCACACTGTGCCTGGGGCCAGCCTGGGTCAGTTTGCCTTGCAGGGGCACCGTCACTGTCACTGCCACGGTCACTAAACAGTCCTCTGGGGATTGCATAAGTGAAAGCTGGATCAAAGGTCCCCTGTCTCTCAGGAAAGCGTCTGACTTGGTGAGCATTGGGTTAAACATATTCTTAAATACATAAAAATATGTGTTTATAAAATTTATAAATAAAATCATCTTAGTCTTCTGGCTGAGTATAAGGATTATGTAATTAATTTTTATATTGGTAGCAAATAAATTAATTTATAATTATTTAATGTTTTTGTATAATTAACAACATATCCAATAGAACCTGAGTGGAGTGCCCTGTCCAGCTGACCACACACTCATTCTTTGCTCTTCTCCCTGCTTCCTCTGGCCAATCTGTAAGTTCTCCAGCTAGGAAGAAGACTTCATCTATCAAGAACTTTTCAGGTCCATTCCAGATATAAGATTCCCACCAAATATGGGGTGTGGGAATGGGATCCCAAACACAGGATCACGATGTGCAGTGATAACTGTGTATGCAGAAGCATGTGTGGGAAGCCATAGGTCTGTAGATATGGACTTCCCAGGCCAGGATGGGTGGCAGCAGCCACAGTTCTCCTTATCAGTCTTTGGGATGATTGATGTTCCTCCCAGGGGACCCATTTCCAGGGGCACCATGTTTCTGGGCCGTGTCCTTAGAGAAGTCATCCTTAAAACTGATCTTTCCAGGGCTGATGTGGGCTTCTCCACGGTGCTGGTAAGCAATCTGCTTTGTGTTGTGGCAAAGCTCTGCCCAGAGCAGACCAGCCCTCTTCTGTAGACAGATTAGAGAAGCTTTTCCCCCAGAGTCTGCACAAAACCAGAAATTATTCTTTGAAGTTTCCTTCCTTCTTTTCCCACTAAAATGTTCACACTATTTCTTAAAAATAAGAAAAATGCTGCTCTGAAATGATGAGTGTGTGGGAAAACCCCGACTCGGCTGGAGGAGGAAACAGTAAAGACATAGCAACAATTACTGCTGAATTTGTTTATGTTTGCTCTTCCCAAAACAAGGATGAAGAATGGGACTAAATACAATTAGTCACCAGCCACTGGTGAGGGAGAGGAGGCTGCTGAGTCACAGCCACATTCAGCTCTGTCCCCAGAAAGGTCAGAGCCAGCTCAGGGTGGAGGAGCCACCCTGCAATGGCTCCTGCACCCCCTCTCCTTAGGGACAGTGACCCCAGGACTGGGGTGCTGCAGGGGCAGGTGTTGGTCCTGCCACCCACTGCCCTGTCTGTGCCAGGGATGCTCATCCCTACAGAGGGACAGGAGTGCTCCTCTGGGGGATTTCTCTGCTCCCTCTGGGTGTAGCCACGCTGGTGTTCCTGTTCCAGCTTCAGCAGAGTGCAGATGGCACAGGTCTGGAGAGGCAGTCAGACACTCTGGAGGAAGGGACCTGAAGGAATCTTTCTCGTCTGCTGTGCATAAAGCGAATTTTTAAGAACCTGTTCCAGTTGGTGACTGGGATGACTCCAAAGCAAATACATCTTACCAGAGACTTCCCTGCCTAGTGAGTGTGCAGTGTTATCACACAAGCATCTCTTGAAACCTCTCTCTGATTTCTCTGCTTTGTCCCCTCAAGGCAAACAGATGGAAGTTTAATCCTCTCCCCTTAGTGTCTCTGGATTGCAAAGCCTTTGTCAAAAGGGAGCCTGAGATCTTAAAACCTAATGCTTTTTCCTAGATATTGAGATAATTGCTATGGGCTAGACGCAAGGAGAGTAAAGAAGCCAGGCTAGGCAAAGGGGAAATGGCAGGAAGTGAGAACTAGATAATGGAAAAAGTAGTTCAAAATTATTTTCTTCATGTCTCCATATACTGATTTGTTGCTAGAACAAATGGAAATGAGCTTAATGGATTATTCTCTGCTCTGAAGGTTTGAGAATAGGTGCATTGAATTTATGCCAAATTAGGGAAGAGTCAGGGCATTTCCTAGCCAGCAAGATGAGAGAAAAGCAAACCAAAAGAAATAAGAAGTTTTTCCCATTCTGGATTTCTAATAGGTTAGGAAGCAATGCAGGTAGATGTAACAGAAACTGAGGTGACTCTTCCAGCTTGCTTCTTACAGCAAAGCAGCCCAGGTGTAAGGCACACACAGCCAGGTACAGAGGGGAAGCAAAGCTTAGTGGCTTTGGGGTGGGTTGTCCTTGATTAGGTGATGCCCTGACCGGCTTGGCTGGACTCTGATGATGGCCCTTTCTGCAGGGGGATGTTGAGGGAGCTGACACCCCTTCCAGCCACAATTCCAGGATACTGAGGTCCTGCAATGGCTCTCATGGCTGGGATGGCTTTTCTCCTCAGAGACTCTTTGCAAAGCAGACATTCTTCACAGTGTGCCTCTCAGTGTGTGCTCACACTTATGTGGGTATATGGAAACCAGAAAAAAAAAAAAGCTGTGTAGAAGATTTTACTTTCCAGGCTAATTTATTGCACAACTTTTGTTGTGAAGAATTATTGTGAATCTATTATTTGTGTAGCTCTTGCTGTTTGAACGAAACAAATGACCATAGATGGCTGTTAACAGATGCTTTCTCCTGAGCAGGAGGAGCAGCAGCCCTGGAGATGCTTGGGCAGAGATATCTGCTGCTACAAACCAGCTTTGTGGCATTGACCAGCAAGACAGCACCCATTTCTGCATCTCAGGCTCTATGAGAGAGCATGTCCTTATTCATCATGGCTGTGGCTTTACTCAATCCTCACTGCATGCAGGCAATAACAGGAAGACTCTTGACATTTTCAATTGTCAGATGGGGATCACATTCTTGTGGAAAATGTCCTGTCTGAAGCAAGCTCTTGAGACTGGTGCCTGTGCAGAGAGAGTGAGGGGAAAGTCCTTTCACCTCTCTGTCCCCAGCAGTGTTTTCATGCCATGTGCCCTGTGTTTGGGGATAGAAACTTTCTCCAAGAAGAACCTCAGGGTTTGCCTGTCTATCCCCATCAAGAAGCGATGAGCAAAGTGGAAGCAACTAATTCAAGTGTTTGGTGATAGTGTTGTGAGCAAGGGTACTTCTGTTGTGTGGAAAATTTATGGTTGTCCCTTTTAACTTGGAGGTACAGTGTAAAATATTGTGGTGTATCACAGGAACAGTGCAGCTCACAGGTGGATCAAACCAGTGTAAAGGCAGAGATCAAACATAACTTTTCCTGTATTGACATGATGCACATTGCAGTTTCAGTCCACCATAGCACAAAAAAAAAAATATTAGAAGGCAAACTACACAAATTATCAATAATGTTAATTACAGTTCTCAATGAGGGAGATAATGGCAATGCAAGGGAAAGTAAATACTTATTAGCTCTAAGGAGCATCCTGTTATCTGTATGAAAAATAAACAGATTTATCTAGGCACCACCTTAATGGTTCTGGCTATGGAGAGGCAGTGTGCTACTTCACCCAGATGTTGGCATCATTGCCATGTCTGGTGGAAAACAGAAGAAGCTTCCCTGATGCTATCAGGTGCAAAACTGGTCTGAATGGCCAACTGGCCTTAAAATTCTCCTCAGCTGGTGCCAGAACACCAGCCTGTCACCTAAGAGCTAGGGCAGGTGTTAGGTACCACTTAGCAATATGCTATATATTATATGTGTAATATGGTACATTATACAGCTCCCTCTCCCTCCTGGCCTTCTGAAATCCTTTTGAAGATCTCATTAGCTCTATTGCAAAGACAATGGGCACTTAGATCACAGGTAGGTGGGATGTGCTGAAGGCCTCTGGAACAAAGATGGAAAATGATTTTAGTCTTTTCTTTAAGATCTAGATGACAGTTTTGCTGAAAGCTGTTGTGGTTTCATTTTTGGGGGTGCTAAAAATCCCAGTGGTTACAGGGTGGGTGGCACGTGCTCAGCATTTCTGGATGTCAGGCCAGGCATGTCCTCACTGGCCACCTCTCTTCAACCACTTCCAAATGATTCCCCAATTTATTGCCACTTAAGCTTCAGCCCTGTCTCAGAGGTTCTCCATTAGTGGTGTAATGAACTGATACAATGCTCAGTCAAAGGGTTCAGAGCTGGTGTGCAGTAAACATAAACATATGTTTAGTGTTGGGTTTGAAACTACTGTAGCCAAAGTGGGCAAGTGTTACAAACTTCAAACACGAAACAGATGCAAGTTAATTCAAGGCATGAAAGTGATGACAATAGAAGTGAGCTGTAGCAAGGAAATGAAATGTTAGTTTAGGCAGAAGTTGCTGCAGCTCTGCCTTGCACTGGAAATGCCTGCAGTCTCTGCTGAAGATGGGAAGGCACAGACATATTTTATTGGGACAGCCAAGCATGTTGTTCATATGTCAGAAATGTAAGTCACTGCTATGAGTGAATGTGTGAAGGAAATACAATCTGACAGGCTTTTGAAAGCTGGGAATTGGCTTGCCATGAGGTCACAGAATCACAGAATAAGCTGAGTTATAAGGGATCCACAAGGATCGTCGAGTCCAACTCCTGGTCTTGCACAGGACAGCCCCAAGGGTCACACCCTGTGCCTGAGAGCATTGTCCAAACACTTCTTGAACTCTGCCAGGCTTGGTGCTGTGACCACTTCCCTGGAGAGCCTGTTCCAGTGTCCAATCACCCTCTGATTGGTAAAGGACCTTTTCCTGATATCCAACCTAACCTTCTCTGACACAACCTCAGGCCATTCCCTCATGTCCTGTCCCTGGTCACCACAGAGATCAGTGCCTGTTCCTCCTCTTCCCCTCACAAAGAAGTTGTAGACTGCAGTGAGGTTTCTGCTCAGTCTCCTCCAAACTGAACAAACCAAGTGACCTCAGGCACTCCTCACAGGGCTTCCCCTCCAGGCCCTTCACCATCCTCGTTGCCCCTGCTTTGGACACTCTCTAATTGCTTAATGTGTCTGAAGCTGGACTGCAACAGAATTGTGGAATGGTTTGGGAAGGGACTTTAAGGGTCATCATTCCTACCCCCTGCCATGTGTGCCAGGGCTTACAGTGCCCAGTGTGCCAGGAGAAAGCAGAGGTCCCACAGCGTGGGCATCCCCTGGGAGAGGGGTGCTGGGCTCCTCAGGCAGTGCTGGGGCACTGCAGCCATCCAGCACCCAAGGGCTCAGTTCTGCCCTTCCCCTCAAACTTCCCAGCCCTTGTTCCCTGCCAGGGGAGACTTCCAGGCCCTGGCCAGGGGCTGCCAGGTACCCAGCTGGTGACATGAGTCCCACTAAGGAGGCAGAGGTGCTTCAACAAGGCTGGGCAATCCTTGGGACTACAGGGCTGCCTGCAGTTCCAGGGTCTGTCCCTGCCTTGTTCTTGCCTTTCTTCTTCCCTGTCATTGTAGACAAAAGATTTAGTGACTCTTCTTGCCAATAAATCTTCTGCTTATACTCCGCTCCTTTGCCTATCATCTGAGTTGTCCTAAAAGCAGTGGTTTGAAGAAGATTTTGTTTTATAAGGTCTTTGTGAGCTGGTGTCCTTCTGGGCTATGCATGTTTCTGTGGTTTGCATGGAGATTGTGGAACAAGATTTGGTATTTGGTGTTGGAAGGAGAAGAAAAACCCCAAATGTATGCCTGAATAACAGTGGCTCTCAGGTAACTACGGAAGCCTTGGGTATGTTTGTTCCCTTAGCCCCAGATGAGCACGTGTGTGTGTGCCTCTCCATCCTGTGTGAGCCTGTGCTTCAGCAGACAGACTGTCTTTGTCCTCCTGTAGTGCTGCTCTGATGTTCTGCTCTCCAACACGTTCTCCACCTCTGCCTCAGACAGACTTGGGAGCCAAGAGGGCTGCCCACAAAGCAGATGGTTTAAAATAACTCCCCTGACAAAAACAGCATCGCTGTTCAGCCGCTCCTCCTTTCCTCCCGTGGGCACCAGCCCTGCTGCTCGTGGAGCTGCAGTGCCCATGCCAACACTCCTGAGCAGCCTTCTGGCTCCCTTCAGGGCCAGCAGCCTGCTCAGATTCTGCTGCTGGGCCACAGCAGCCCTGCCCTGCCTGCTCAGCCCATCACCCTCCTGTCTGCCAACCCTGCCAGTCCAGCCCCATGCCCCAGCACCCCCGTGCAATTTAGGGCCTCGGAGAGGTACTTGAGGGATTAGCTGCAGTAAAAGTCCTGCTCTAAATGAGAATTTCAGGTTGGGACCTGAAACTGTAGCAGTTTGGAAAGCACCCAGTGGCAGTGCTGTCAGGGAGTGTTCACAGGCAGTAAAATAAAACCTAATTACAGTTTCACCAAGGGGCACTGCAGTGCTGGGGTATGAACTCCCTGCACACAAACAGTGAGGGGCAGGGGGTTGCCAGCAGTGCTTCTCCCTCCGGGACACAAACAGGTAACGGTGTCACAGAGCTGCCATCCAGATGGGACACAGCAGCTCAGGGAAATGACAGGAACCTTTACTCATTCAGTACCAAATTACACGTGACGGGGGCAGGAATTACACCTAGGTGTTGTCCAGCCCTCCCTTCACCGGGGGGAAAATCCGGGATTTGGAACATACAGACTACTGCAGAGTAAGGCAGGAACAAAAAAGGGACTTCCCATCATTTGTGGAAGTTGAAATTGAAACAAACAGAAAAAATCATCAGCCCAGGGAAGGTTGTAATTACTGTATAATCAGCTACTCAGGTAATGAAATCACACACTGGCACAGTGCTAGTAGGAGGGTCTCAGCTGTCAGAGGAGCACAGATTAAAGCAGGGAAGCTCGGATGTTGATATTTTTATTTGGGGAATGCTTTTCCCCTTCAATTATTTTAGACAAGATGATTAAAAAAGTGAAAAAGAAAGCCAGATTGCTGGAGATTAGTGTATCAGGAGGAAGGCTGGGGGAGATGGGCTGGTGGGGATTTCTATCCACACCGAGCTGTTCCTCAGGGCTGGGTGCTTTGGTCCCACTTCTGCCCTGGCAGGGGACAGGCATTGATGGGGGAGCTCTGCATGGGCTGGCTGGCTGGGGTGACACCCTTCTCCCAGTGCATGCTGGCTCTGGGAGGACCTGCCCTGCAGTGGCTGCAAAGCACAGGAGTGAGCAGGGAGAGGGTGCAGAGCCTTGTCTCAAAACTCAGACTTACGTGAAATTTCTAATGCTGTGAGCAAGTGCTGTAAGTTACATCCTTCAAATCTTAGGGAAAAAGAAGTAGTTTGGTGAGATCTTCCAGGTGGTGTGTGCCAGGTAAAAGAGTGCAGCAATGTCACCTGTGGTGAAGCACTGCCATGCATGTAACCATTAAATGCAGCTCCTTACATAAGGAAGGGTTACTCACATGGGCAAGGGAAAGAACTGGAAATGTTCTGCCACAACGGTGCGAGGTCATATTTCATTTGTGTAGTGTTCTCTCTCCTCAGGGGGCAGCCAGCAGCTAAAGCAAAGCTCTAGTCTCTGAAAAATTCCCTTATTAAAGCTTGCCCAGCTCCTTTGCTGCTCCAAGATGTCTCTTACAAACTGCTCAATTCATACAGAAGGTGTTTTGCTTTGTGTATAGGAATATTTTTTATTATTATTTTTTAATTGAAAAATATCTTTCCCTTCCCACTATCCCTTTAGGTCAGAATAGATGTTGTTTGACATAGAAAGGTTTTTTTGGCATGTTGATTTAAACCTTCCTGGCTTTGGCAAAGAGTGACTGCAGGGCCAAGATAATTAACTGATTTGGTGACTTATCTCCCTAGTTGAGTCTCAGCAACCCTGCCTGCTACAGAGCTTTGATAACTGCTGCTGCACACCCCACAAAGCAAGAGTTTAATTGTCTTTCAGGAAGCTTTTCTATCAACCACTTCTCTGCAGTTTGATAAGTTCTGTTGCTTTGGAAAAGTCTTCAGACTTCCTGACAGGTCTGAATTTGGTCTATGAGAAGCATGGGTGGCCCTGAGGCCCCTCATCCCTCAGCTTCCCCACAAGTGATGCTAATGCCCCAGTTGCTTGCTCATCTCATCCTTGGCTCCCTATGGAGTCCACCAGTGGGAAAAACAAGCAAGTCTATATAAGAGTGCCCAAATTCTGAGAGTGCAGCTCTGGAAGATGCTGTGGGACTGAGTTTGAGAGTGTATTAGGAAAGACAACAACACTACCTCCCCATTACACAGTAAAATTACCTGGCCTAAATATTAGTGAATTTGCCCTAGCAGTGACTAAATGATATATTTTGAAAGATCTTTTTTTTTTTTACACAGAGAAATATGAAAAGAGAAATTTATGGCAATTTGAAAACATCAATGGTCAAACTCACCATGACTGGATTTAAAGGCAGCTTGAGTAGTAAGAAGCCATTTTATCTCCAGCTCTTTCTTAATGGGGGTTTGTGGTAGATAAACCCTCTGCTGTGCAGCCTCCCTCTCCTTGGGTATCCCTGGAGCCCCCAGTGTCTCCAGGTGAAGGCTGCCCAGAGTGCTCAGGGGTCTTTCCCAGCCTAGTGAAGTCCATACATGCAAGGGCCCAGCAACAGGATTAGGTGACACACTGTTAAACTTTCAGTTACTTGTTCAAAGCAAAAAAGGCTATATAATTACTATATATAATTGCAGAAGGAATGCCTGCACTAGCTGCCTTTGGTGACCTGCATCCTCAGCAAGTTGGCCAGGTGAACATTTCTGAGTAGTGTCTGCCTCCAAGAGCTCTGGTTCTGCAGAGAAAGCCCAACATGGGTTTGGGTGGCAGCACCTCTTGCTGGCCAGAGAGGTTTCAGTGCTAGCCAGGGAGGTTTCAGTGCTAGCCAGGAAGGTTTCAGTGCTCACCTGAACCGAGCTGCCTCTGGGGCTGCAGGACTCAGATTATCACAGGTTTGTGTTCCTCACCCATCACTTCTCCCCTCTGAGGGACAAGAAGAGTATTAGTTTTAGCATTATCATGGCTTCAGTCCCTTGGTTGCTCGCTCTTTAAGCATCCCACTTCTCCATAGCTACTCTGAGGTTGTCATCTCATGGGTCACAGCCACTTCTGAGCCAGACTGGATTCATGCAGGTGAAGCAGAGAAGCTCCACAGCTCAGTGCCATTTCTACTCAGACCTGCACAAAGTTTAGCTGAACATGAATGCCAAGAGCTGAATTTGGCTCTGCTGGCCAAGGCTTTGATGTAATGTTTGCTCTGCAAAAAAACTCCTCTGATATAAACTGAGTGAACGTATCCTGTCTGCCTGAGTATAACTGGACACATTCTCTGCATAAGCTGTGTTAAGCCTTGACTTAAGTCTAACAGCTCTTAATGTCTCTCCTAAGCTCTCCTGTTGAATGTTTGCACCATTTCAGGAGAAATAGGGATTATTTAACTGAAATAGCTTTGATAGATTTGAAGGCTCCAAAGATCAGCTGACTTACAAAGGGAAAAGAGAGTATTTAAAACCAAAGCAAGGGTTATTCTGAAGGTTCATTCTTTATTTGAAGACAGCTTAGGAATGATTTAACAGGGTTAATTTCAGAGAGAAATATCCTGAAGTCCTCTAGGAGACGTATTCTTGCAAGATTGCCAGCTAGTTTATAACTGAGATTCCTAATTCTCTGTGGGGGTAATTACTGCAGCTGGGTTGGAAAGGCTTCAGTATTAAAACAGCAGTCAATGAGCTACTGAACACAGGCTCAAATCCACAAGGAGATTCTCAAAGCCTGAGCTGATTAGAGCAGAATAAATCTTGGACTGGATTGCCTGTCCCTGCCCTAATGTCTCACACTAAGGGGGTTATGGTATGAAATGGGGTAGGCTGGTGTGAGTGTCATGCATTTTATCAGAGAAATGAGCTTTTCTTTTTCTGGGAGGTTGCCTGAAAGAGCCACTTAAAGTGAAAGTTGGTAAGGTATTCAAGACCAAGATATGTAATATCCAATAGCAACACATAAAAAAAAAAACAACCCAAAAACCCCTCCAAACTCCCAGCTTCTCTTTCTCCATCAGCCATGAATATCCATAGTTGGAAGGGACCCACAAGGACTACCAAGTCCAGCTCCTGGCCGGGCACAGGACAACCCCAGGAATCACACCTTGTGCCTGAGAGCACTGTCCAAAGACTTGAATGCTGTCAGGCTTGGAGCTGTGACCACTTCCCTGGGGAGCCTGCTCCAGCATTTGACCAGCCTCTGGTTGAAGAACCTGGCTGAGGAGCCAAGACAAGGTTCTGCTCAATGATTTCTGGGCTGTTGCTTTTCTTCAGTAAACTCAGAATAAAACCCACACACTTTAAGGCCTGTCAGTGCTTCTGCATTCTGAACAGGTGCATGAGAAGCTCTCACTCCTCTGCAGGGTTTTACCCAGTTCTGTCCTTCCTGCCCTGTGGGATGAGGGTCTGGAGGATGCTCCCAGGTTCCTGGGCTGCTGGGGCTGCCATGGTGTGTCTCCAGAGAGGTTTCACAAGGAGCTGCTGCATCCCCCTGCTCCTGCTCTCAGTCACATCCTCTTGTTGTGACTTTCCCAGCCCATCACCTCTCTTGTTGACAGCAGGACCAGGAATCCCAGATCCAGGCGAAGAGGTATTTTCTCCTTCCTTTGGCTTCGGTGGAGCTGCGGAGTGGGTGAAAAGGAAAGGGAGGGAGCACCTGTGAGTTACTGCATTGCATGTTGGGATTTGAACTCAGAACACTCCAAACATAGAGATATAAGTCACAACACATTTTTTTCAAGCCCAGCTGCAGTGCTGGGTGCTGGTATATGTGCACTTCAAGAGCACTTGCTTAGAGAGCTCTGAAAGAACACACACCTTGGCCTCGACTTCCCATTTCAGTCTGCTTGTGTTCATTGGTTAACCTGAGCATGTTTGGTTTATCTGCACAGAAACCACAAAAGAGTACTTTTTCACATGAAAATGGCTGTTATATTTTACCAATCATATTCTGAAAGAAACAGTTAAATAAATAATTTTCACTTTTTTGTTTAAGCTTAGAGACACAACTGGAAAATTATCACTAGGGAGGAACAATTAAATACCGTCAAACTGGAGACACATGAACAGTTTGTCTGGATGTGGGCATGGTCTTTTTGAAGCCTATTTGGAGATCTTTTTCTTGGTAACATGGGTGACTTCTGCCATTTCCAGCTCTCCCTGGCAGTTTCCAAAGTGCCCTGTGACTACAGGACATGTGCTCTACCAAGGAGCCCTTTTCTTAGGGACTGTTTGAATTTCTAAAACATTGTTCCTTAAACAACAAGAAACAGAAGTCAAATGTGAAGTGATAAATGTTTCTGACAGAAGCAGCATGGTGACCAGCTGGGGTTTGGAGGGTGCTTGTCTGTGCTCCTCCCACTGCAGGGCTGGTGAAGCAGGAAGGATTTACAGCCTGATGTGTTCTAAAAGCCTGTTTCAGGATCCTCGCTTTGATTTCCCATCCCTGGCCCAAAGGAAAGGCACTTTCCTGGTCTGAGGTTGTTGGGTACATTTCCAGCAAAGCCCTCTGCAGATCCTGGCCACCTGGAGCCAGCCCTGCAGCTGGTGCTAACAGCAGGCTCTGGCAGTGGTAAGAGGCTTACTGGAGCTTTTGGCTGGTGAATAGCTCATTCCCTTGCTCCTACTGTGGGATCAGGAAGCAAGTCATAACAAATACCTGTGTTTGAACAACAACTTGTTTTCAAAAGCTGGAGCAATTGTGATGATGATTTGTTGACTAGTGGATCCCAGGGCAATCACTGTAGAAAGGAAAGGGATTTTTCCCCTCTTAGGCTTCTGGAAAAGCTGGCAGTGCAGTATGTGTCAGGATAGTTGCCATTTTTATTCTCCTGTTATAAGGTTTGGTGAGGTCTTGCAGGGTTAGGTCAGGTTTAGGACCTTATAGCTAGTGAGGTTTTGGTCCTTCCCTTGAACTGCAGTTGGAGCTGTCGAGGAGCATTGGACAGAAGAGCCTTTTTATTCCTTTTATCAGAGGCTTTTGGATGCCAAAAGTCATGCTGCAGAAATGCTGCTGATGGGATGGCTCTGATGGCCTCTTGGTGGGATGGGGCTGCAGTCCTGGTCCTCCTTGCCAGGGCTTCTGGAGGTGCCTTTCCATGGCTCTGTTATTGAGGCTGTTCTTCCCTTGGTAAGCAATAAGTCTCCCAGAAAAGGAAACTTGGTCATATCACATCTCAGAGCTTATCATGACTCTGGAGAGAGATATCTATTGCCACAGTCCTCATTGCACTGGGCTAGCTACAATGAACACTTTTTTACAGGCATGTGTAGAAGTTGGGTTTCTGGTTTTTTTTTTTGGTTGCCTTTTTTTTTTTTTTTTTTTCCTTAAAAAAAAAATTCCCAAGGTCTCAGCTATGCTCTGATGCTCCATGAGAACATTTTTGAACTCTTAGAATTGTTTACTGAACAGGAAAACCATTTCTTACCCAGTTCCAACTCTGCCTGGAGCTCTGTGGAGGCATTGCCTAGGCCTCCTGGAATAACTTCACCTTCTGGAAACAGTGCCTGTGGAACCCTCTTTTTTTCCTTTTCTTTTTTTTTTTAATCTTCAGCCCTGTCATCCTTTGTGAACTGCAGGCATGATGTTTCCTATAATTTCAAAAGAGGCTGTTCATTGAAAGATATAAAAGCATAAACAAAAAGTTCATGTTTGTTGGCACAGTTTTTAAATGCAGACATCTGGGTTAGAGATGTGAGAAAATTGTAAAGAATTTGAAAGGTTCAAAGGCTCATGTTATTAAAGTTTTAATAATCTCCTTTTCTGCCTAGCCCCAGCCCCCTGCTAGTCTTTGAATCTTGAAGGAAAATGCCGTCTGAACAAGATTATAGTTAATTAGGGTAGGATCTTCTCTTTGAAAGCCTGTAGGAAGCTGTCCTGCCTTTTTATTTTTCAGACTAGAATGAGCTGTGTGTAGGAGGAGATACATGGCAAAAAAGCACTTGAGTGCAATGTTTTAATTTAAAGACTCCAGGGGCTCTGTTAAGTTTCTATAACACAGATGATGGTATTTTCACAATCACTTTGTTATGTAATCCCCCGAGAAATAATTCACCTGAGGTGAAATTCACACCTTGTAGAGGGGGCCAGGAAGGGCTGGCAATAAACACCCTGTTTGCCTATACACACACACACACCTATAGGCACAGGAGCCTATACACACACACCTATAGACACACAGCCCCCACAGACACATGGGCACAAAGCCCAGTGT
The DNA here is from genome assembly GCA_013396995.1 of Dicaeum eximium. Taxonomy (NCBI): domain Eukaryota; kingdom Metazoa; phylum Chordata; class Aves; order Passeriformes; family Dicaeidae; genus Dicaeum; species Dicaeum eximium. The sequence goes on from VWZP01005528.1 coordinate 1,130,038, forward strand.
GCAGCAACTTTGGGAAGTCTGGGGTGAAAGACAAGCCTGGGTAAGTCCTGACTCCTGCTGTCCTCCTGGAGCTGGGGGATGAGGAACCATAGGGGATGGATGAAGCCTTTGCTTTGTTGGCCATCATGGCTTGCCCCAGGGCCGGCTCTTTTGCAGCAAAGGGCTGGAGACTGTGGACTCCCCATCCCTGCAGGTGTTCAAAGCCAGGCTGGATGGGCTATGAGCAACTTTCTGTAGTGGAAGGTTCTCTGCTCATGGCAGGGGGTTTGGAACTAGATGATCTTTAAGGTCCCTTCCAATCCAAACCATCCTAGGATTCTATGACCACAGCTCCAGGCATGCAGTGGGCAAAGGGATTTGGTGGCTCTGGCTGCTGGCCCTGCAGCACCGTGGTGCTGTGTGTGCTTCTTGTGGCACAAGCCAATCTGTCACCTTGTCGTGCTCCTGAAGTTTTATCTGTGTCCTGTCTGGTGTTTCCCCAGCAGTGCCAGTGGAGAGCCCATAGCCCTGCTCGTGGCACTTTCCCAGTGACTGCAGGCAGCTTGCAAACGTGGCAGACCTGCACCCAGCCCTGCCCTGCAGCCTTTTGTGGCCCCTTCCCCACAGAGCCTGACCCTTTGCTGCTGCCACGGGACGTGCAGGTGCTGCTGTCACCGTGGGTGACATGCAGGGCATGGCTGCTTGATGGGAGAAGTCACTGAGCCTTAGAAGTACAAAAATGACAGGCTGGGCCCTGCCTCGTGTCACTCATCCTGCAGTAACTACAGTAACCAGGGTGCACAGAGAGCGCGGCGGTGCTGCTGTGTCCGCAGGGCTCCTCTGGCCAGCGCTCCCAGCCGCCCTCACCGGGTGTCTCAGTGGCTCTTCACAGCCTCAGCCATCGCCAAGCAAAGGGAAGGTTGGGGCTGACGATTTGTTTTAGAAAAGGAAATGTATTTTTTTTTCCTGAGTTTGCTATAAAAATGAAGGCAGATATATTTCTGGTCTATTTTGTTTTAGTGCTTGCAAGATGTCCTGAGGGAGCTATTTTTTTTTTTTGAAAAATAGGGCGTTAAGTACCGTAATTTCCCTAACATAACAATTCCATATTTATTTCACTTTCTTTTTCTTTACACTCAGTGACTTATAATAGCAGTGCTTTTCCTCATCTCCTCCTGTCTCTCTAGTCTGCTAACAAGCCAATTAGTGAGTGCCCAGAGCATGAAGCATTCCTGGCCTTGCTGCTGTTCCAGCCAGTCATTAACTAGGTGGAGAAGCTCTAACAAACACTGGAAAAAAAGAGTAAATTTGTTTTTTAGAAGTTAGTTGAGTTTTACAGCATTAAAATAGAAAAGGTAGTAAAAGAAGGGGTGGAGGTGAGTAAACACGTTGCCAAAATACTAAGTCAATTAGCTTAGGTGAAGGACCAGGATTTTCTGGTGTAACCTGGAGTCTGGAATTGCTCTCACCAGTAAAACGCTTCCAGAAGGTCCAAAGAGCAGCTATGCTGCTTTTCATTTTTTTACTTTAACTTTTTTTCCTATTGATTTTGGTATTCAGGCCTTAACCCCAATGTTAACAAAGTTATTCTTCTGTCTTTCTGGACATCACTGTATCTTGGGGTATGCTTTATACTCCACTATTGGGAATTTCCTCCATGCTCTGTTTGCTCAAAAATTATTTACTGACCTTTTAAGAAAGTTCTTTGGCCTTAAGACCATGAAATCAAATGTTCAAGAGCCTCACAACCAGTGTTCCTGGTTAGTCTGAGTCTTTATTTGGGTGCCCAGATACAGTTCTTCGATGTGAGATCACCAACAGCACTTGAATTCAGCAGCACAGGCTCACCATTTAGCAGGAAACAGTGCCAGATGAGTGGAAATGAAGGGACAGAGAGAGCAGTCCCTGGCTCTGAACATCACTGGGAGATCCTCTCCTGGAGACACGGGAATGTGCAGCGCTGCTGAGCGCACCGTGTGACCGGACTCCAGAGCATCAAGCTCGCTGGACACGGACAGGGGAGTCTGCTTTTGGGAACGTGCAGAATGGTGGAAACACCAACCCAGCAGGTCAGGACCCCATTGCACTGAGCCTTTACAAACTCAGCAGTAGAAGTGCTCCATCATCCAGTTTGCACCTCTTTATCGAGCAGGCAAGCTCTCATACAGAGGGATCTGAAGCGAAACTTCCTAAGAAATTCCGGGTTGGAGTCAACAATTACTTAACATACAGCACCACAAAGAGACCAGGTTTGCTAAATTCACACTTTTCAAATGAAAGATTGGATCACTCTCCCTGATCGTAAACCCTCCCATCCCCGAGGTATATTCCCACCTGAACCTCCCAAAGCAGCAAAGCCCTCGAGTGCCCTGCCTTCAGCTATCCGACCTTTGAATGAGCAGATGGCATGGAGCCCAGAAGTAGAAAGACCTGTTTGCACTGATTATCCTTGGTGTCATTAGCAGGATTCTTTACAAACAACTCCCTCCTTTGAAGGGCAGACATCCCCTTGCCTCTGAGGAATAACTGCAAGCGCTGGCTATCAGATTTATGCTTCCTTTGCTGTGACCTCTTCAAAACGTGGCACCTCTTTGAGCTGGCTGCTCTCAGGAAAATAAAAAATAAAAAATTAAAAAAAAAACAAAACAGAAAAGCTGAATTTTCTGAGTTGACCTGCCCTGTTTCCCGTTTTCAGTTTTTTTCCCAAAGGTTTTGATGAGGTAGTCTGTGAAATAAAATTGAAAAGACTCTATTACCAGAAAGATTCTGTGACCCAAAGGTGCCAAGCACCTTCTAAACGAATGCCTGAAGCCAAGTGAAGTAAGCAATTGGGAAAGTCTTTAGCTGAAATTCGGAAGTTGTGATATGAGGAAGCTGTAGAAATGCAGTGGTGATAAGTGCATTTGTCAGGCAGCTCCTTTTGAAAAGTGCCGGTACACATGGTTGCTGTTCAGAGAAACAGAGGTGGGTGTGATGTTCTCTAGCCTTCAGCTTAGCCCGTGGCATGGGATTGTCCCCTGGGAAGGATACAGCATACCATTACGTTCCTCTTTGTAAAGGTAATGAGGAATAGTGTCTCTTGAAGACTTGCGGAAAAGGCTATAAAACCTAGCGACATGTATTTTTTTTCTTCTCTTATTACATCTTGGTTTACGTGATAAATGAAACTCCTACAGAAGAAAACCTAATGTTGGCACATAGTAGAGGAAGAGGTAGCAGGATCAAGAGCAGCAAGTAAACATAAACCCGTAATTCTTGCCAATTTAGAGCAGAATCTGGAGTTATTACCAAATGCTGGAAAATTCATCCCAAATTTTCCTTTACTGTGTAACATTTCCACTATAATGGGTTGACAAGTGTATCTTCATTTCTCCTTGTAGACTATACATTGGTCAGTGGATAATCACAGACTCACAGAATATTCTGAGTTGGGAGGGACCCATAATGATCATTAAATCCAGCTCTTAGCCCTACAAAGGACAACCCCAAGAGTCACATCATGTGCCTCAGAGCATTGTCAAATTCTTCCTGAACTCTGTCAGGCTTGGTGCTGTGACCAGTTCCCTGGAGAGCCTGCTACAGTGTCCAGCCACACTTTGGGTGAAGAACCTTTTCCTTGTGTCCAGGCTAAACTTTCCCTGACACAGCTTCAGGCCATTCCCTTGGGTTCTGTCACTGGTCACCCCAGAGAAGATGATCAGGCTTCCCCTCATGAGGAAGATGTTGACTGCAATGAGATCTCAGTCTCCTCAGTCTGAAGACATCAAGCAACTTCAGCCTCTCCTCATACAGCTTCCTCTCCTGTCCCTTCACCATACTTGCTGTGCTCCTTGGGATGCTTTCTCACAGCTCTACATCCTCCCTACACTGTGGTGCCCAAACTGCCCCCAGCACTCGAGGTGAGGCTGCCCCAGGGCAGAGCAGAGCAGGACAGGACAATCCCCTCCCTTGCCTGGCTGGCCATGCTGTGCCTGATGCCCTCCAGGACAAGGTTGGCTCGTGGCTGCCAGGGCACTGCTGGCTCATGTTCAACTTGCCATGGACCAGGACTCCCAGGTCCCTTTTTGTGGCACTCTCTCCAGGCTCTCATTGCCCAAGAGACTGGTCTGTTATTCCCATCACTTAGAGCAATGCTGGTGTCATAGTTTGTGTAGTAGCAATAATGTGGGTCACATCTGCACAAGTTTCTGAATTAGTTAAAGTTCAATTATTGTGTGTGTCTCTGTATGGCTGCAGTTATAGCAATATGCTTTGCACTACTGCCTACATCTTGGAAATGTAAACAAGGTCTGTTGGTTTAAGCACATTAGTGTGACACACTTTATCTAACTAAAATGGAACAAAGCCTAAGGCATAACTTTGCAAAATAGGTACACCATCTCAGTACTTACCAATATTATTCTATTAAATTAAGGAATGTGCTGCTGCCCTGTATCACACAGAGATAATTTAAGACAGAATTTGGTTCTTTCTTTGTAACATTCAGAACTGAAGTAGAAAAAGACTATATAAGAAGTTTTGAAAGAGTCATCTGGGGTTTTTTTGCAGGAGTAGTAAATACAAGTTAGATTTTAATGGTACTTGATATATAAAAATAATGAAATATAGGCCAAAGAACACATTCAAGTTTTGTACATTTCATAGCAGTTATTTATGTAATATTATTATTACTGCGCTGGTCATATGACAGAAAAGTCAGTCCAGTGACCTGCTAACCTTTGTATGTGAGAAACATAACAAAACTGAGGAAATTTACCTTAATCAGATTCATAAAAAGCAGGTTCAAAAGACAGAAAATGTTCTTATAGTGGTCATTAATAATTGCTAGATGATGAAACTTTGGGAAGAAATGGACAAAATTCCATAGTTCACTAACAAGTATTTTACAACATGATTTCTCATAGGAAGTGGAAATGGGAATGCTGAGGTGTGTTCAAGACCTAGCCTACAGTTGGAGGCAGACAATGTTAAGGAAAGGAAATAATTAACCATGAAAGGCACCAAGTGGTTTAATAATTGTTATTCCAAGAATGAAAGTATCAGTACAAATGGGACTGGAAGGGAAAGTTGGATAAACATAACTGAGATATATGCGGTGTACTGAGCTGATGGGGCTACACACAAGAAAGATCCATTTATTATTTGATTTGCTGGGTGAAAGAGAGATAATGCTGAAAAAAGATTGAAGCAAACCATGAGTAAAGGGGACTCTGGGATGAAATGTTCCCCTTACAGCATTTTTTAATGTATGGTGCTTGTTCATCTCAGCCAGCTGTCCCCAGATGACAAGATGGTGTGGAATGGGCCATCCTGCCCCAGCCCTACCCCTTTTGCTCCCCAGGAGGCTGCAAAAGCTGCCTGGTGCAACAATCCAGGTCCCTGATATCTCTGCATTGGGCTGGAGCTCAGTGCCTGGAGAGTGCTCCTTTCCAACTTAGGTTGGCAGCTGCTGGAACAGGCAGTCAGGAAAAAGGACTATCTGCCCCATCCTGGGTGCAGGCAAGTGCCACTGCAGAGGGAGGAAATAATTTTGTTCAAAGGAGAAGCAAAACTAGGCTTAGCTTGCAATAAATTTAGATTAATTTCTAACTAAATTTAGAAATTAAATTCTACTACCTGGAACTGGCTGGTAAATAACAGATTTCTTTGGGAGGTAATTAACCATCCTTTTTAGGAAGGTTATTCTGCTTCTTAATCTGGCTAATGGGGCAGTACAGAGCTGCATGAAAATTTAGAAAAGACCATGGAGCAGATTTCCTATTCTATTGAATTTTCACTTCAGTTTTTCTGAATGTCTTTTTTTTTTTTTTCCTCTAAATGTCTTATTTTATCTTAAGAGTTTCTCATTGTGGTGCTTTCCGGTAGGTCCTGAAACTGTGACAGATGGGCAAAATGTCATGTCTTTAGAAAGGCTCCAGGATCCTGGCTTTGTGTAACTGAATGGTGCAGAAAGTCCTTCATTGTCTTGAGCCAGCTCAGAGGAGCAATTGCTCTTCATCCCGTGCCTCACCTCCTGCCATCCCAGGCAGGCAAGGAGCCACGCTCAGCAGCTGAAGCTGCTCAGGGATAAGGATTTACTGAAAAATCCAGAGAATTTAGTGATAGAGGTGGGTGTCTGGGGAATTTCTTTAGCATTGTTTATAAGTTGTTTTGGGAAAGTAATTTCAGGCTCTCCTATTTCAGCAGGTTTCTCTTTTTCCCTCCTTTGACTCCCTCCACTTTCCCTGTTATAATTTTTGCTGCTCCTTTTAGTTGGCCTTAGTAAAGAAGGAACTGTCTCCTGGTTTTAAGTTTGGGATTGGTTTAATGGTATATTCATCAGCCACCCATTGGTGAAACTACAGTCCAGGGTTCAGCTGCATAGAGTGTGAACTCTGTTGACTTCAGTGGCATTTCTCTGATTTCAACATCTGAGGACCTCCCTCTAATACCATTGACCAAAATCTAACACATGAAAAGCTGGTTTTCTTCTTTTATTTTTAAAAAAAAACCCTTACTGGCAAAGTGCATCTGTTGAACCATCATTGGAGAAATGCAGTTATTGTGGACTCGGTCTCATAGTAACAGCAACAATAAGACTGTGGTGAGAGCTTGGGGTTCACTGGCCGTGTTGAAAGCACGAGGAGCACATCCCGTGCTCTATCTCCATCAGCACCCACTCCTGCAGTGCTGCAGGTGAGGCCTCCTTGCCCTCTGCAGAGGTGGGTGGTGGAGCTGTGGGATGCAGATGTGTGTCTGGCCTGGGCAGGGGTGAGGAGCTGACGGAGGTGGCGCGGAACAATGCGGCTGGCAGCAGCGGCCGCTCCTCGCGGAGGCTCTCACAATGCAGCGCCGCCGCCCCAGCGACACGCATTGTTCTCCTTGGTGAGGATTCTCCTCAATTAGCCAGCAAGAATCCTTTCCCCTGCTCCAGTGGCGGCTGGACGCTGTCACACTGGTCCTTGGGTAACCACAGCGGTTTGACAGAGCGCAGCTCCGATGGCGAGCTGTGCTGCACATTTATGTGGGCTTCCTTGGAAAGGGACCGGGGACATCTGGTCTGAATCTCCCTCCCATTCACATCCACATCCCTGTCACTTCCCAGAGACAATAAATAACTCCTGGGGTTGGTGCTGCACGCAGGGCTGGACCTCGCGGCCTGGCCTGTCCCTTCCCTGGTGCCTGGTGCGGACGGCGCTGAGCGTTGCTTCTCCAGAGAGGCGCGGGCAGCGCAGGGCGGCCGGGCGAGTGCATTGTTCCTCTCGGCAGGGCTTTGATAGACATCTCCTCTTCCTTTCCACTCTGGTGGCAGGAGGAACCAGCCCACGATTTCTGGTGCAGACACACAGTATCAGGTTCGGGGATGCTGTCGCTGCTTTAGGTCCAATCCACCCAGCAGGATCCTGATTGATGCTGTGGCTGATAATGGTTCTCCATACAGCTTTTAGTATGGGAGAGGCCCTGTCGGACCTAGATAGACAGGACAGATGCAGGGCTTGCCTTTCTTGAGCCAATCCATCACACTTTTAATTGCCTATCCTTCTTGGATGGGCTGTCAGATTTGTTAGAGAAAACTTAGAAGAGAATGTGTTAACTCTTCCCCTCCTACTTTTTGTGGTTTTGTGGGAAAACTGAAGGAAAGTTAGGTCAGAGAAGCACATTGTTTAACATTTGTATTGGGATGCATGGCTTCTGTTGTAATGCTGTCAGCCCTGTAGCTGGAGGATCTCACATTTCCTGGACGTGAAACAGCATCTGAGCATTACAAAACTTGGCTTGTCACTTCTTCCCTTTTCCTCTTGCTCTATCTCCCATGGGTTGCAGTAAAAGCAGATGAGAAAGGGATGGCATTACCGGGAACTCTTCTAACAAAGGAGAAAAAGGCCACTGGGGCCAGTGCAGGTTGTGTTCTGGTGCCAGCGAAATCTGTGCCAGCAAGGAGAAATATGCTGGATTCTGGGGAGGGGAAGGACAGGAGCCAGCAGGAAGGCAGGGAGAGAGCAAAACGCCACTTCTGATTTTGTGCTTACCCTTCAGGAGCAGGGAGCTGGCACACTTGTTAACAGGGCTGAACACCAGCAAGAAGGGCTACTGAAATTTGTCTGATTTGTTGTCCTTTCTCCCTTCCAAATGCAGTTTCTCCCTCCCTGAGACTTCATCCTGAGTGCCAGCTGCTCAAAACCATGGCTCTGCTCCATCACCTAGACTGCTTCTGAGATCTGGTATGGGTGATGTTTTTCTGATGTTAGAGCACTTCCCGTGCTCCACTTGTTTCTGTTAGTCAAACAATGTTTTCCTCTTCCACTGTTAACATTCTGAGGTGCAGGTACAAAATCCATTGTCTTGAGGAAGACCTCCCAGTCTGAAAACTTTTTTGGTCAGATTTATGGAGCATGAGGAATCATCCTCACAAGAGTGATGAATGTTGCTGCCACAGGGCTTCCCTCACACCCCTTCTCACTCCCCAGCAACTTCTCAGTGCCTTGAAAACAAAGAAATGTTTAGTAAACTTAGAGGAAATATTCAGAAAGTTCTGTGCAGAGACATGAGGGGTCAGGGCTTTATAGTGAATAAAGTGCAACACATTTGTGCTTTGGCTCTGGCCAAGGAGAAACTGTGCTGCTGTGAAGAGTGTGGTCAGGGGAGGTCAGATTAATGTCATTCAAAAGCAGCACGGGGATGCTTTACCCTCAGTGTCTGGCATGTGGGTAAATTGTGTCACCAGTTTAATCTTCCTAATAAGTACACATTTGTTCTCAAAAAAGATCAGTGTCTGGCTGGTGGCATGGCAACAGCCCATGACACTGCCATGTAGGAGACTTGGGTTTGGGGGAGGTGAAGGGGAATGTTGCCTCTAGGAAATTAGAAATTAGAACTACAGCCTGCTTAGCAAATGTTTGACTACACCCTTGTACTGTACCACACTGCATCACAAGGAAAGAGTTCTTACTTAAATGTCAAATAGCAACTTCTTTTTTCTGATGGGTTTTATAGATAAGTGGAAAAAATCCAGCAGCTAGATGATGTTTTTTTGTTGAATTTTTTTGAATTTTTTTTAAACCATTTTATTTTAATGGAAATATTCTGTGTTCAGTGATTCTTCTGGGAAAAAAAAAACCAAAAAACCAAAACCAAAAACCAAAAGGTGTTTCCATTCCATGCTGGATTTATATGCATAGTTTCTCATCAGAGAAGAAGTCTGCAGAGAGAGAACACGTTAGGGATATGAACTCTGCTTTGCTAGATGAATGGAGATGCTTGTCATGCCTCAGCTTAATCTACTCAGCACAGACAAGTGCTGTTTTATGATTAAAAAATTTCTTCCCTAGTTCTTATGCCACTCATCTTCTCTCTCAGCCTTTGTGTTGCCAGATGGTACAAGTGCTTCTCATGCCCTCTTGTAAGATGTTTTCCAGTTTGCCTGTCACTCTAATAGTTTTCCTCCTCCAGTTTAGATTCCTTCCTCCAGTTTATTTTCCTGGCTCCAGTTTTACATTACTTCCTCCAGTAATCCAGCACAAGTTCTGGGCACACTGGGCTATGGCCACCACAGGAGACTAAATAGAGTGAGGGATTATGCCAAAGTGAGGGATTATGCCACACGTGATTTACTGTCCTCATGGTTTTTGTCTGTATTAATTATCACTCTCCCGGGCAATACTTGGACTTGGTTTTGGAACCAGCAAAGGCTGGGGACCATTCCTAAAAGGCTGTTTGAGCTTGGCTCTTTTGACAAGGTTGGGAGGGCTTAGAGGTTTAGACAAGCTCTGTGCCATGCTGCATGGCCTACAAGCCAGGGAGGACCCCCAACATGTTTTGTTTTAGTAGCCCACAGAGAGCCTTGGTGACCAAAACTGGTCAGGGTCTTCTTTGATAAGGTACAGCCAGTGCCTGGCATTTATTGATTTCAGAAATACTTTCCATCCTGTAGTGGAAATACTTAATTCTAGGTGACATTTACCTTTTCAAGTGGCCAGGCCACATGGATTGCTGGATGTATGGCTAACTCAAGTTCCTACTCCTGATTTCTTAAGTGCACACCCTTTTACTTTGAATTGTAAAATTCCCCACCATGTCCATTGTTTCTAGGACTATTTGGCTCTTGTTAGGTAAAATTCTGCTGCTTGTCAGTATGGACAAGGATGCCCAATCTCAGTCATCAGGAAGTTTCATTAGGCACTCTTTTGTGTCAAAATTGTTAAAGATATAAAAAGGATTGATACTAACTCTTTAGAAACTCCACTAGTGATTTTCTGCCTTTCAGCTCAACCCATTGTCACCACCCTTTCAGCCAATTCCTTAACTACTTTGCAAATTCTTATCTTAATCCTCACTTTTTCTACTTGAACTAATAGTTTCCATCTGGCAGTGTACCAAATGCTTTGTTCTAGTCCATATAAATGACATGTTCCCATAGTTCCTTTGTCTGTAAAATCAGATAAGAGCATTATGGTAGACAGGCAGAAGCTGCCTTTGTTAGGGTTATGTTGCATTTTCTTCCAGTTTTAGTTTGTTTCTATGTTTTAAGTTCCTTTCCTCAAAAAATTTCCAAAACAGGGATTTACTGCATAGAGGCTGGAATATATTTATGGCACACATAACCTCTTTTTTTAGTCTGCAAGAGGACTGCTTTTCAACCCAGGTTGTCTCGAATTAGAGGCAATGAAAATCTGCTGCTCAAGTCACACCCCAGCACTACTAATGGCAGGATATTGATTTCCATACACCTGAAACATATCTCAGTGCTTTTATTCGACTTGCAAGCTCATTGCAAATGAATTTTGGTCTGTGTTTCCACCTTGACAATTCTGCCCAGGGACACATGAGGAGCTTGTTCTGTGAGTGAACATCAACAACTGTGATGACATGATGGGAAGCCCAGAATACCACCCACTAATCACTTCTGCACCTCATTATACTTTCTGTGTCAGGCAGAGCAAATTAGACTGTCAATATTTGTATTTTCTCTTGGACTGTCCATGGAGCAGATCTCAGCTAATGCAGGGAGATGGAGAGGCACACACATGTGCCAGCAAGCCACCAACACAACCTGACACTGGTGAGTTTGTAGAACCAGTGGCACTTTTTCTATGGGTACATCTTTGAGATGATCAGCAGAAGTAACCATGAACTGGCTTCTAATTAATTTCTTTAGATCAAGTTCAGTTTAATGACAACACACAGGGAGTGTATGGATTTGGTGGGATATTTGCCTGCACCACCATCCTAGTTTCAGGGACAATGTATCTATCTGCTTTTGGCACAAAGGACATCAAAATTATTGTGGGTCAAAAAACATGATCTAACAAATGTCACAGCAAATTAAAGCAACCACAGTGGAAAAGATGCAAACCTATTCCATGATTATTACATGCCTCTAACAGCTATCTGCAACAATGAAGAGAAGGTTCCCTGTGGGCAGATGAAGTTTACACTCAGGAGTTATGAACACTAATTAAAACTCTGTAATTGTGCTCATTATATTTCAGTTTCCGAGCTGAGGAGACATGTGCTGCCAATAATGACTAAACTAATACTACTTCAGTTACCTCTCTGTTTTCCCTCTTTTGAAGAGATCAGGGTACAAAGGGCGTGCTAAGCCAGTTTCCCTTGTACTGTTTATTTTCCCTTTGCTGTCTTGCTTCTTTTAATTTTTAATTATGAAAGCAGGATTAATTCCAGCCAAGGGTCTCTAAACCTGGAGAAAGAGTGGGAATGCCTGCAGGTCCCTCCTGCTCCATCCAAAAAGGCTACAAAGGGAAACAAGTTTGTGGGTGCTGCACAGTGATGTCCCTATGTGAAATTTCTGAAAGGTTCTGCTCCTCCTCTAAAACCTTCTTGGGGCTCTCAGGCTGAAAAGGGACTGTGAACTCTAGCTCAAGAGTACGTCTTTGTTCACAGAGCTCTCAGCTCCTTTCTTTGTGCTTATTTATTTATACAATCTCCCTTATCTTTTCTTGTGTGCCTTGCCATTTCCTTAAGCTCACATCTCTGCTTCTTGACCTATTCAACTTCTTTATTTCTTTCATGACGTCAGTGCATTTTCACATTCTCCTTCAGTCTGTCCCAGAATAAAGCCCAAGTTTTCTCCTGCATGTTTTCTGAGTTATTTCCTGTGAGTGTGTCCTGTTTTGGTTTCAAGAAGGAAAGGAGATCCGTGTCATGGATGATTTCAATAGCTCATGCAGATGCACTGGGGAGCAGGGCTGGGCACCCCCACTGAAGGGCTGGTGGCCCAGAGGAGCCTCCTGCTCTGGTCAGCCCTGAGCCACCCCTCTCCTGCAGTGGCAGGTGCCATCCCATGCCTGCCATGTGGCTACACGTGGTGTTGGACACGTGTGAGCACATTTGTCACACACACTCAGGTCTCCGATGTGGGACAGGAGAAGCTCTGAGCAGCCTCTTGTCTTGCAGCTCCTGCATCTTGTGAGTCTGTGGAGCAGCAGTGCCCTGCTCCAGGCTGGGACAGAAGACCAGGAGGGATGCTCTGGCTCCCTGCTGCACCTGAGGGGTCTGAGAGGGCTGCAGCCCATGTCTGTTGAGTGGCCGCAGGCTCACACATACCTCTGATGTGGCCCCAGCAGACTGGGTGCCCACTTCCAGTCACTCAGGCTGTTGCAAGGAGACTGATGCTCTGAGAGAGCCTTGGTTCATAAGGCATTTGAGGGGCCAGGCATTTTATAGACATGCTATATTGAAATGTGAAAGACTAGCACAAATCTTGATTTTAATTCTTTAAATTCACCTTGACAGACAGCAGGATTTTGACTTTTCACCTCATACCATGTGCTTCGTAGTGTGCAGAAAACTCTTTACTGTCCTTCCAGATGGCATGCAACTCCCATCCCCCAACAAAGTCCAGCAGCATTAATATTTTAGTACTTAATTTTTCTTTTAGCAATTTAGGTCTGCCATACAAACTGCTTGCTTTGATCGCTTGGAAAAAAATACTGATAAAATAAATTAAAGGAGAAATCTTGACTTAAGTTTAAAAACAACTTCCTTCTCATTAGGCTTTCCACGGGAACCATGTATCATATTTATTTAAGCGTTGAAGAAAATATTTAGCCTATTCACAAAGGTTAAATAATCAGCTGATAAGATTTGTAGCTAAAGTATGTTTAAATGTACTCATTAAACATAGTATGTGTTAGGCAATTTTTCAAAAGCTCTGCTGCTACATGTAAACCATTAGGAAGTGGAAAAGAAAAAGTCAAAAGGAACGAAAGCATTCCTTGTGAACAAATACAGTTGTGCATTGTATAGACTGCAGCTAGCAAGAGTCAAAAAGTCAGAATAACAAGACCCAGAAGAAGGCTATAATGATACAATTTATTGTTCAGAGAAACCAAGAGAACTAACCCCAGCATTTTGCTCTAAAAAAAGGACTACATGTTTTAGCTCACCTTGTAATTTATGTCTATAATAATTGGAGAGGGATGGTTAACTTATAAAAGGCTCAAAGCCTGTGGAAACAAACATTTCTTGCTGAGCTGAATTTACTTTCCGTCTCTGTCAGAGAAAGTATTTTTTTGTTTGATTGGTTTTACTGGTGCACAGAATGATTCCATACTAGGTTTTGGTAAAAGTAAAAAATTACTTTTGTTTTATAAATAAAAAAGATGACCTTTTAGAAACTGACTGTTTGGAGTTTGTTTTCTATAATGTTTTCCCCCTGATTTGAAGTTCCACTTTAAGCAGAAGCCAAGAACATCAATCACCTTATCTGAAAGCATGGGACAAAAAAAGATGTCTTTTTGCTTAAACAAACCTTTTCCTTTGAAGACTCACAGCCTGGTCTTTGAGATGATGTGAATGACATCTCTGGGCAAACAAGACACTTTTTTTGTACAGACTGCAAACTTGAGAACTGAGATCATGAGAGGGAGCAGATGACATCTGGGGGCTTTGTATTAAAGATTGGATTCTGCTGCTTTTATTCAGAAATGATCTTGCTCTTTGGGTGATCCTGCTCATTCCTTTGGGCCTATGCCTGACTGTGGAGCATAAACTGCAGTGGGAGCAGGCAAGAGTTAGGCTGCTGCTCCACAGGTGTGTGGAAGGATTTAGTGACAGAACACTGTAGTAGGAACTAAGGGATCAGTGATGTATAAAGAAAGTACCTGATCTGCTGTTCGTGCTCCAGTTTGGGAGTTAATGTGGAGTTGCCTGTTTTTCTATTTTGGTGTAGGTGTAAGAGAGGAACAGCTGATCAGGGCTTTCTCTTTGGGAAAAGACTTATGCTAGAGCCTTTTTTCCTTCCTCCTTTTTTTGGTCATGCAAACAGCTGTGTTTATTGTGTCACCAATACAGTGCACACCTGTTCTTAAGGTAAGGATATGCACGAGCAGTAGGTTATGTGAGGTCTTATTGCTGGGGACACTGTCTGGCCATGTGCTGAGGCAGGGAAGCAAGTGGCTCTCACCTGTGCTGAGTGCTGGGAGATACCTGCTTTTTTGGTGCATGTCTCTTACAGGCTCAGGGTTTTGGAAGCAAGGATGATATGGAGTGGGCTGTGGCCTTGGTGCAGCATAAAAGGACAGTCCCTGGCTGCAGGCACTGCAGCAAGGCTCTGCCAATACTACCTGGAAAGAATGAATAAATCTGTCCTGAGAAAATTATAGCTCTATCCTGAGACATGCAGGCAGCATGGATGATCATTGTTAAACCTCTGCAATGCTGTTGGATCTGTTTTGTTCCTTGCAGGAGGGAGGAGGAACTCCTGGATCACCTTTGTCCATGAGCCTGCAAGATAACATCATCTAGCATAGCACAGTTCAATGAACCCTTTTATTGCCTGGCTGGGGAGGTGCGTGTGCACTTTTTTTTAAGAGCAAAAGTATTTCTTCAACTCGTGGGTTTTGTTTGCTTTTGAAAATCATTATTTTCCAGCCTTGGTGACCTTTTTTTCAGCATTGCACCAGTGTTGTGACATTACTCAAAAAACCATTTGGAAAAGCAGAAGGGACGAGTGCTGCGTGTGCCCTTACTCTGACACAGCTGCTCCTCATGGGTTTCACCACTGCTTGTAGGCCCTCTGCAGGGAAAAAGAGTTAATGGGGAGGTTTCATAATATTTTACAGCACAGGAACCAAGCACGGTAAACTGGCTGTCGCATGAACCCGCTTCCTCACCCAGCCTTTAATGACCTTCAGACCCACTGTGATTCACAGGTCATAAATGCTTAAGTACCCTGGCAGCTCTTGGGCATTGGAAGGCCCTCAACATACTCAAGGCAAAACAACAGGGAATTATATATACACAATGTGTACATACACATAAATAAACAACATTTTAAATACCAAGTATAGATCACAGGTTTGCAAAGCTGGGGTTAGAACTCAGATGGTTGCTGTGAGAGGGGCTATGCCTAATATTAATCTAATTGCCATGTGTTGCCTGAGAAAATGCGTTCAGCTCAATAGCTGAATGACTTGGATTTGGCTCTGCACAAAATTTTGTCTTTCCATCAGGAGATGAAAAGGTTTTCTTAACCATAAACTGCATTTTTCAGAGCAGCCAAGCTATTAGGTTTTCAGGAGTTCAAGTTTTTGTCAAGGGCTCAAACACCTCAGTAAAAAGCAGAAACATGGCAAAAAAAGTCCAGTTTTGTTGAAGACAATTTTTCATTGGTAAAAAGGCTAGACAAAAATCTCCACACAACCTTACACTATGTATGGGCTATGATATGGTGTAAGACATTTAAATGTTATTTCACTGACACTGCTGATTGCTGTTTCATAGACACCTACCACACAGAAAGAAAACCATCTAGGATTACTTTCTGTCCAAGCTCTTTGGACAGGCCCAGTGAGACACCTGAACACATGCTTTACTTCTTGGCAGTAGAGCAGTGCCATTGACTTCAGTGGTGTAGCTCATGTGCTGAGGCTTAAGTGTGTGCTGGAAAACAAGAGATTAGAGTGACTGAGTTCAGAACTGCAGCAATGAAAATCCTCCTGTATTTGCAGTCAAAGCTGAAGTGGAACACAGGGCTAAAACAATACTACTAGGAAAAGTTTGGGTTTTTATTTAATTTTCTTTTTTCACCTAGCTTCTGAGGTGACTCTTGCCATCACTGGCCTGCATGAATAAGGCAGCCTCCTAAACCTACAAAATTCCAGTGTGCATTTCAGAGAAAGTGAAGTGTTAAACCAGAAGTCACAGAGAATATTCCCTCTCCCTTTCCCCCACTTTCTCCTCTGTTCCTTTTGACATATGAGAGGACCAACCACAACTGCATACCATTTATAGATTTGCCTGATTAAAAACAGTTTTCCCTATAGGTCATATCATGTAGAAGACACAAGGTTTTTGTCAAGAGAGCTGCTACTGGCAGAAACTGTTTTGCTGCTATTGCTAGTAAGAAATTAGTAACTAGATCCATGTCCTGTTTTTTTTTATGCCAGCTTTATAATTATACTATTTCGGTGGTAAGCCAGATATTTGGGCCAAGGGTAATTTAGAAATTCTAGATCTCTATTCAGTTTTGCTTTTTATGTTCATCTTTAGTGCAGCTATGTCTCCTTGAAACATATAATCTTCCTGCATTTTCCTCCCTTACTGTGGTTTCTGTGACCCACGGACAAAATATAACAAATGCATTTTATTCAGCACAGCTTTGTGAAACCATAGGAAACAATTATTGGCTTTAAAGAGAATTATTTTCTTGTTCTTTATGTCTCTGTCCTCAGATAATTATGCATAGCTCACACTGTGCTGTGTGATTGGTGGGGCAGGGTTTGTCCCTTCAGTTCAGAAATGATTTTGCTTTCCTGCCATTTCTGTCATTTCAAGAGCTCTGTGGAGCCTATTTGACTTTCTTGAATGCAGTTTTTTATAACCTATGAGACTGTGGTTGGCTGGGTTATCCTCCTGGTGTGGTAATGGTCTCTGCAGTCTTTACTTGGTCTGTGATTACACAAAGTATATATTTGTCTTTTTCAGTTTATATATGCTGTGAATGTCCTGAGCTAATGGTATCTCTGAGATGTGGTTTTTGGAGCATTAGTGTGTCCATTATGCTGTGTTTGCTTTCTACAATGAAACATACAGCCAAAAACACAACTTGCCCCTTTTCTCCAGCACAAGCTTTTCCCTCTGCTCTCTATCATGTTCTTGTTCCTTTGCTTATTCTGTATGTGGTTTTGTTTGTTTGCTTGTTTGTTTTATGTTCTTTGAACCTCTGGAAAGTAGACTCTGACAAGCCTTGGTTTCAGCTGAGGGCCTTCCAAATCTTATGGATTTCAGGTGAATAATTTCTCCCATTGTCTATGATAAGCTGAAGATACATTCATTGTCAACCAGATTTCTTTGAAGCCTACCTGGAAGCCCCAGCTCCCATCAGCTCAAATGTGTCACCACAGCCAAACACCATAACCACTTCCCATGCTGAATAATGATTTTATTCTTGGAGCTCCAAAATAACTGCCTTGAGCCTTTCTATTTTCAGCTGACTTTCTGTTTCTGTTGGGCATGATAGTCCTGGTGGAGTATGCAAAGCACTGTACAAATAGTCATGCATGTGTAGTATTCTGGGGTGATAAGCATGAGAAAATAAAAAGTCAAGTGGGATCACGTGTCCCCATCCCTCTGCAGAGAGTCATGGTTTGGGCACACACCTCCTTGCACCGTGGCTCAGTGTCAGGGCAGGCCCTGCCTCCTCCCCAAACAGATGTTTCCTATTTCTGGAGTCTCAACATTATGGCTTTTTTGATTGTCTTTTCACATCCAGATTTAGTTTTGTTCCAGATGAAACATAACTAACCATTTTCATAAGTTATTTAGTGCCACTGATGGGATGCCTCCACATGTGGGGGCATGTGTGTCCACGAATGTGTATGGGTGTGCAGCTTTAGGGTTTGTATCAGGAGTGTGCTTGGCACATGGATATGGAATAAATCTTGAAGTAATTTTCACTACAGGAATTGGTGAATGAATGGCTTCCTTTTTTTGGTGGCTAAATGTATATGCACAGCATATCTGACAAACCAGTTTTGAAATACACCTCCTGGTAAGCATGGCAGCTTTCTATTTGCCTCTTCTTTCTCCTACCATGCAAATGGTCCCAGGATTTCCACACTCACAACACAGGGACACATAAACCAGAGACACCTAGGAATATAAGCTTTAGCAATTTTCTGTTGCACCCTCTTCATCACAGCCCCCAGCTGCTCCAGCTTTCCACTTCTTTTCTTCTTTCAAGCAAAGGGGTAGACAGTTACTTGTCCTTTCTGCAAATAAATCTGTTTACTGGGGTTCAGAATAATTTCCCTGTCTTCCATATTCATCTGAGCTACCAGTTAGTCTCACGGTGAATCATCTGCACATGAGGTGGGCTCTGCAGGGAGCTGTACATCAGTCCCTGGACCTCACTCCTTGTGGAAGGAGATGCTTTGAGACACACAGGAGTGCTCTCCTTGGCAGGGCTGCTGCAGGTCTGGCCATGAAGGTCTGTGTTTACCAGAAATGAAGACATTATCACCTCAGGTCTGGGGAAGGTTTTTCAAATAACCTGGGATATTGTCTCTAGACTGAACTTCTGGGATGTTGCCCATTGCCAGGTTATTCCTTCTGTTTATACATTTTATTCTTCTGGCTCCTAGCTAATAGACAATGAAGTCTACTGTGCACTGTCTGCTGCCTGCAGGTTTCCATTTGCAGCGTGCTCCTTTTGCTCCTAAGTACCTGGTGTCAGTATTTTGGCATGTATCCCTTCCCAAGGGGTGGGTTGGTAGAGGGGAACCAAACCATGGCTTTTTCAGCTATACATTTCTCAGTTTACATGCCCTACCTTTATATCAGCCTCAAATTATTTATTCAGGCTTTAGCTTAGGTTCTCAATGGCTGAATTTTTTCCAGAATAACTGCAGTGCTTTAGATAGCAACAAGACCCAATGCACATGAGAGCTCTTTCTCTTTCATACAGTCAGGATGATAATGGACAGTTTGTTTAAATGTTCTGTACAAAACTATTAATGTGAAGGGTGCTCTGGCAGATGTAAGCAGGAGGGGAGTCCATCCCTTTAATTCCATGGCATTTTAGGATAAATTTGATTTCTCTGGGGAAAAACCATTATATGTGCACTCCATAAGCATTGAGTCAGTGAGAAGACAGAAACCACTAAAGATCTGACTGCTCTGTTAGAGCCTGAAATTCTTTTCTCACAGAGGAATTTCTGTCGGAGACGTAAGTAAAGAATTTCTATCTGAACATATTTTTTTAGTGACATTTAAGCTGCTATCCTTTGAATGTTTTATCCCCTCCAGGGTGAAAGCTCTGTTCTAGCATATGAAAAAATAATAGATTGTAACATGCAAAATCTGTGCTATATGTGTTGGCTACAAAGCTGGGGATATAGTGTGTTCCAAGGAAACACTTAGCTTCTAAATGTTTTGCTACTTCTGGAGAATTTGAGGAGGCTGAGTTGAGAAACTGGCTGAACCATTAACTGATGTCCAAGCTCAGGAGATGTGTTGCAGGGAGATTGATGCTTTTGGGATGTCATTTCCCAATAGTCATTTTTTTTACTGTTGTTCTTTCTTATCATCCTAATTTTTCCTGAACTTCCCCACCCATCACTAAGGGAAGCAGAGTTAAGCATCTGATTTGACCTGAGCAGCTCTGCTCTGCCTTTTCAACTCATGACTGATCAAACCAAATCTGCAATCTCTGGCACAGACCACAAAGGCTGGCTGGGGTCTGAGGAGTTGCAGTAACTACTGTCAAGTGTTTGCCTGACCCCTGTGATTTTACCCCTCCCCTCCTCATAAGGACATGTATCCTGAGATCAAAGACCCTTCAGCATTTTTATGGGAAGTCAGCTGGAGGCATGTAGGCTGGTTTGGAATACTGTGAAAGCTCTGGACACTTTGTGGAGAACAGGCCATCTGCCTCTGCAAAAATGTGCTGATGAATCCTTCTCCTCTTCTTCAAATTTTCAAGGATCCCTGCTTGATTTAGGACTGTTTTTTCCACAAAAATATGGTAAGGTTTTTCTGATAACATCATAAGGCTGCAACATGGAAAGAGCCCAATTAGCAGAAGGGATAAGAAAGCATATCACAGCTAAAAGGCACAGCTGTGTTGCTGTGTCCTCTTTACTCTCCCTCTCTGTCACAGTTTCCAGCAGGGACTCACTGCTCTGGTAGCAGCAACTTTGCTTCTGAGTGTGACCGAGCCACTGGCCGTGTCCCATGGAGGTGACAGAGGGGATTGGGGCTGGCATCCCACTGGGTTAGGGAATGCTAAAGGGGGCTTGTTCAAAGGGAGGGAAAGGTCTGGCCTGTCCCAGCATGGAGTTTGGCTGCTCTGCTGCAGCTCTCAACTCCAGGGACAGTTTCAGTGTCCGCTTCAGGGGAACTGCAGCAGTTACAGATGGAGCCATGAACTGAGGCTGCTCCAAGCACAGCCACAGCACAAGGTATTCCTCCTGCAATCCCGCCAGACATCCTTCAGACCCCAGCAAATTCAATGAAAGAATTTATGACTATTATTCCCAATTATTTTACTATAAAGGAAAAAAATCTCAACCCCAAACCAAATTTACATCTAAGATGGTTGGTTTTATAGGCACCACCATATGGCTGAACTGCATTTTGCCTCACTGAGCAGTGGTTTTTTCCTTCTCTTTTTTTTCCTTTCCTTTTCTTTCTGAAGGTAGCAGGAATGAACTGCAGTATAAATTGCCTTCTTGTCTGCTCAGGGGACCAGCAAAAAGTTGATTGCTTCACAGAGGTAATTTTCTTGCAGAGGCAGGACGGAACTGTTGCTAGTAAATTTGAGGATACCCTAGGGGTGGTCCTCTAAGCCAGGCTGGATCTAACGTGGTGGACACTCACACAAGTTGCACTGTATTCTTACAGCTAGATAAAAATTGCAATGAAAATGGAAAAAACAACCCGAATCGTGTGAAATTTTCAGTGTGAACCAAGCCTCTGCTGACCTGTGTGTGCAAACACAACCTTGGGGAGCTGTCAGGAGGAGCTGCTGCCCTTGCCCTGTGGTGGGGCTGTTGGGGCAGAACAGCAAGTGGCAGATTTCTGCTAAATGTGGGGGCTAGACCCTGAAGTTTGACATGTGATAAGCAGAGGCACTGCTGGACAGCAGGACAGAGATGACAGCTGAGCTAGAATACATCTTCTTCAGCTCAGATAGATGTTAGGAGCTCATGGCAAAGTGCTGAAAAAGGCTACTTATCCATGTGTTTGGTGCTGCCTGTGCTTGCCTGTGGCCTTAAACCCTTGCTGGTCTGGTGCATCTTCTGTCCATCCCCTTCCTGAGCTCCCTCCTGTCCTCTCCCTGTCCTCATGACCTTATGTTTAGATCAGCTGTCAGCTGCCATTTTGAAAAGAAAAGCAGCTCTCAGAGCTTTGGTACTGATAACACAGTGTGGGCTGAGATGAAGTAATTTCCTTCTGTATTTATTTTTATTTTTGGCTGAATTATTTTTAATGCTTGCTGCTTTGTCCATTCAATACCTCTGCAACGCTTTTCAAGTGCTTTCTTTTAACCCATTCTTCCCGTCCTGTCTCTGTGTCTTCATTTTTTACAATGTGCTTAAACAACATTGACTTAACCTACATGCCCCTGGGGAGAGGATTCTGCAGAGCCTTCCCTCTCTGCTCCAAAGCGTGGCTACAAAATCAGTTGGTCCTGCTCCTTGTGGAAAGCACATCCTGCTATCCTCAGCAGCAGACATTTAACCAGATATTTCACCCCAATCATAATGGATTATTTATTGGCCACAGAGAAAGGGTTATTTTCTGGGACTTCAGATAAGGCTGGGGCCAGGAAACAGCTTGCAGTTGTCTCTGCAAATTCATCTAGTCTCTAGCACAGTGTTTTGCTATTTCCTCCCTCGTTATCTTCAGAGCAGAGGCTGTCAGGAAGGGGCAGGCTGGCGAGGGCAGCTCAGCCTCCCCAGAATGGACTTTTCCCACATCCTCACGATCTTGTGTGAGGACAGCAAGCCAGGCTCTGGCAGCCCCTCTGTCCCTCTCTGGCAACACATGAAGAAAGTTGTCCTGTTTTCCCCACTCAGCCGAGAGAGCTCTAAGAGCTTTCTAATCAGCTCACTGTCAGCCTGTTTCCTCTCATCATTTAAAGTGAGACCGTGCTAAGTTTACAGCTGCCAAAGCTTTTGCTTGGATTCAAAACACCGAGAGTTTGAGAGGCAGACTGTAGCTGCTGGGGCAGATTTCTAAGGAGGCAGCACCCAGGGAAGATGGGCCTTTTCCTCTTGTCAAAAATACTCTGAGTGGATGAGAAATCATCACCCTGGCTAACAAGTTTTACTTGCAAAAGTTCCCTTTGAAAACTGGCTGTTTATTTTGTTCCCCGTGGTCAGATGTGTACCTTTGTAAGTGAGATGACCTAAAAGTCTGTGCAAATAAGTGAAATTCCCGTGGGAGGTGAGTGGTATTGGGCTTTTGGTTTTATTCATGCATATGCAGGAGACTGCAGGTTTCTCTTGCTCATGGTTTTGGAAACCTCACTGATGTATCAAGGCACACACTTTGCTGCCCTGCTTCTGCTGCTCCAAACGTGAGCACTGGCAGGGCTGAGTGATTCATCTTTTCTATGAAGAAGCAGCTCCTACTTTTTTCCACAGGTGCCCAGTTTGCCTTTTTCAAAGCAGGCTTCCAAAACAGTGGCAAATAGGAACTGCAATGTGCAAAATCACCATCACAATGTGCATACCACCAGCATTTGAAAAACATGGAATAAGTTAGTTACCACTAATGCAAGCATGTCCCCATTACACCAGCACATTCATCATCTATGACAGACTTTTTTCTAGCTTAGACATGTTACTGAGAGGATAATAACTTGTGGAGCTCAACCAGAACCTTTCTTCAACCTTCTCTTGACTCTTCACTTCATCCATGCATACGGTGGAGGTGTTCTACATTGGCACAGAGCAAGGGCACGTACAATGGAGGTGCAGCCCTTTGGAAAATGGCCCTTCTCACACATTTGAGAAGTTGTAGGTAGCTGAGCCTGGATACCAGGGTCAGTCTGAAGGACAAACTGGAGTCAAATGTGGTCTACACTTGTAAAAAGTCAAAAACTCTACATCCATCCAACATGGGATGTACAAGTGACAGTGCCTGACTCGTGCTGCAGTTCTTGCACGTGCTTGATGTCGAAAGGAGACAAGATGCAGGATGAGGGTGAGGTGCACCAAGGGGGGACCTGGGTGTGGGGAATACAAGGGTGGTGAAGGTCACAGTGGCACAAGGGTGGGATTTGGGGCAGGGTGATGTGAAATAAGGTCTCTTGAATGTAGACCGCAAGGGCTGGAGGGGGAAGGAGGGTAGGACCTGGGTTACAGGTTCATGGAAAAAATGGAATGGTACAATTACCAATGGTATATATTTTGGAGACACTTAGGATTTCTCTCCCAGTCTTGCTGAGAGCCGTGAACCATCTAAACTGAAACCATAAGGGTTTGCTTTTAGGGAAGATTTGGGATTTAGTGTCTTAAATTTAGAATTGCAAATGCCCCAAAGATGGAAACCATACAGATTGCACAGCAAAGCATGGAAATGGGAAGAGGGACCCAGTGTACTGCCCACTTTCAGCATTTGTTAAGAGAGACCTGCTCTTGTCTTGGGCTTGTTGTGTGCAATGACATTATTCCCAACACATTCTGCTCATACCCCATTCACGTGGAAAAAAATTCCTTTCTGCTGCTTTGTCAATGACATTTAGCATCAGCCATTGAGTACATTTGATCTTCTATGTTCTGAGTTTCATGAAAATCAAAGTGATATTAGTTTTCTTGAAAGTGTTGGGCAGCTTCAAACACAGAGCTTGCACTATATGTATAACATATAATTGTAAACCTGAGGTTTACGCAAGGAAATTTTACAGCTGAAAATACCCTGACATAAACTTGCCTATTTTTCATGGCAATCTCCTTTTACCCTACTTTAGATGTCTGAAAAATATAATATCTATAGTAACATGTATTTTAAAGTAATGATACCAACATAAATAAGACAAATTATGATGCAATATTTAGACTTCATTAGTTTCTTTAAAGTATTTCTTTCACATTACAAAATTTCATTTAAGAAAACTGGTTCTTTTTTTTTTTTTTGATGTGGGTTAATTCCCCTCCACCTATGGTTACTGAGTTTACCATGTAAAAAGAAACAGCAGTTCTTTTTAACACCAGCCTACCTACAGGATCAGCAAATTAGTTTAATTTCTTCTGGTGCTAGAAATACATAAGCTTTAATCATGAATCAGATACACACCCTCTGAAATATGTTAACTCATCAAAGCAAAGGGCCCACTAGCTTTAAAAGAGAAGCCTTATTATACATGGTATATAATACCTGATATTTATATTATGTAGTTTGGTTTCAGTTATGGAGTTTGATGTGTATATACATGTGTTTGATGTGTGTATATGCATATACACTGGTTTCAATCCAGGTGTAATGCTGACCTACAGGAGGCTGGGTTGGGCCACCTGAAGTTCTCTTTCAGCCTTCTCTAGATGTATGAAGAAGTAAGATGGGTGCTTTGCTTACAAGAATTCTTCACAGATTTTATATTTTCTCAGTATTGGTAAAGACTTGAGTTTATTCAGGTTAATATTTGACAGTGAGTATTCCATGGAGTAAAGGGATTATCCTTTATTGCACCGTCCTTTTGCTGTATTACAAAGGAATGGGTGACCTGGGAGGATGCAGAGACATTGAACATTGAGGAGAGAAGTTAGGAAAGCCAAAGCCCAAATGGAATTGAATCTGGCCAGGGGTGCTAAAAAACAAGAAGTAGGTGGGTGACAAAAGGTAGCCTATAGAAAAGGTGGGCCCACTGCTGAATGAGGTGGGGGCCTGGTTACACAGGATATGGAAAAGGCTGAAGTACTGAGTGCCTTCTAGCCTGCTCCCATGAAAGCTGAGAATGCTGGCAAATGTCATTGCAAGGCTACTCTTGATAATCTTTAATCATGGCAACTGGAGAAATACTCAAAGACTGGAGGAAAGCAAGTGTCATGCCTATCTTCAAGAATATGGCAAGAAGGACCCAGAGAACAGCAGGCCAGTCAGCCTCTCCTCAATCCCTGGGAAGATGGTGGAGCAGCTCATCCTGGAAACCATTTCTAGGCACATTTGGGAGAAGAAAATCATCAGAAGCAGTCAGCATGGCTTCAAGGAGAAGTCATGTTTGACCAACTTTAATGACTTCTGCAGTGAAATGAGTGGCCTGGTAAATGAGAGGAGAGCAGTGGATGCTGTCTGCCTGGGCTTCAGACCCTGTTATGTATGGGCTGAATAAGTGGGGAAGATGGATTGAAAACTGGCCGGCGCCAGAGGGTGACTAGTGGCATGAAGTCTAGTTGGAGGCCAGTAACTGGCACCATATCCCAGGAGACAACACTGAATCCAGTCCTGTTTCACATTTTCTCTAATGATCTGGATGATGGGCCAGAGTGCACCCTCAGAAAATTTGCTGATGACACAGACCTGGGAGGAATGGTTGATATTGCAGAGGGTGCTGCTGCCATCCAGAGGGACCACAACAGACTGGAGAAATGTGCTGAAAGAAACCTCATAAAATTCCACGTGGATAAGCATCAAATCCCTCCCTTGGGGAGAAACAATCCCAGGTGCCAGATCCTTCTACTCTGCTCTGCACTGGTAAGTCCCCATCTGGAGTGCTGTGTCCAGTTCTGTGTTCCTCAGTACAAGAAAGACATGGACACACTGGAGAGAGGCCAATGAAAGGCCACAGAAATGATTAAGGGACTCGAGCATTTAATCTTGGAGGGATATGGGATGTGGGACCTGGAACTGTTTAATTTGGAGATAATTGAGGGGGATGGGTGTGTGTGTAATCTTATTAACATGTTTAAATACCTGAAGGGAGGGTGCAAAGAAGGTGGAGCCAGACTCTTCTCAGTGCTGCTCAGTGACAGGTTCAGAGGAAATGGGCACTGACTGAAGCACCAGAGGTTCCCTTTGAACATCAGGAAACAATTTTCCACAGTGAGGATGACTGAGTACCAGCAGAGGTTTCCCAAGGAGGTGGTGGAGTCCTCATCCTTGGAGACATGGCCCTGGGCAGCTGGCTGTAGGTGGCCCTGTGTGAGCAAGGGTTTTGGACCACATGACTTACAGAGGTCCCATCCAACCTCAAATGTCCTGTGATCCTGTGCTTATATTAAATTGTTCTTGTTTGATTTTTCTGTGATCACTGTGTCAGGAAATCCCTTTACTCACTTTTTGCAAAAGTGCTGCAAAACATTGCCCATCCTGTCCCACTTTGTGCATAGAAGAGAATAGGATTTACTTGTACAATGGATGTATTTTCTATTTTTAAAAAATCTGGCCCATTGTTTTGCTTCTACAGCAAATCACCAGAGGGTCTGAGCCCATCTGCTTTTAAGAATTCTTACTGTTCCTCCGGGAACAATAAACAGCATGCTACCAAGAGCCCGTGAAACTGGATTGTAGTTTTCACGTATTTCTGTTCACAAATAGACAAATATCTGAAATGTTTGTGTGCAGAAGTGTTGCTCAGGTGCTTGCCTGGAGATGTTAGGTATTTCTGCATTTCCTGTGCCTGGCAGGGAATGGTCTCAACATGACCTTACACCTTTCAGAGAGATCCCTTCTCCACATCCCAGGCTTTGGCATTTGTAATTTCCCTGCTGGCCCTATTAGGCTGGAAAGAGACTCCTGCATGTTTTCTCCTGTGTCCAAAGAAGGGCAGTGAATGTGGTGAAGAGTCTGGATCACAAGTCTGATGAAGAGTGGCTGAGAAAACTGGAGGTGTTTTGTCTGGATAAAAGGAGGGTCAGGGAAGAGCTTATTGCTCTCTCCAACTACCTGGAAGGAGGTTGGAGTGAGGTGGGGTCAGTCTCTTCTCTCAGGTAACAAGTGACAGGACCTGATTAAATGGCCCCAAGTTGCACCAGGGAAGGTTTAGATTGGATGTTAGAAAAAGCTCTTCACGGAAAGGGTCGCCAGGCACTGGAACAGACTGTCCAAGGAAGTGGTTGAGTCACCATCCCTGGAGGTATTTAACAGACATGTAGGTGTTGGCACTTAGGGAAATGGTTTAGTGGTGGACTGGGCAGTTCTGGGTTAATAGTTGGACTCAATGAATTTCAAGATCTTTTCCAACCTAATTTGGTTTATGATTCCCTCTGACATCTGGAGGTCCAAACCACTGCTCCCGAGGCAGGTCTTCCCTGCTCCATTTGGCTGTGCCGTCTCCTGATAATCACCCCACCTTTGCCAGCCTCACTCAGATGACCATGAGCTAACTTGAGGTGAGAAGTTATTTCACAAAGGGGGATTCTTGTCACAAACAGAAGAAAAAAGGTCAAAAAAGGTCAAAAAAGGTCAAAAAAGGAAAAAAAGTCCAAAAATGCAGTTACAATCCAAGTCAAGGCTTAAAACCCAAACTGCCTGGTGCTGCTCACCTGTGGTTTCTGGGGTCCATCCCACCTTCCCAGACCAATAGGAGGTGGGTTCAGAGGACTCTTTTCTCCCTACCCCCTGCTAGATACTGAATGAATGAAATCAACTACATGATCCAAGGGACTGTGGACTACCAAATGCTGAGGTTTTTTTTAGTACCACCCGCTGTTTAACCTCAGTGATTGATGGATCTGGGGAATAGATGGGACTGCTGCTGAAGATCACACCCTCAGGCCTTCAATTAAGGCATCTGAAGTCACAATAAATTTTTCCAGGCAAAATGAGAAAGTAGTTCCCAGTAGTTCCTAACAAATCAAATGCTCTTTATCAGCCACATTGTAGCTCTTTATGCATCACAAGGAAGCAGAAATAGCTCAAACCCATGAAATAGTTTCCAAGTATCTGTAGTTACCTGGGGGTCTTTGACTCGGTCTTTGGCTCAATCAGGAATGCCAACAAACTGTGTTTGTAATGTTGCCAGCCACTAACATGGGAGCAGCTCTGCGGGCACAAATTGAAATGTGACCTAATCAGAGAGCTGCGGGAGAAGCAAAATGATTAAAAAGGAGGCACATTGGATGTGACGGAGATGATGCAGACAGGAAAGGACAAGGAGATCAGTAGTCTCTTCAAGCTTGCTTAAAATTAGTCCTGCCCAGTTGAATACTGGCATGAATGCAGTAGTGAGTTCTGAAATGATATGAACAGTTTATGTCAAAATAATGCAATAAATTCCAGCCCCGAGTAAATGTAGGAACACAAGTTCTGCACTGTGCCTGAGGCCCTGATCCTGTGGATGATTACATGCATGAAAAAGCCCAGTGAATGCAGGTCTATTCATGCATGCACAAACACTCACAGGATCGGGGTTTTATTGAGCATCCCCTGCGATCTACTGGATGGTGCAGACATCAGCCTGAACTGTGGCCCGTATTTTCTCAGGAATAGTTAGAAAACTAAACAAAACACATAACAAACCTGAGGCACATTTCACTTCTGAATCACTGAAGTTTGTACAGTAAACACATGTATTCAAAACTGGACAAGTTTATTTTCCACAAGGCAAGCCGGCTTTGTAATTTTTTTCAACTTATAAGGAAAGGGAAGAAATTCCTCCTCCTCTTCTCTGCCCATACATTTCCCTTCTTTGTGAGTCTTTAGAAGGCTATGAAGCTGCATCAGGAGCAAACAAGAACTTTCTTTAATGAATAAATATTTACAACTGCCAACTTGGATACCTAAGGCTGAGGCTGATTTCTCTGAAACATGCACCCAGCATGAGGAAGCTCTCAGGATTTGATCCTGCCCAGACTGAAACGCGTCCTGCAGCAGCAGCTGCTCCTCATAATGCATGTCTGAAATCCTGAGCAGGACCTCAGAGCACTTTTACAGAACTGGATTGGCCTATTTGTGCTGCATAATTCAAACCATTCCACATGTGCCATCAGAATGCATCTGTTTTACTATACTTGGTGTCCTTCCTGTAGTTCTTGTAATTCTTCAATGTAAAACTTCTTGCTTGTTTGGCCAGGGCTTTCCTGGGGCCAAAAGTTGACCTCTGAAGCACGAGCCTGAGGCTGGACAGTGCCAGTCAAGGTGAATCCCTTGCTATGGGGCTGACTGTGAGGTTGCAGTATAAGTGGTTCCTCAGCTGGGCAGCTGAAGATATATCAGAGTATGTCAGGGATCTTCCTGATGTACTTGGTCAATTCTGATTCTTGTGTGGTAAGAGAATTGAAATGAAGGGGCTAAAGAAAAATTATATTTTTTTTGAGGTGGAACAAAAGCTGCACAAATTAAGAACTTAAAATATGAGCGTGATATAAGGCTGCTGGCAATATATAGAACAGAAGATAATTTGGCAAGTCCAAAATTGTAACGTAATATGTCCCCAAGTGAGACATATTTGTAAGCTTACAGGAATTCCATTATCTGAGGAGCCCTCCTTTTTATTTATGGTCTTGACTCTCCACAGCATATAATTTAAGGTCTTATTGAGTTGTATAAAGGGCATAGGATCAGCATTCACAAGTCATGAGATAACTTCTCAGCTTCTTCAGTGAGTGACCCTGTGAGCCAACCCCTGTCACTTCACTCTGCCCACCCTCTGCTCCTCAAGGACCAGGGTGAGTGCTGGGTCCAGCTGCTGGGTTGCTCTGCTGGCAAGGAGCTTTATTTCAGCTCCCAGTGATAAGATGGCAAACAGCTCCTGCAGTGTTTCCTGTAGATGAGTTTCTAGTATCTGCAGACTCTCTAGATCTCAAGCCTGGGATTGGATCTGGGAATATAATGCACAAAACTGCCTACACACAGAAATCAGAATGGAAAAAGTGAGAGGGCTACGTGCCTCTGCTGGGGCAGTCCTCTCCAGAAGAGCCAGTTGCACCAGTCTGGAGGGTTTTGTTTCATTGGTTTTTTCTGTTAATTTTTCTCTTTGGTGCAAGTTGAGTTGCTCAATACTTTAAGCAACAAAGATTTATGGAGAAAATAAATATGAAAGTTGTAGTTGTAGGCTCTGCTGCCTCTCTACCCAACCCTGTTTGCACCAAGGCTGATGATCAATATAAACTCTTGGTGGAGAAACACTGATGGATGACTTGTTTCTCTAATAGTTAAAGGAACATGGTAAACCAGTTTGTTAAATGGAAAATCCGTCCAAACTTTAGAGCATGATAATTTAGTCCAGATGTACCTCTCGGATAATAAACACTGTTCCCCTCCCACAACACAAGATACTTTCTGTCACATTTGTCACTGAAAAAACTTTCTTTAAGAATGGGGAAAAAAACTAAGTCAGTCCAAAATGTATTGTTAGTTCTTCTTTACCTCTGAAATGGCAGCTAAGTGACCAAAATACTTTAAGAACTAGAGAAAAGTGCTGTAAATCCCCTTCTCACTCAACAGGTTGTTACTTGGAGCGATATAACTTTAGGATACAAGACCAAATAAGAAAATAAAAAAGCCAGAAGACAGTAATGTGAGCCAGCTTGTTCTGAGTATGAGTCTGTATTCTGCTGTATCCTCTTCATGACATTCTCAATTGAAAAAAAATTATTATACAGTACAGTTAATTTATTCAAAGTTTGTTTTTTCCAAGTGGAGTGACTAGCTCTCAGTGTGAGTTTCACCAAGAAAATGCTCCTTGGCCTTAAACCTGCTCATTTAGGAAGTGTGCTTGAGCTAGATGCACAGACTGCCTTGTTCTGCAGTTTTCAAGGCTTTTTGGTTTTTTTTGGTTGTTGTGCATGTGCTGCATTCTGGGAGAGGAGGCAGAAGGGACACTTCACCTGGGGGTAGTTCCCCAGCCCTGCACAGGCAGAGGTGGTGCAGGGCAGGGGATGCACAGCTTTGGTGCCACTGCTGTGGCCCATTGGGCCTTGAAGAGAATCTCACCCTGATCCAGTGCTCCTGGCTCACTTCATTTCTTACTCACCTGTGCAACTGAGACAATTGCTAAGATGAAATGTAGGTAATAGCATTTGTTTTAAACACAAACCCAAGCCCCAAATGCTCCCTGACAAAATGGCCCTTCTTGCTTTTAAGATAATACACATCAGAATGAAATGTAAGGTTAGCCTGGCTTTTTCTCAGCTTAAGTGCATACTTGCCTGTTGTCTGCCTACCCACCATGTCCAGTGTAAAAAACAAACCAGCTGTGCTGCCTCTCTGATAGGTAGCAGTCCAGGTTTGCCTCTGGGCAGATATTTACTGCCACATCTGGCTTTGCTTTGCCATACTGCTAACCTCTCTTTTCCTATCTACATTTGTTTTCTTTTTATTAAATTGTCCCTCTGAATAGTCTAGTTTGTTTTTCTAATGTCAACAATTGCTTTTATCACAGATAATAACTTCCTCTGACAAAAGCTGTACCATCCTGCATGCATTTCAAATCCATTTTATGGACAAATATTGAAGTACAATATTCGGTCATGCGTGCAATTGTATGTATTTATAGTAAACAAATTCTAAGGCATGAGAGCTAAGAAGTAAGTTGGTTGCCAATTTTCTTAATCATGTATTCAGCTGACAGCTTCTACTAAAGCTTAATGAAGTTTACATTGTGATATTGTGATGTTTATGAAGTAATTTATGTGGTATGCTTGGGCATTCCATAAAAACAGCTATAAAACCCCAAACTATTCCTTTAACTTGCCACAATAGGTAAAATCTGGAATCTCTAGAGAGAATAAGCATCTATTGATATATAGATTGGAAAGGGAAACTAGACATCTCAAGAAAAGAAGACAGATGACTTCCTTTTTATTAAGTAGGATACAGAAATCATATCTTGTCTCGTTTACCAATACTGCCACAGGCTTTGTGCAATTCATTTGCCCTTCTGGAGCTCTGTCTCCCACATATGCAATACATCACAAAGGGACTATGAGATAGAGCAGTGCTTATAAGAAATATTGAGACCTGCTCTTGGAAGGTACCAGAAAAGGCTTTGCTTATGCATTTTGTTCATTTTAGTTGTGAATTAAAAGTGACATAGCTATTTCCTCCTCTGGAATGAAACAAACTTATTAGAAATTGTCTGGATCCACTTCACTGGAAAGCACCAGTGTTTTCTTCTCTGGCATGTAGTAAGTAATGAAAGGCAGGATATTCATAACACAGTTTAAATGTAGCTTCTGCTAGCACAGGCAGCTCAGGACAGCAAGGAACATTTAATTTTTTTTCTGTGTCTCCATTGCTCTAGATGAAAAACTTCCTTGAGTCATTCACATGGGACTGACTTGGCCCATACGTTTTTGGCATCTGCAGTGAAATTTAGCATCTTCCCTGATTCCACTGCGTCAGGGTAAGAGTTTTTCAGTGATAGCTCTTTTCTGAGGTATTTAAATCACTGTCTGTTGCTCTCTATTGGTGATGTGGTCACCATGCCATCAAATAAAACCCACCTAGTACTGAGACTTTGCCTGGCTTTCCTGACAGAGCTTAGGAATATGCTGCCTGGGCCTCCCTTGGCTACAGACATTTTCTACAGCATCTCATGCACAGCAGTCACATGGGAATCCTGCTGCATTTTGTCTGGGAGCTGGCAGGACTTTGTCTGTCAGATCATGACATTTAGGAGGTGTTTGGCAGGCAGCTGTTAATGCTTGAGGGAGTGTATCTGCAGCCAGCACGTATCCTCTTAGCTTGTATGGAGCTTGCAAAGTTGATGCTTGCAGTTCAAAAAAATCACTTTGCCATTGTATTTTCTTCCCCCAGTCCTGTTACAGACTGTGCCCTCTCCCATGTGCTTTTTTTGGTGCAGACATTTTTCACATGCTTTCTTGGATCACCTCTGGAAACCTTCTTCACCTTCTTATCTGCTTTGCTCTGGATCATGTTTTCTGGGGACACCATGGTTTGTGAAATAGTTTAACATGAATAATGGTCCCACTGGCTTTCAGGCTGAATCCTTTTGTTGACAGTATCTGGAGTATCCATTGCTCTGATAACTCACTCCTGGTTGCTCTTCTAGCACTGTGCTCAGATGCTCAGATCACTGGCAAACACTGGACCCATTTTCTGCTGTGTGCCCTTCTTTGTGGACCCTGATCTTGAGATTCACACAGTTTTATGCTTTGGGTCCCTTTTCTGACTATTGACTGGTAAACCTGAACTGCAAAAAAAAGAGTGAAATAATGTCCAATCTCCATGTAGCCTCCTGCTGTGAGCATCTTGTCCTGGAATTGATCCCACCTCACTCCTCATGGCTCCACTCTACCATGGTGCATCTGGTCCCATGGGAGCACAGGTGTTGAGGACAGTCCAACGTCACCTTTGAAACCTGGCTAAGGAGTGGGTGATGGAGCTACCACACAGGTCAGGAGCCTTTTTTTCGATTTCCATGCATTTCCATGCTGTATTTGTCACTCCAGTTCACAGCTCGTGCTCATCAAGCCCAGCCAAGCAGCAGGGAGCCCCTGACAGTGCTGACATCCTTGCACTCACTGTTCCCAAGCTGTGTTGTAGGGATGCTCTGGTCTCACAGGAAACAATCCTGGGGGAAATGCTCTTTACACTGTTTCTACCTCTTGCTCTCCTCTTTACACTATTCCTGCCTGGTGCTACTCCCCACCCATGCTGGCTCACCCCTTTGGAGGCTACACTGTGAATACATTTGAAAGTAAATACAGATTTAAAAAGTAAAAAGAAAAAAAATTCTAACATTTTTAAAGATGGGTTATCTTCTTAATCTGTATTTGATCTTACCACAGGAAGAGTGGTGTTGGCACAGAGTCAGGGCCTGTGCAATACAGTACCAGAGAGGGAATGAGAAATGGAAATGGACATTACATTCAGGAAAATACCAAAAGCTGACTTTGCTGCATGTTTTAAATCAGGAATCCTGAGCCTGGGACAAGCTGTCTGCAGTCTCTCTTCTAAGGTGAAGAAAAGTCTTCATCCTCTTAGGAGCTTCCAGCTTTCGTGGTCACATCATGAAGCAGGATACAAAGGCTTTTTGACATCATTGGGAGAAAATGAATCCTCCCTTTGCATTTTTGTGTCTGTGTTCTCTGGGGCTGCTTGTCTGGATACTGAGGTGTATGTTCTGCCTTGGCAGCATCTGAAGAGTTTATAAGGGGAGAAGACTCTTCATTTTGCTGATGACTTTGGGGAAATGAGAGCAGATTGCAGGTTGCTGTTTATTTTCAGAGATCTCATGGGTCCCTCCCTGCGGTGGGCTCTGGATGGGAACGGCCTCTGTATGTTTAGTTTTTGCTTAGAATAGATGTGTAATAGATCTTTCTGGAGAAAACACTTGTTAATTAGAGGAGAAGCCAGAGATGGGCAGACTGGGAAAGGTCAGAGCTCTGGAAAATGTTTGTCAATTTGATTCTGTCTAAAACTGAGCAAAGTAAGTGGGTATGTGGGGCTAACCAGATGGTTTGTTTAGAGAAATTCTTCTTAGAGGCTTTTGAGCCCAGTATAACCAGGAGGGGCTGTTTTCAGGACACCACTAGTCCTTTTCTAGCTTACACAAGGTACCAAGTCTTTGGACACACCACTGCCTGGGCATTTCCAGGCACTTATTCCACTAAAATTCAAGCTAGAGCCTCTGTGTCATACATAAGCAGTGGCAAGGACCTCTCTGGTTTATGTGTCTGAATAACAGCACATTCACTGGGTTGACCTAGGTGCTGTCCTGTCTCTTAGTCTGTGTTGTATTTGCTGATACAGTAGAGTCCTTTATCCAGCTCCCAGGCTAGTGGAAAGATGCTCCTGAGGTCTGCAAGCAGCCAGGGAAAGATAACTCTTTAGAGAGAAACAGAGTAACAACTCGAGAGGATTGAAAGGATTGAAGTTACAGCAAATGTTTAAAATTTGTATTTCTAGCCTACCTGCAGATATCTTTTGTATTCTCAGAAATTTTTAGGCTGTTATGAGATATATTGGCTGGCTGTAAAGTTTACATTGCACTTCATCATTTGAGAGACACATTAGAAAATCTTGTGTCTTGGTCTTTTTTTCCCCCTCAATGTGCAGAGACCTGTCCTGTCTTACTTGGTTGCCTCTTGCTAAAGAGCCTTGAAACACCATCTCCTGGCACCTCTAGGGGTTTCTCATTTCATACAAAATTTATCATACTTGGAAATATCTGAGTGCATGAGTTTAAAATCAGATTTCCACAGTTGTGTGGTGGAGGGAACTCACAGGAAGAAAGAAAGAGCCAAGAATATGACTGAAGCTGTATCACTTTGAATCCAGAGGGAATACTGGTGATACTTGCTCAGTTTTAAATTGAAGGCACTCTGGCACAGCTTGTCTGTCAGTTGTGATACAAGTTTATATATTGTTTTAAAACCAGTTAATTTATTCTACACGTTGAAAATGCTGCAGCCAAGTTTTCTTCATTATGGAAGCAAATTCTTGACACATCCTAACTGATGATGGCAAGGAGACA
Source organism: Dicaeum eximium (assembly GCA_013396995.1). Taxonomy (NCBI): domain Eukaryota; kingdom Metazoa; phylum Chordata; class Aves; order Passeriformes; family Dicaeidae; genus Dicaeum; species Dicaeum eximium. The sequence continues at coordinate 1,165,346 of VWZP01005528.1, forward strand.
AACCCTTGCTTTTTTTTTGTTGTTAGTTTTGTTTTGTTTTGCCTTGTCACAAGAATGTTTAAGCTGTTAAATTCCCATCCCTAATGAGCAGTTAATTTTCAAACATATCTCTGCCTGTCTCAGACCATTGATGCTCAGGAATTCGGAAAAATTTGTGTACAGAAGAACAGAAATTACGTTGTTTTTGTTACTTTTCTATGGCATTTTTACTCTGGGATTTGTGTTAATATTTTCCTGCCAGAATGCCCTGCTGAGCCTGTAAGAGCAAAGCTCCCAGGGTGGGAAGGGGTTTTGCTCACTGGGCTTTTGGAGGCACTCCAAGGGCAGTTTGTGTAGAGGACCCATTGGTATTGACCAGAGTGGTGCCCCTTGCTGTAACCCCACCAAGACTGGTGCCAGCCACCATCCCTTGAGCAGGGGGGGCTGGTGGGGGCCTGCTGCCTGCACTGTGCTGGTGGCTGGGGTGGTGGGGGTAGGTGGGGAGAAAAGTGCAACAGCTCTTTAAATTTCCCATGTAAACCTAAGCCTCTGCCCCATGCTTGTCCCCTCACCAAGGGGGCACCACAAACAGGGGCATCTTTATAGAGATCATTGATTCTCTGAAATGCACATCCATCAGTGGGCAGCTGGTTGGTGTTTCAGGGAATCCTGGCTCTGGTAAGGATGTTTTATGGGCCTGCTGTTGCAGTTGTTATTGCTAACAGATTTCCTGCCACTGCTTCCCAGCAGGGGTACCTCGTATCTCTCTGCAACTTGGGATGGTGTTTCCTCTTGTGAAAGTTGCATTTTATGTTGAGAAATTTCCAGGCTGCTGATCAGAAAATATGAACATTTCTAAATCTCCTTATCAGAATAACAGCAGTGGGAATGCTGAAATAGTGACAGAGGGGGGAAAAAAAAAGAGCCTTCTGGCCAAAGACTCCTGGCTGGAAGGTAATTTACAGTACTGCTGTTATAAAGTGTTGCTCACAACCATGAGCTGATTTTGGTGGATAAGAAATCAAACCACTCCTCTCTTCACAGCCCAAGCCTTCACATTAACCTCCATTGATGCCAATAAACTGGGTGAAGTCCAAACTTCTCACTTACATGGGCCTGAGGGGTTCATTCAAAAATAGTTGTGGCTTGAGAGACACCATGGTCTCCTGTCTTCTCACAGTCACCTCCACACCAGCCTTTGGACAAGATGGTTGCAGAGCAGTTCTTTCCCTCTGATGCAGGATCATGACCTGCTCCTCGTGCTACCTGTGCAGAGGCACTATGTGGTGGTTTCCCCAGAACACCTGAGCAGCAGATCAGTTATTGTGGGATACACCTTATTTAGCTTTAGTAAGTGCCGTGTTGGAGCTTACAGCTGATTTAGGTACCCCAGATTGTCTTTATCATTCACTAGAGAAATGAATCCTTCTAAAGAGGTATTTTGGATGGAAGAAAGCATGTAGAAGGAGCTCAGTGCTGACATCCAGAAACAGAGACATCCACCCTGTGACTAAGTCCCAACTAATCTGGAGCTAGTTATCCCTGCATCCCAGGGGAAGGAGACTGGTGACTCAGGTGGATGGTCACTCCTCTGTCCTGGAGTCCTCCCTTGCAGTGTCCACAGAGGCAGCCAAGACAACCCCAGCAGACTGAGCCCTCACCTTTCAGACGTCAGATGAGCTCAATCCGGCTCCATCTGCAGATGGAACTGAAGGATTCTGCTGCTGCCCCGCTGCAGTGTGGTCCCTGCCAGAGGCTCTGCCTCTGCCTTCTGGGAGGTGTCACCATGCAAACTGCCCACTGTCCCTCTGGGCCTCAGGGTACCCTGGAGGAGGCAGTGCCACCATCAGCGTGAGGTTCATCTCCTCTGATCAGCATTTGAGAGCCATCCAGCTCTCCAAATCTCCAGCTGCTGTGGGATTTCAAATCCCCCTCCATGGGATTTCATATATTGCTCTGGGCAAATATTTCAGCTGGGGATTAGCAGGGACATCTCTCATGGCAGTAAAACACTGTCAGGGCTCTACAGGGTCTTCCTCAATGGGGCAATGTTGAGCTCCAGCTTCTATGCTGGAAATAATACATGCTCATACTGAATTAGATGTGACCTGAATCCTAGCTAAGACAATCACTGGGGTCTTACTGCAGCAGAACCAGAAGTGGGATTGAATATCTTTCCCATCGTGGAGCAAGGCAGCACTGGGAGATATGTCCATCATCCAAAGCAGTGGAAATCACTTAAAAACTGCTAATGGGGAGAACTGAAGTGGTAGAAACTGCCTGACTTTGCCTCTGGATCACAGTTCCTGCATGCACTGAGTGAGAAGGTTGTGTGTCAAGCTTGCTTTCCTCTAATGAAAAATGCATTAGGAAGGCCAAAACATGAAGAGCTCTGTAAATAAAAGGCAAACAGATAAGATGCAGTTTCCTATGATCTCTCCAGAGTCACGTTGTCTCATCTTCATCATTTGATTACAGATGCAAAGCTGAGTAAGTTGCCAAAGTAAACTGTCCCAAAGCAGAACAAATATTCTGGGCACAGAAGCAGTCTTCTGATAAGGTTTTACATTTTTCTGTGAAAAGAAATGGGAATAGATTTGCTGGAAGCATTTGTATTTTTTGTAAACTATGTGCACTTCTTTTGGGGTTTGTTTACTGGCCTGGGTCTGCTAGCTGTGTCTCAAGAGCCCTTAGCAATATTGCTTTATTTTGACAAAGCTTTTCCAACAGCCATAATATAGTTGCTGTATTTCGAATCACCTTGCATACAACTAAACAATCCAGAATGTATTTGTCTCAGCTTGCAAACATTTCTGTAAACAGTTGACTCAATTTATGTTGACTCAGACCGTATTCAGCAACTTTGCTCATTATTTTTGTCTGAAACTCAGCTTGAAAGAATTGTTCTGAATTATAAGTTGGAGGAATAGGTTTGAAACTTTTTCTTGCTAGTTCATTAACCCTTTTTAATAGATTTTGTGGGAGAGTGTTTTCTCCATACAGTGATTATTTAAGCAAGAGTTTCTATTTTTTCAAAATATATATAAACCACCAAGTTCCTCTGATATTTATTAGCACCTTGGAGCAATTTATTGCACGTATAATGGAAAGGAATGGATAAAGTTACATCTATTATAAAACCAGGGTATTTTTATTTGTTCTTTAAATACCTTTGTGCAACTTCTGAAGCTGGTGTACAAAGGAGGGCTGTGCTCTTGTACTTGTTTATCTTTACTTTGTTAGTGGATCCTTTCTGGTGTCATGCTTTGTGCGTGGCTCAAAAAAAGTCATTAGGATTAGAGTCAAACATTAACCTTGTGACCTTCTTGTTTATATACCTACTGTAAGTCTGTTCTGCTTGTATTTCTGCAGTTAGTAAAAGCAAACTTGTGTGCACAGTCCCTGGCTGGCAGTGGGCAAACTGAAATGTTTGTTAAGATCACTGATACCACATCCCTTCAAAACCAAATCTTCAAAGGCATGTCAGTGGCTGAGATTAAATGAGAAGGAGGCTTTTAAAATGTGTGTGTCTGCCTCCTTTCAAAAATAGTAAACCGACAAAAATAGCCTCATGGCCCAAGGTGGTGATGCACAGTGCAATAAATGGAAGATGAATACACATTTTAATGTTGGCTCAGCTTGGTAAATGAATACAGGCTATAAAATTCAAAGGAAAAACACCTTCCCATCTGTCCCTGTCACAGTTCCCAGGACAATGTACCTTGATAAAACGGAAAAGGGCTGGAAATTCCACATGTTCCTGCTGTTTTTGAAAAACTTTGTTCTCACCATTCCTTGGGCTTTTTGAAAGTGTCTTTTTCTCCATGTGTAGGACAGGAAAATCACTGACTGGTTTTAGGGTGGAAAATGTTCGAATGCAGCTACAGTGGGTAATACCAAAGGATGGTGCTTTGGTTTATTAATTTCCATGTGTCAGGGCTTCCTGAAAACAGTAAATTGAGAAGTTGTGGAAAGCTTCTAGGCTTGTCTGTCCTTACCAATAAAACCTGACAGGAAAATATTGATGTGTTAATACTGTGTAATATTAACCCCAGTGCCTCACGAAGCTCGAGGCCAAGGGGCGCTCCTGGGGAAGGGGCTGGGCACAGAGGTTCCATGGGGCAGAGGGCTGCAGAGTGCCAGAGTGCTGCTCCTGCTGCTGCCCCAACTCCTTTGCCTGTTCCTTGGCCCTGCAGCTGCAGCGACCAAAGGTGACAGTCAGATCTGACTCCTCTGGATTCACTTTGGGGTCACCAATTGCCAGTGAGTCCCTCTGGCAAAAATGCCAAATTACCCCTCTGTCTGCTGCACTTGTGGCTCAGCTTGCATCTGGGAAAATGGAAGGAGAAAGACAAAAACAGGACCTCAGCCAGAGCAAGGTATTTCTTCTTATTCTGTGTCAGGCAGCACTGGATCGTGCCCTGGCTTGCCAGAATGGATTTGCTCGCTGCCTTGGGTGTGGCCAGAAGGACACTGGTGTGCAGGAGCACTCATCTGCCAGCAGCTCCTCTCCTGGGGATGTCCCACAAGGACCTGCTGGGAGCCTGGCTCCTGCCCAGCTGCTGCAGCCCAGTGTGACCACGCACACCTTGACTAAGTACCTACAGACACAGGCTGCTATTGCTACAATTAATTTTATTGCTTGTACCAGGTGCTGACTCTTATCTCAGTGAGAATGAGACCTGGACTTCTCTCCTGTGTGCCTGTTGTTGTGTGCTCAGAATAAGGGTTGCTGCTGGTGTGAAGGCAGCAGGAAGGCTGGTGCAGCCAGCCAAATCCCACCAAACCTCCCTTCTTCCCTGTTCCCTCAATTTGTTGATCTGACTGAGCCACCCTCACCCTACAAGCTTCCAGTGCCGTGGTTGCAGCTGCCTCCTTCACTGGCTTCCCTTCCATCCCAAGGCAAATGCATCTTAACCTCCTCCTATCCTTCCCTCTCGTGTGTGCTCATATATCAGCTGTGCCAGACTCAGAAGAGAATATTTGATTGCAGCAATGTCCTTATGAGAGCAGAGTGTTCAGTGATTCCATTAGCAAACACATCATGTGTTTTGATCACACAAGGAAATTAATTCAGTCCATCAATGCATGTTTATTGCCAGTACAAACCTCAGCAAGATTTTAAAGAAAAATCCCTAACAAAGCACTTTCTTTGCAAGTTGGTATATTTTAAAATTGATACACTTTTTTTTCCCAGTCAGTGAAAGCCTCAGTACTGTTAAGTCCCCAAACACTTAACAACCCCTGCAGATACCCTTGATAGCATTGCAAATTTTGAACACCTCTTTGATGGATATCAAATACAGTTATCAATGCAAAAAGTGTTTGAGTAGGGCTCCATCTGTGGAAAAGTAGGGTCAAGCAGAGGTAACTTTCTGGTAAAAAGTAATCTTTCTAAATAAATTTTTTGTGCTTTTCAGAATGGGGGGTACTGTTGCCAAGGTAGGGGCTATTTCAAAGTGCAGATAAACACAAGCTTAGCCTGGAAAGAGATGTAAGAAAGCCAGAGAGATGTATAATCAGATTAAATTTTTGCACCAGTGAAATCAGTGATTTTATATTATTTTCTTGTCTTATAGGGCAAGCTTCTGAGACAATTAGACCTTTTTTCATTTTTGCTTAATCTCTACTAGATGTGAGAGTTGCAGGTGAATTACAAAAGGGAAAAGTCTGTAGGAGATGGCAGATGGCACCTAACCATAGATGAATTTCTCAGGGATACAAAATAAAAGGACTAAAGAGGAAAAGGAGCCAGTGTTGAGATAACAAGGTACTGACATAAACCAGAGCTACGATGGCAGAGCAGGCTTTGCTTGAGGACTCTCTGGATGTGTGGGGAGATGAGGAGATGGATGGGACAAGAAACTAAATTTCTGGAAACAATGAGACTTGGAAACCACTGCCTGCTGTCTGTCCCTGTCCTGTTCTGCCAGAGTCCTCATCCCTATTCCCCAGAACTTCTTTTTGCTCATGCAAAATTTTTTATCTTTACTCCTTACTACTTTTTAAAACTTAAATGGTAAATTCCAATTCTGGGTCAGATGTTGACTCTCCCCATCAGAAAATGGGAATACTTGCCATGTGGAGAAAATATTTTGATTATATAGGCAGACCTCCTGTTTGTATAAAAACAAGAAAAAAGTTGGTTAAATAATGGCTGCTAATCATGTGAATGAGATAATAGGTAGAGATAATCTAGGGGTGTGTGTGTGTAGCCCTCCACTGGAATCTCTTACTCCTCTGTAATCTTATGGTAACTTTATTAGAATGAGAAGACAGAGGAGAGTATTGTTTTCTAGCAATGTTTTAGCACTGTAAAGTAAATACTCCAGCAAGTATTTACTAGCAGCAATACTATTACCATGGTTAATGAAACTCTAATCAGTAAATGGAGCCAGCTGCAAACACTGGGCTTTTTTTTCCTTTAAGTGCCTAAATGTCCTAATAAGCATTTTCTTCCCTCAACAAAAAATATCTATTTTTAAGGCTGCAAACGGCAAGGGGGCCTATGAGACTACAAGTGCTGTGTTGCAATCAGTAATAAAAATACTACATAAAATGTTAGTGGGAAGTGTAAAACTTCACTTCCGATATAGGGGTCTAACCTTTACTGAGAGCTTTGGGGTGTTAAAAAGGAGCCTGAGTCTCAGAAATGCCAGCTATTGAGAATATTTAGGGTATGTGGTAAGTGTCTGTCATATGTTCCCAATAAATGAGCTATTGAGTCATTAACCTGACCAGTAAGGGCAGCCTGTGTTGGGCAGAAGGGCTGAGAGATGCTCACTGAAAACAGATGGGGTCATCTGCACAGCAGAGCCCACCCATGGCCCCCAGCTCCAGCTCTGCCACTGCTGAGGGCAGCCCCCAGTCTCCAGCAGCTTTCTGCCTGTTCAAGATAAAACAGTCTGAAGAGGATTTTCTCCAGCTTTCTAACATGATATTTCCCACTGGCTGTGTCTGGAGATAGCCTTGGAGAGCATGGACTCAGGCTTTGCGGCACTGCAGGAACTGGCTCCAGGAACCATCCATTTAAAATCTAATTTAACATTTCTCTCTCTCTCCCCCAGGCCCCAGAGTTCCCTGTCTTGTTGTTGGAGTGTTTTACATCCCTTTGGCTTTGCAAAACTTCCATGCACAGCCTGCATTTGCCTGAGTGGGTAAAACCTGGCTGTGGTTTTACTCTTCTCCAGTATTGTCCAAAGTGAATTTGAGGGTGGGTGAGGGACTGTTTGTGTGATTGAACTTCAACATCTAACACAAATAGTCTCTGCAGGAACAGCTCTCTCTGTTAGATTCCAAAGGGATCTCAAATGTAGGGGCTTTAACCTGTGCTCTAATCAGAAGTCTACAGCTGGTAATTGGAATGTCTGTGACAAGTGATCTGGGCATCTCTGAACACATCCCACTCTGGTACAGTTCTAATGGCATGCATGGAGTTGAGTGCTGAGTATCAACTCATTAATGTTTTTGAGGAAGGAGATTAAACTTTGCAGCCAAGAGCGGTTTTCCTAAGATTGTTTTCCCGGTGTAGCTCCCTGCATCCTTGGTTGTGTTTATGAAAAAGCATTTTTGTTTACATGGAAAAACAAACCACAAGAGTCTTCTCATCTGTCATCCCTCTCTTTCTGCAAGTACACACATGTCCTTGGGAAGAGCCCTGCTTGGGCACTGGCTGGGGTTCAAGGGCAGCATCGTGTGTCTGCAATCAGCACTCACATACCACCAAACGTAAGCACTTGATGCAGTTAACAAATAACCCAGAGGATTGCTATGGCTCATCCAAAACAAATCCAGGCCCCAGCTAAATCTTTCTGTTAACTTTAGGAGGGTTGATGCAAACTCATCACTTGCTTGCAGTTAGTTCACTGAAAATTAGAGGTAATTCCAAGAATGGTGATAACAAGGCCACATTTCCCACTACACATAAGTCTTTCAAATGGGGCAGCAGAGTCAACACCATATTTTCTGTTTTGATTTCTATGAAGAAGTTTATATCTCAGACCTTTAAATATACATAAGAGAGACATCACATCATCACAAATAAAGATGCTCGTTTCTCTAAATCGTATGGGAACTCTTGCAGGAGAAGCCTCTGTGACAAGAGGCACAGAGCCTCAGATACAGGGATATTCCCTGCTTCTTGGTGTGCAGGGATGACTGTCAACTTGTGGGGCACAGCTGGAGCCAGCTTAGGACTCATACAAGAAGGACTCTCAAGAATGACTGAGCTTGTGCTCCAGGAGACACAAAACCTCCGTGAGGTGTATTGCATCTCACAGCTGGAGGTTTGGGCAGGTGTGGAACTCTGTGGCTGCACCAGGAGCTGGAGGATGCCATGGGCCAGTGGGGAAGGTGGGACAGCAAGGGAATGCTGGTGCTCAGGGCAGAGCTGGACATGTTTTCTCCAAGGGACAACTCACCAGAGAGGCCCTGGGATGACACACAGGTTTTACACTCTGCTGCTGTGTGAGACTCTTCTCTTGTTCCACACAACTTCTTTGGCAGCCCTCAGCAGTGAGACCTTGAGAGAGACCTTGAAAATGTCCAGAAGGTCTCTTTTTTATTACTTGATCTCATATCTGCTTAACTAGAATCATAAAATATCCAGAGTTGGAAGTGACCCACCAGGATCATCAAGTCCAACTCCTGGCTCTGCAGAAGGCAACCCCAAAAATCACACCATGTGCCTGAGACCATTGTCAAACAGCTCCTGAACTCTGTTAAGCTTGATGCCAAGATCACATCCACGGGGAGCCTGTTCCAGCTCCTAGGAAGCTGTGTATTATAACCAGCATGGAATTTATGTGCAACAGTTGCCATCCCTCAGTCACAGCCTGTGCTGGCAGTTTAGTCTTTTCTCTACCCTTACCACGAAATTCAAGTGTGCTGCAGGCTCAGAAAAAACACCTGCCTTGTCTTTTGGACTTTTCATGCTTTAGAAGAGAAACTGTTTTAAGACTTAATATGCCCAACTGAATAATTTGCATTGAAACAGAAGATGTGGATAGACAGAAACTAAGAAAATATACACATTTTGGCAAGGAATTGTATTGGAAGTAATTTCAAATCAGGGGTTATTTTTTTGGTCCAGTTTCAAGTTACAGAATATGGTTTAAGGTGTCTTATTCTTTAAAAAATGTTTAACAGGCATTATTCAAATATGTAATGCAGTTCTTTAGGGTGAATAACGTACATGTCTGTGAGATCACCAGGATATGTTGCAAGAAGACATTTCTGAGTGGCAGACAGCCACGTTACTTAATGAAATAACATTTTCTTTTAAAGCTAATTTACATTGCATACTTTTGGCTCCTCAAGTACATACTGGAGGCAGAACTGACTGTGTGCCTTTAGCTTTTGCAGACTATGGAGGAATTAAGAAATAAGTTAACAAAATGAAAAGAACAGAAGATGGAAATGTTGGTTAAAAAAAAAAAAATCCAACCTGAATAGGAGATAGCATGTGTCACGAAAAGCAAGGAGAGGGGAGAAACAAAGAGGGAGAGAAGGCAGAGGAGGTGATAGAGTCATCAGTGTAGGCACAGGAAGCCTGATGGCCAGGCATGGGAGGGAAGCAGCTGCCCACTGGTGAGGAGGGTTAGCAGGGAAGGAGGGAGTTACTGTGCTCCCTGGTGTATAAATATCTCTTACTAGATGTAAGATTTTGTTTTCCTCCTACTATCACAAGAACTTGTTTGGAACCATCTCAGGGTTTATTCTGCACTTTCTGAGCTTTCTTGCTGTACAGTTGCTGTTGAATGTTGTTGTTTCCCACTGAGACAGTTCCTGTGCCCCTCCCTGGCAGGTCTGTTTCTGCATTAGAGAGGAAATGTTTCTGCTCTGCTGAGGCCAGACTGTGGCATGGAGAGGACTGGCCTAAGGGCTTCCTGTCCCTGCCACCCCAGGACATCCCTTCACTGAGCCTTCATGTGTGGGCTTTCACTGTGCAAACAGTCCCTTCGATGCTGGTCCATGGCTGGAGCTGCTTAGGAAGGCTCTTGGCAGCACCACTGTACCCTTGGGACGTGCCATCATTAGTTGAGTTTGGTGTCTGAAACTCAGCTCAAAACCAACATACCTTGATTATGTACCAAACATAATTGACTTTCTCTGTTTTAATTACCCAGCCTTGTCCTTCAAGCCTCTAGACCTATAAACCTGTGATGGCATTGGAGTCCCAGTCTGCTGTTCAGAGCGAGAAGGAAAAGGTGTAGCCCACAGGTAGTGGGGAAGAACAGGGAATTAGGAACTGTAATAGACAGTGTTGAAAGGAGAAGCCCCTGATTATTCTTGAAAAACAGTGAGAGCTTCAAAACACCCAGAACCTTTGGGTGTTTTGGTGTTAACAGGATTCTAATTCAATGTGGACACAGAAGGCACAATAATCATTAAGGGTCAAGTCTCCTCTGGGATGCAGCAGTTCAGACACTGAGCTTTGAAACTATAGATAATTTGAAGCTCACAAGGATGACTGTAGGCAGAAGCTCAGGAGAGTTTCTAATTATTGTCATCATGTCTCCTGTGTCCCTTGTGCTGAATCTGAAGCTCTGGTGATACATGAAAGAGCCAGTGTCTGGCATCATGCAGGGAGCTCTCATTTCAGTCCATGGCATGCACATTCTGAGCCCAGAATTTGCCATGATGGAAATGCCAGGCTGGGAGGGCTCACCACGTACCCATCAGGAGGGTCAGCCCTGATCAGGGGATGTTCATCCTTCAGAGCCCTGGTCAGGCACCTGGGAGGAGCTCAGCAGCAGGACAGGTCACTGTCACCTCCTTCTCCAGGCACGCCGGTGGCCAGGCCCGGCTGCACGGCCCCGGCAGCAGCACTGGAGCGTTGCATCACATCCCCTTCTTTTCTGTCTAGCCTCTCTCTTTCCTCACTCCTTTCTCTCTCTCTCTCCCCTGCTGTGCCTTGGTTTCATCAACTCTCAGAGGGACATCCAGCAAGCAGAGCTGCACCAGTGCCAGCCCTTTGTGGTCTGAACTTTTAGAACTCACTGGGAAGCTGCTGGGTTTGGCTCTGGCACTCCTGCATTTGCACCCATAAACCCGTGGAGCTGATGAGCAGGAACATCTGCCAAGGCAAGGTGAGCAGGCAAGTAGTGCTCCTCACTGACCTGCTCATGGTGGTGATGGCAAAGCTTCCCAGCCAGCCTCCAGTGCTCAGTGAAGCAGTGGGATACAGTTAAATGCTAGCAGGGACATGTCAACACATGGAAGCATTTATATCCATTCTTTAAAAAAAACCCCAAACCAAAAATTCAACTCTCTGTTCACAAAAACCCCCCAGTTATTTCCAATGACAGTGTTTTTATTCAGGACATGTACAGTTAAAATGCTGCTGGAAGTCAGACAGGAAAATCAAATTGAAGATAACTCTAACCTAATTATGAAGGCAAAAATGCATTTTTTGAAAACATAAATATGTTATCCCATTTCTTTCTAACCTAGTCAAACTGATGACCATTTTTATATATATTTCTCCTTCTGGCTATGCTGTGATCCTTGGTTATTTTCCACAAGTTCACTGTCACATGAAGAGGTATTTTCCTCTTACTTCTCTAAATTATTACACAGGTCTATAGAGAAACATTCAAGGTCTATAGAGAAACATTCACTTGCCAGCTCCTTTCCTTACTTTGGCCTTTGAAAGTGTTTCTGAACATACTCTCTTAAAATTATGAAAACCAAATAAAGAGAATCTAAAAATGAAAGTTATCCCCTATTCTAAAATGAGCTACAAAATACTTATTTTGCCACAAATTTAAAGTAATATACCTTCTTATGTGAGAAGTCATTGTTTATTTGGTCGAAAAAGCTTATTTCAGGAGCTGTCTTGCAGATCTTGAGTCTGCATCTCACATATATGACCATGTAACAAAACAGTCTATCTTATCTCATCATAGTATCTCAAATATGGATTGGGCAGGCCTTACTTGTATTAAAAACAATCTTATTCATGATAGCAGATAACAAGATTACCACTTGGCACTTAGCTCACCCTGGCAATTTATATGTGGAGTTAGATAAATGCTACCAAATGCATTTCTTTTTCTTCCCACCATTCCTTTGTGAACGTCTATTTCTACAAACATGAATGCTTTGGAGATGTCTGAACTTACCATTGTACCCATGTTTCAGTCCAGTAATTGCACAGACTTTTTTTGTACATTAATTTTTCCATCACTAAGATTTTCCGAACCAGTTGTTATATCTAATTTTTAATGTCTTTCATTAAGCAGTTTCATTTTACTTTCATATTCTGAGCACTGCTGGTGAACCCCAAGCCCCAAACCTTAAACTTTAAAGATTTTGCTTTCCAGAAGGAAGAATGAGGACTCTCAGCAGCCATTACTGTGATTTGAGTTGTGCCTTCTCTGTAGACCTGCTTTGTGAGACATTCAGTGACATTTCTTGGCAGAGGAGATCTGCAGGGATCCAATCACCACCAGGAGACAGTTTTTGAGGTGATGTCTGGCAGCCCAGGCAGGGATGGAGCCCTTGGCTTGCAGCTGCAGGTCACTCTTGTGTCTCTATTGCAGAGATCACACACTCTTCTCCAACCTCTTGCAGCACTCTGCTCTGCAAAACCTTCTGATGGGAGCAGAGCATAAACAAATGTGAAATCACTACAATGGCAAATCAGCCCATAATTCACATAAAAACACATTTGGAAATATAAGCAGGCTTTTTCACAGTAAAGTTTTCAAAGGGACAGTTTGCTTCCTGTTGCTTTTGTATCAGTTGTGAGTTAACCCTGTAAGGAAGGGAGGGAGAAAAAGCAAAACAGTTTTACTGCCTGACAAGGAAAAAGACCATTGCAGCTCTGGAGACTGATCTCTTGACTGATCACTTATCTGAGATCCTCTCCAAACCTGAGTTAAGTTCAGTGGCCAAGCCCACAACACCCAAAAGCATCCAAAAGTTATCTAAACTGCTTGTAGCTACACTCTTCCCTCTTGATTAGACACCAGTGTTTCCTTGTTCTCCTGGAAAGGTTCAGCACTGGAACACAGCCTTGCACAGCAGACCCAGCTCCACTCTAGCACAGGGAGTGTAAGGTGCCAAGGCTGTGTGTGCTGGTTCAGAGGAACTTATGGTTTTGTCAAGGGAGATGATAATTAGACTTGGTGTAGCATTTCTACATTTCTGGTAAGTTTGTAAAGGAAACAAGCTTGGTAACTCAAGAAGTAGCAGTGAATTTACAAATTTAAATGAGTGGACTGAACTCAGCAAGCTTAATAAATCAGATTCAATCTCTCCTAATATTGATACAAGACGCAGGCCTCTGCTGAGGAAGCAGGTGTTTGTGTTAAGTTTATGTCTCATGACAGTATTCAAGATGTTCCTTCAGTTCAGAGCCTCTGGGAATGCTGCCTGGATTGAGGCCCGCTGGGACTTGGGCTGACTGTGGCCACTGGTCCTCCTGTGGGAGCTGCTGCTGCTCTGGCTGTCAGCAAGCCTTAACAAGGCCAAGCCCATCTGGTAATGCTGACAAGATGACCCTTGAGTCAATGACATCCAGATTCATTGGCAATGGGATGCTGCAGCTGCTTTTTGACAAGTCCCCTAACACTCTGGTCTCAGGAACACAAGGTTTTAAGAGACTTGTTGTGTTGCAGTATGTGGTTACACTGTGAAAGTTTGGATCCATGGGTTGAAATAAATTTAAAACACCTTCTTTTCATCCTGAAAAACACAAATAAATAAATAAATAAGTGTAATTGAGCATCTTGAGAACTGTCCATGCTTTATCCATCAGTACTGTTAGCGAGACAATGTCCCACACTGAGGGGTGAAAGCAGGGAATGTGTTAGCTATAGTAATACACTAAATTACTGGAAAGTATGAAAAAAGGGGAAATTATTTGATTGAAAAACTAATGGTTGGATCCAGTGTAACCAGATAGATACTTGATTGCTTGCATGGATCCTACACTACCCAGCTGGTGTCTTCAGATATGTCTTGGATCTTTATGTGCCTGGCATTTACACCAGAGTTTGTATTGGCATACACTGGGATTCAGGTTTGGATGAGAGGGGGAAAGGAAAGAAAAGCTGAAATGTGTGTGTTTCTTGATACGAGCCTGCTGCTAACTGGGCTTTTTAAAGTAAAGTTAGGGATGATTCAAACACTCTAACGATGGATCAAAAGTAGTTTTATTAGCATCTTCCGTGAACTCCAATGTTTTCTGCAGCCTATAGATTCCATAAGAGCAAATTGTTTTGGACTAGGAATTACTTCAGATTACTTGTTTCCTTTTTTCAGCTCCAAACAAGAAAGGATTGGATGCTCCAAGTCCCTCTTAAGACCCATGAACTTTCCTATTGGAGCGGTGTATTCCAGAAATATTCCCTGAAAAAATATTTCAAGCTACTTTCTTTGTGATCACAGAATCTTTGGGTTTTAAAAAAACACAATGCATCAAGGGAACAAGTGAGAAGTAAATTAAGAGTAGAAATGTTTTCAATTAAACAAAAAAGAGAGAATTCACCAGCCAAAGTACAAAAAATCCTAGTAGGGGGGAAAGGTGAGGAAAAATAACTGTGAGTGATATATTGTGGTTATTTTTACATTTCCTTTATATAAATTCCCTTTTTAAACTTTCTACTTTCACTTTTTCTCAGTGTAGGTCTTTTTCTTCCATGCCAGCCCCTTAACTACAGGCCACTCTGAAAGGGTCCAGATATGCTCCATATCCATTTCACAAATATAGGACTTCATAGAAAACTCCATCCCTTATAGCCTGGAAATTGCAGCTGGAAATCTCACAAAGATATGGAGTTCTTGGGGTATTTGTTTGGTGTTTCCCTTGGTCAGACAAGTGACAGGAGCAAACACTTCTCACTTCTCACTACAAGCTGGAGGGAAGCTGTTCCCAGTCCTGGAAAAACCAAAATAGGCAGGAATGACTGAAAATGAGAAAAGTAAGGGAAATAAAGCTTAGCTCGATTTCTATTGTTGCGTTACTTACGTTTGAATCTCTTTAATCTGCCCAGCTCTTAAGTTAGCAATTTTTAAAATTGAATTAATTTTTTTCCTTGCAGTTTTTTATGATTGTGTCCCTGCTAATTTTGAAAGAATAAATCAAGCGGTATTTATTAGTAAAATTGCCCAGCCTCCTCACTGCTGAAACAAATAGCATAATTCTCTTCCTTTGACCTGGGAAGTATTTGTGGAGCCAGTTCCCAAGACTTCAAAAAAGAAGACTAAAGATAATAAAAACATATGTCAACATCTTAGGCTTTCCTTCTACTGCTTCATTGCTACTTCAGTGATCAAAAGGAGAAAAGTAATTGTTAATGTTTAATCTAGCTAATACTCTCATGGCATTCCAGTTTGACTTGGCTCTGCTTACTTTGCTTGCTTTGCCTGGGGTAGGCTGGTTTTTGCCATGTATTTGTAGTCACAAAAAGAAGAATTATTTATTGGTTGTGATGAATAATAATAAAGTGACACCAAAACAGGATGAGGTAGAGAACTTTATTAAACTTGACATGTTAGAAATCAAATGATGACTTGAGGAAAGCCAAAGTCCAGCTATAGCACTTTGATTTTTATATTATTTCAAAAGCAGCTCCGCTTTCAAAAAACACAAGCTGGGTTCAGCAAAACCATTGTTCTGGGAGGTATCTTCTAGTCTGGATTTGAATGCTTGGAGCTTATTTTGAAACACTGCTGCATTGTTTCTAATGGTGGGTTATGATTGTTCTGGGCTAGGAAAATCTCTTGTGGTTGGGAAGTCTTGAACTGAAGAAGCAGGAAGCTCTCCCTGTTGAGCGCTACGAGGGATGAGTCTGTGACACCAAGGTTACCTCTGACCCCTGTGAAATCCAGGGAAGAGTGGCCCAGGATGCAAAGCTGACTGTCACTTGTGCATGGTATAATTTTGGGTGAGGTGGCTTGTGCCTTGTCTCAGCAGGATTTTTGGGAGATGTTAGTTGAGATTCACTGGAACTTAATTTGGTGTTAAAAGCGCAGTCCAAACCACCTTTGTGGACTGCCTTTGTGTTCAGCTTGGGGAGTCTGGCACCTGTGAGAGGCAATCCCACCCACCTGGAATAGGGACCGTCAAAGATGAACTGCTTTCCATAGGATTCCTGTTTCCTTGGCTGGAGGCAAAGCCTGGAACAAGTTGTCTGGAGAAGTTGTGGGTGCCTCATTCCTGGAAGTGTTTGAGGCCAGGTTGCATGGGACTGTGAGCAACCTGGTCTAGTGGGTAGCATCTCTACCCATGACAGGGGGTTTGGATCTAGATGATCTTTAAGGTCTCTTCGAACTCAAACCATTTGGTGATTCTCTGATTCTCTGATAACTGAATTACTCAGGTAAGGACCAAAATGTATTTCCTTAATCTGCAAGTGTCTCACACAAAACTGAATAATTTCCTTTTTTTCAGGGGGGGGCTGTGCAAGTCAGTGTCTAAGATGTTTGAAAATCTAGACATAACAGAAAACTTTGACATGAGGTGCCTGCTATAGCAAACTCTTGATGGCCCTGTTGACACTATGTGAACATGGTGTGATGGCCAATCCAGGCAGAACTTGTTCTCTTCCTGGTGCCAGAGCCAGCTCAGTCTTTTAGAAAAATGGCAGCATCCTAGTACAGGAAAGGGTTCCTTTTCTCTGTGGAAATGGAAGATAGCAGAAATCCATCGACTTCTTTGAGTCTTCAAGGTTGTATATGTTTAGAAATAGTGGCAGCTCTGTCCTCACTCTTTGATCTGCTTTAGTATTTCTGTTATCTCCTCCTCTTCCCTCCTTTCCCACCAGCTTTCTCTGGAAGCACAGCCAAGCAACCAGCTCTGCTCCTCAGTGGTGGTGAGTGCACAGCCCTGCAGCCTGCAGTGGGGGGGATGGATGCTCAGCACTGCTCAGGGTTAAGGCCCTGCCTTGAAGCATCCTCTCAACTGCAGGGTTTCGTGTGCCACTTTAGCTGCAGAACTGTGAAAGTACTTACAATGTTTTCATCCAGATGAAATGTGTAGGGAGCACAGGGAGGGAGTGCCTGTGCTCTCACAGTGGATTAGGATAATAACCCTGTACACTGCTGAGGTATTTAGTGTGCTTGTGGCGCTTCTGATGTTAACTAGAAGCTCAGACAGCAAAGCCCCAAGATTACATTTTGCACTTTAGCTAAGTATTTCATCAGAAATGTTAATAAGCTCTCGATTATGCAGTTTAACGGCAGATTAGGTCTAGCAATGGGGCTTTTGCAGGCACAATCCTATCATAACTACAGCTACAAGACTTGTGACTGGGGGAAAAACATTTCTTATTAAACCCCTCAGCAAAACTATTGAGGAGTTCACTGTACTATTAAAGTCTTATTACAAAGTTGACTTTTTTTTGGAAACTATCTTAAATTACCATTATATTTTGAACGTGCAGTGCCCAGAAAGCTGAGGAATCTGTTCTGCAACTGGGGTCCCATGTCTATTCATTAGGAACAATACCTTTTATATATGGACAGAGCTTTGTCTGAGGAAGCAGACGGTAATAGGTACAGATGCATTAGTTCATGTTCATAAACAATCATTAGTTTATGTAGCATCTTGCAGCTCTGTATATTCTTAAAAAGTTGAAAAAGTTTATGTCTCACTTGCCAGGCAAGAATCAGGACTGATTTTCCTCTCACAGAGGATCTTTAAGTCAGGAAAGTCTCAATTTTCACTGAGGGTCCCCAGCTTGGAGATGTGCAGCTGTGGGGAGGAAAGAAAATGCTGCTATACGTTGTGCATCGATGTGTATATCCTGAAACACCCACAAGTTTCCACTCAGCACCAGTAAATCTTCAGTTACATCTCTGTGTGCCACTGTGGGACATCTGGAAAAGGGCAAGGAGAATGATATGAAGTCTAAAACAATTACCTAGATGAAAGATTGAATCAATTAGTGTTATTCAGCCTCAAGAAGAGAAGAACTGGGTAATGAGAAGAGGAAATAATCTGCTCTGTGTGCCTGTGCTGGATCAGACATATAGTAGACCTGAATTACAGCAAGGAAGAGACAGCACAGATATTGCAGAACTTCTTCAAAGCCACAGAGGGCATGTCTAGGGTGAAGCTGGCTGGCTGTCAGGTGTCTGTTTTTCCTGCCTTGAAGCACAAGAGTGGACTGAGTGCTCATGAGCAAGGCTTGTGGCACTGAGCAGGTGCCTCTGTCCCATGCTGCTCTCATGGCATAGTCTAAAAAACCAGCTGGGACTCCCAGATCACTCTGATGAAATCAAGCAAAAAAGAAGTAGAAAGAAAAACATATGCCTTAGAAAATAAGTAATGGGCAACAGACCTAGATGTCAGAAAAATTAGGCATGCTATGGTTCTGTGATCCTTTTCCCAGAATGTGTCAATAACCCATTAAGAACCACTTCAGAATAAGGAAAGAAAAAAAAAAGTATTTTTTAAAAGGAAACAACTTGCGAGCTATTTCTTTTACAGAACAGAGGTTGCACATATGCCTCAGGATTTTTCCTATATCCATTCAGGGCTGAAAAAAATGACCTACTTTTTAGGAGGGCACAAGATTTTCTCCATGCTATCTGACCTCAATCCTCAATGACCTTTTGAACCTGTAGTTATGTGTCACATTTGGTGTGCTCCTTGACATTCTTTTTCTTCCATATTTTAAAAAGTGGTGGTGGGGGAAGTAATGCTAGCTAATGCCCTTGTTATAATGATCAAGAGACAGACAAACTTCATTAATAGATGGGCATCAGATTCATTTGCTGTCAGCATGCATGAGAGAAAAGATTTAATATTTCAAACCTTTAAGCTCTGCGAAAGAATGTATCTTTAAAACATGGTTCACTGATCATGGAGTGCTTGGAGCTCTGTAGGAGGACTGTGGGTGTTTTAGACTATAGAGAATTGTCTGATATTATTAGTTTAAGCAGGCCAACACTTACTGTGACTTGAACTGTTAACGCTTCCTTTTCTCTTTGTTTCCCTGTCCTGTTCTCCCAGCATCGTTAGTGACAAAACAGGAGACCAGAAGCTGTAACCTGCTCCCTGTCTTTGGGCATTAATCACTTTAGGGTAACAAATTCAGAAATTTATCTGAAAATAAAGGAGCAAGCAAGAGCTATTGACTTAATTCTTTACCTAGCTGCTGCTTTTTAGCTAACACCCAGCTTGGCTCCTGCTTGTTAAACAGCAGTGCAAAAAACCACATGAGATGATAAAAAAGAAATCTTATTATGTGGACAGGTCTTCAGCAAGTGGTCCAGTGATTTAGTTGGAGTGTTGTGCCTTGATGTGGCTAAAAGGAAAATAATGAAGCCAAGCAGGGGGTCAAGAGCAACGCGAAACAGTGATTAAAGTTGTTTATATCTCTTTGTTGGCATGGATACAATCAAATAAGCTCATTAGACATTTTGAATTGCAGAAACATAGCTCAGAAAGCAGCCTGAAATAATATCTGCTATTGCCCTTGTGCAGAGTTTCCCTCTGGGCTGTGCCAGCCAGTTTTAGCCTTCTGGTAGATGAAATGTTCTTTCAAAGGAATAAATGAACTGAACGCAAATACGTTCAAAGATTTTGAAGGAATTCAGAGTGGATATGAATCTGATGTTAAATAAAACACATGTCAGATGTTAAGATATTAGAGGAAAAATACTGATGATTACCTTTAGGAAAAGTTAGTTGTTTTAAATGGGGCCTTTCCAAGGTAACTTGGTGAAATGAGATCTTCCCCAAGCACACTTGTGTGTGCTGAAATACTTGTGCCCCGCTGGTAACTTTGCCCTTAAGGGGGGCTAAATTAAACAAAACTCACTCCTAATGTAGTGCTTGTCAAAGGTTTGCAAGGTCTAACCCAGGACTGCTGAAATATAGGTGGAGGAGAGAGTGGTGTCCCTGGGCTTTTTAGCAGAGCTTTGAAAGCAGAGGGCTTTTGTACTATATAATCTAATTGCACTGTAAATTTTGTGCTCCTCTTAATTACGTTTCCTCCTCTGTCCTTTGTGTGCTCTGTGTGTAGGACTGAATCTAATTTGTGACTGGTTTTGGAGACCTGATGAGTCTTTTGCCAGCAGTCATATAAATGAATAACTTTAAGGTTAAGCTACTGATTGCAAGGACCATAAGGCTCAAACAGTGTGTTCACTTCATTCATACTGAGCCTCTCTAAGCACTAGACTGGGGATTTTGCTGTGTGCTTCCTCTAACAGTAGATGAAGGACAACAAGAATACCAGAGATGGTTGCAAATTGTACAGTCTGGCATGATGATGAAAGATGTTTGTGTTTGAAGAACAGCAAGGGGATGGAAGGATGGAATCCAGGTATGCTGGATTCTGATGCATGGGGCTATATTTATATCTGAGGAAAACTAGGATACCTGTTGGGTTTTCCACAGTGGAGTCTGGGACTCTCTGCAAGTTGTTTAGACTTCCAGAAGTGTCCATGGCACTTTGGAAAGGGGGAACCTTAAGCTCACTGCCTTTTGACAGATTTACCTGCTCTACTACCTACCATACCTGTGCTCCACAGGGCACTTGTGAACGGCTGATGGAGTCACACTTTGCCTCTCTATGTCTGGGCCATTTCTGGTAACCAGTGAGGCCCAGCCAGCAGGTACTGTGGTCAGAAAGGGTTCATCTGCTGGGACCTGGTGCTCAGAGCAGCTGGAGATGCTGCATGTGGCCCCAGCAGAGTGCCTGGAAAAGACCATAGCCAAGAGGGACAGCCCAGAGACGTGGGGTTGTCTCTGAGCAGAAGTGCCAGCAGTGGGGACCCAGGCTCTGCCCTGCTCATTGATGGCTGGGCTGGGGTGTAAGAGTCTGCCCCAAACCAGAGTCCACCAAGTCTCTTCATGAGCATACTTAAAAAATCCTTCACCCAGAAATCAGGGCTGTATGAGGGATGAGGTGGGAAGAGCCACAGCAATGAAACACACGATCCAGGTCAGAGCTCCCTAGGGGGAGGCAAACCTTCTGCCACAGCAAAGGGACTGTCTACCCACCCTCTGGTGGCACTAGCCACAGTCAGGCAGCACTGCTGCAGCTGCAGACTGGCCCCATGGTCCCTCAGGGATGATGCATCTCTGTCTCCAGCATCACAATCTCTGCAGACTCAGGTCAGAGGGAAGAAAATGCTTGCTTGAAGAAAGTTTTCAGCCAGCCTTGCTAACCCCATGAGGAAAAAGGTGCCCTGGAGTGTTCCCTGCCCTGGGATTGAGGGCAGGGCTGCTTTGGCAGTGCCACTGCATTGCACAAGTCCCGTCCCTGCAGTTACCACCCTTTACCTTTGTGCACCCGCATCAGGACATTTCCTACCTACTTTGTTCTCCCCTCCAGCTGGGAATAAATATGCCCTGCTTTTCTGACTAATTCTTTGTGCCCATAGTTATTATTAGAAGTATATCTGATTCTTGCCAGAAATAAAAGTAATTACAAGCTTCAGGCTGGCACCTTTCTGTCTACCTCCTGCAAATATTTAAATCGGGATTTTGTTACTGACTGCTTTTGGTAATTAGTTGTTCAGTAGTATTTTTCCACTGCCCACACATAACTGTAGACTGTGAAGACCAGACCAGATCTCCAAGCCTGCCTGCCTCCTCCCCCCTCCCCTCCCCACATACTTTTAAACTTTCTGTGAGAACAAGTTTTATATGACCTTTCCATAAAATAGAATCACAGAATCATTTAGGTTGGAAAAGACCTTTAAGATCATTGAGTCCAACCGTTAACCCAGCACTGTCAAATCCACCCATAAACCATGTCCCTAAGCACCACATCTGACAGCCTCTTGCTGAAAATGCTTTTTTGGCCAGGGATTAATGGATAAACAATCAGTGGAAGAGATTTTTATATATGCATTTTAAAAATCGGTTTCCAACTCTCTGCTTTACTTTCTGATCTGAAGCAGCCCATGTTTCTCAGGCCAGCACTGACACAACAAAAGGATAGATGGCATCCTGATTGTTATCTGTGGTGGTGTCTCCCCCAAAATAGAGAAACATTTCCTTTAGCTCTGAAGGCTCTCCTTTGACTCTGATCCACTGTTCTTTGAGGAAAAGGATCCCTTTGTATCTTGTACAAAGCTTTAGCTTTGGCCATGTAATCATGGATTAACTTTTGATCTTGCTTTTGGGTGACACAAACCTTCTTCTCATGTGCTGATTCTTTGCTGTTGAAACCTTCATGGAGGCCAATTGGGCTGTGCTTTGTTTTGCTGTACAAGGCCCACAGTGGGTTCTAGCTCTCCCTGTCACTGGGTATGATATTTCAGAAACCTGTGCTGCGGAATTTCTTTCTAGGTAGAGGATACAGAGAGCAAAGGAGATGCGGATGTTGCCCATGCTCCCTGGCCAGTGTGGACACTAGACTGAGGACCTGGGCTCCATGTCTCATATTTACCTACACCAATGGTGCCTCTTGTGTGATAAACATGCAAACTGCAACCTTGTACCTGCTTGGTGATCCAAAATGCCAGACACAAGAATCATAGAAAAGTGGAGCACCGAGCATGACATTTCCAGAAGTGTTAGGCTCATCCCACATACCTGAATGTGACATGATTGATGACAGCTCCACTTCCTAATCACTGTACTTCTTAGCTTGCTGACTCTTGCATTGGAATACAGAGATTTTACAAGTGTTAGACTTTATATCTCTCATCCCCCGCCTCAGAGGAAAAAGCATTAAAAAAATCATCCTACAGATCTCAGAGAAGATGTGAATAACATAGCTTGGCAGCAAAGCACTTCACAAAATGAAAGCTCTGAGAAATCTTGCCAACTCCTGAGTTCTTTCTAACTTGGTTTCCATCATAGTGTGGAAAGGGTTTTGGCAAGGCAGCTCTCAACAGGAGCTGAATTCAGCAGGCAGAGGCTGCCAGGCAGTGACAGTGGGTCACTCAGCACCCTTGGAGCAGAGTGCAAGTGTGGGACGTGGAGCCAGCCCAGTGCCAACTGTGCAGAGAGGAATGGGCTGTAGATGCAGTGCAAGAAAGGGCAGGTGGGGTAGAATGACAGGAAAAAGTTAACCAGATTTCCAGTCCTCCCAGGTGCCTGCTAGTGTCTTCCGTGCTCTTATGCAACTGGTCTTGGTCTCACTTTCCAAGAAGCCATGAACAGCCTGCATAACAGTGTATATAAAATTCTGAAGGACTTATAGGAAGGAAGGAAGGGGGGGAAAGAAGGGTTCAGAAATCCTTAGAGTTCTAGTAGAGTTGTCATGGATGATACATTTATTCAAACACTTTTATATTTGCTTGAGAAAACCCGGTTTTCCTCTGGATGGCCACAAAAGGAACTATTAATGGTAAAAGTCCAAGGAAGCTGTGTAACTTCCAAATGCTTTCCTAATGATCCCTAATGGGCAGTGTGCACTTTCCAGACTCTAGTTAACCTCAGAAGGATAGGAAATGCAGTAAAATTATAATTTTAAGTCCTGTAGTTCATTAAGATGGAAGAGCTTTTGTTTAATTTTGGAGTTTCAGGGTGCAATTGAGACTACAAAATGAAACACTTTAAAGCATAAAGCACAGAAGCTGGAAAAGCTGCTGGGGAAACAAACACACTATTTATATCATCTAATAGTTCTACTTTTCCACACTGAATCAATTTATTCTTCCTCCTGATGTCCTTGTTCTGAAACTCACAGGTCTTATATTTGTCTCCTTGTACAGTATGTGGGCTGCAATTAACAACACAGGCATATTTGAAGCATTTAAACCATTCAGCTTTTTGTGAAAGGAGCCTGAAAGCAGCATCTGCTGTCTGGACATATTGATCTTACTTTACTTTGTTTCACATTAGGGCTCTGTTGTCTTTGATAAATTTTGCAGCTCTCACATGCATGTGTCTGTTCACTCTGCTGAGCCTGGGAAGCTGACAGATCTTTGCTTCAACAGTGTAGTTAACTTTTCACTTCAGTTTGGAACCTCATCTTATCCTGCCCTGTGATGCCTAAGCCTGCTCAAGGACACTGGGTTCTGCCATGACCCAGGGTCCTGTTGGAATCCTGGGGTGCTTGTCTTCCTTGTTACTGCTAAAAGCACATTGACTGTTTGGACAACTGAAAGAGAGAGCTTGAAAAAACTACTAAAAGCACGCAGGAAAACTTCATCCCACATTTGTAAAATGCTATGCTGGCACTTGTTTGGCCAGGGAACAGCAACAGGCCTGTCCTGCTGCTCCAGCCTGTGAGCACTAGTCCCTGGGGAGTGAGGAGATAAAAACACTGGCAGCCCTGGGACATGATCTGCCATGAAGCAATTTCTTCTCTGCAGGAGAACAAGTGACCTATGTGAACAGGGACTGACCAGTCTTGAATTTCAGCTATCAACTGACTGCACTGAACTGCTTGCAAAGTATACAGCAGCCAAGAATTACTCATGGAAATAATTCCACAATCATATTTGAATAAGCAGTAACTATAGGAAAACTGTAAGCTGTTCAAACAACTCAGAAAAAGGGCCTTATGACATGCTATCAACTCAGCTTCTTCTCAAGGCTTCATTTCATGCCTTAGTTACTGCAGCCTCCAGCTTTGGGACCTTGACAGCTCCAAACATACCCAAAAAATGGGACAGCCTCATGCTGCTGTTTTCTGAAGTGCTCTTTCTCTCCCATCTAACTGTTCCTGGCCTCTTAAGCAAACCACGTGTTTGCGTGTGCACCACTAATGCACCTGAGTTTGAAGCCACCAACATGTACAGCGGGACCAAACTAAATGCAGGAGCATTTCCCAAGGATGGCAGCTGAGCTCACAGTCTTGTGCTGTGCTCTGCATTGCTGCAGTATTTTGCAGAAGCACTGTATGACTGTATGACCAAGACACCTTAGCTGTCTTCATAAATAGTAGCCACTTCTCTGGGTGGTGGTGCAGATGCCAGCTGAGATAGAGCAAAGCAAACTTCATGTCTGCACCTGTAAGGCTGTCTATTGTTTTGCCCTATGCTGTCTTTCAGCCCTCATTTCATACCCTGAAATCCCACACCACCATTACCATGTTTTCTCCTTGTATGCTTTTTATGCATGGTCCTCCTCTATGCTCCTGCTCACCCTGGCGATCTCTCAGAGACTGCCTGGCAAAACCACGAAGTATCTCCCAGTCACCTGCTCCAAATCCTTCCTCCTCATTCACATTGAAGGGGAAGCCCCATACTGGTAGGCTGGTGAGGACATCTTCCTCTTAGAGCTGAGCAAGCCTGTCTGATCCAGCTGTTGCATTTCACCACATTCCCCTAAAAAACCCCACTGCAGAGCTGCCCCTGTGTTGGGAGAGGGCTGTGTTACTCCGATAGTTTCTTGGGAAACTCTCTAGGGAAATACCCCAGTGGTCTTCTGTGATGGTGTGTTTATCTTGGTGTGCACCTCAGGATGTGTTTAGACCAGGTTAAAAATTGTTTTAACCAGTATGGGGAAAAACCCTATTTGAGCCAGCTTTTGGGGAAAGCTAACCCTGAAGTTACCTCACAGCAGCAATAAAACAGTTAGAGGCTGAGTGGAAACTGAAGTATTCTTGTTAAGAGTGTCTAAATCCATTTGCCAGGCCTGTACACCATCAGACGCTGTGGTGTCCTGAGATTTAGCTTCGAGTGCCCCCTTTCCCCTCTTAAATGTCATATAATCTATACAAGACAAGAGGTACTGTTATGAGGGTGGTTTGACCTGCAGCATTAAAACACAGATCTTAGCTGAGGAATTTCTGTATGAAGCCCATAACCTCTGGCTGAACTGGAATGTGCCTTTCAGAAAGGAATCCAGGCTTTTGCTTTAAGACCCCCAGCCCACACAGTCCACATCCGCTGTAGGTACGTCGTTGCAATAGTCAGCTGTATGCTTTCTGTGTTTGTGTGTTTAAAAACAAAAGCCACTAAATGTATTTTAAATGTATTTTTGGCCGGATTCCTATGAAGGACTTCAGTTTACAAAGTGCCAGTTACATTCTTAAAACCCGCATGTGCTGGTGTTTCCAGAGCAGTGATCCATTGCTTCCCAAACCTGTCAATGTTTACAGTTTCACTCGTAGAGAAGGTCCAAACAGATGTGCCCTCACATCATAGGCAACAGGCTGTCCAGAGTTATGTGCAGACTCTGGTAGGTCTGTGTACCATGTGTTTTCCTGCCTGTCTTGTCTCTGGGACTAGTTGTAACATGCATGATCACACAACACAGAGACCTTTCATCTTCCTTCCTGATGGCAGGTAACTTTTTAATGTCCCCATTGTGAGTGTGGGAGACCAGGCTATAGCTCCTCTCCTACCCCACCTGGAGTAGAGGTTTGAGTTATGATCTCTTAGATATGCCCTAACCACTGGATTTTCAGATGCTCCAATAATTCTTTCTGGTTAAGCATTCATGGGCCAGAAAATATTAGGAATTCCCCTAACATTCAGCTACTTCATACAAGTACATCTGATTAACTGGGAGAGAATGAGTTGCACATTGCAGAACACTCCATCACCGCAGTGAACCTAATCCTACTTTCAACCTGAACTTGAACCAAATTCTGGCTACTGCCTTTCATCATATTTCTGATGTCCAGATTAAAGAACAATTAACTGCTTTCTTTTAACCTCATGTAAGTACCTGGTCTGCACTTCTCTGGTTGCTTTAATCTGACAAGCACAAGTCTGAGCTCCCTGTTCTTCAGGCCTGATGGCTGTTCTGTGGTGCCTCAGCACAGGTCTAGTAGGTCTTGCAGAACTGATCTGAGCACAGCAACAGGATTGTGCCTCAGCCAGACTGGCTCTCTGCTCACGTAACACAGTGCACAAAGGGCAGAGGAGCAGGGAGGAGAGGGGAGTGAAGGTCTGGTCTGTCCCTTCCACTGGCAATCAAGATCCCTCTAGGATGGCAGACTGGTGTTGCTCACAGGAGTTTTTCTTTATTTCTCTTCTGCTCTCCCACCTGTATTATATCAGCACCACAGACCTCTGGAAGATGTTTCTGAAAAGGCTGTATCTGTAGGTATGGTGGTTTGGGGTTGGGTAGAGAGTTCTGCTATGAAATTCAAATTTCTTGAAACCTTAGATTTTCTAGTTGTTCCCATCTTCCCCAAACCTTTCCAGTGGGAACAGCAGTAATCTCTGTGGGACAGGGAAGAATACCCTGCCTGCCTATAGTTAAGGTGATCCATGTCACATGATTCACATCCATGAAGGAGAGGAATATCTCCTTCAGGAGTTTGTAGAGGCTAAGGCAGAGAGGGGTATTTGTTACCTTTGTAGAGTTATGCTGCTCTGCTACTCTGAAAGACTCTAGGTAAACTTTTAGTGAGCCTGTGGCATAAGTCCTCCTTCCATGCAGTCCAAATCCATGCTTCAAATCTGTAGAGACAAGAGGAAGTGGTTAAAAGTTTCAGGGGATAGATCTCATATCTTGCTCCAAATAAAAGGCATCTCACACTGCTGCCCCTGGTTGAGAGCCCTCCAGTCATGGCTTGTCTGACAGCCTGGTGAGCTGATGCAATGTGCCATCTGCTAGGAAACCAGCTCAGCAGAAGGATGGAATATTTTTCTGCTGGTATAGTAAACTGAAATGGTCCTGCTGTGACCTAATCAGTGCTGCAGAGGGTAAAGGGGGAGCAGGAGTAGGTAAGGGAGGAGGAATGGTTGTGGGAGAGGGCTTAGACTCTGGGGTTAGCCAGACATGGAGATTGTTTATCTGACAAAGTCCATGGAGCGGCTTTGATTGTTGGTTTTTGCAAAGGGATGGCATATTCCAGAATAATTTACTGGCTGCAAGAGACAAACATAGCCCCTGTCCAAGCTTTATTTTTTCAATTTATCACTGAAGCTCTGTTGGAAATGGCAGACACACAATTGTACTTGGGGCACAAAGAGGAAATTCTTGAATAACGCAATCAACTGGGGCTCATGAAGGTGCTTTGTAAACTTATGTCATGTAAGAAGCTGAGAAGGTGCAGCTCAGTAACTTCAGTACCAATTAGTTTTCTTTTGGAATATTCAGGGAAAGGATAATTCTGTTTTATGACCAGCTGGTTATCCTTCCTTTGGAATAATCACTTTAGGTGTCTGTCCAACATTCAGATTCCTACATTAAGCAATTAATCCTTTGGTATTTTTTTAATTCCACCCTAGTGAGGTGGACTTTTCTGTTAGTAACCTCTCACTCACAAATCAATTCCTCTTCTTGATAAAATCAGCAAATCAGCTACATCCAATGCCAACAATATCTGGACTTTATTAGATCACCCAAAGCAGTGAATAATAAAGTTAGAGGGATGGGTTTAGCTGGGACCACATGCCGACCTTCACTCCAGAATAAGTCTCTGCAAGTCTTTGCAGTGGAACTATAAATCCCTGGACCTAGCATGGAAGTGCTAATGGGCCCTGAGATTCAGTGCCACTACCAGGCAATAATATCTGTAATAGCAGCTAACAAAGACACAACCGACTGAGCTCTTCAGGGTTCAGCAACTGCTCCCAGGCTTGGAGCAGAGCTCATTTATTTTCTTCTCTTCATTCCACTAGAGCAGCTCCAAGCCCTGACAGCACATGGGGATAATTGAAGCAAAAGTGCTCAACCCTGACTGCCCAATCTTCTCATAAAACAATCCCAGGATTGTTCTGGGGACCGTTGGCACAACAAACCTTGCGCTGCAAATTTTGCTCTGTAATTAGCAAGCAGTTGCTGTCATGCCTGTCAGATGGGTTTATGTGACGATGTGAACAGAACAACAGTTGACTGTCTTCCCTTGCAACCAAGGAGAAGAAACTGCTTTGAGTAAAGCTGACAATTATGTAAAAGGAACTAAATGAATTTGGCTTATGGTTCACACTTACCCCTCACAGATGGAAGGCAGGACCTCTGAGGCCTGTTTCTGAGTCCTTGCCCCTTTGTACCTGACTAGTCACTGGCTAAGTGCCTAATGAGGCTCAGAGGAAACAAATACAGTACTGAAGGCTTTTTATTGTCTTTCTTTTCTTTAGAGAACAGAGAATTACCATGTGGTTCGCATCCAAGTTCAAAATCTGATCTTATCACCCAAAGCTGATGACAGACACAACAGCGCTTTCACAAAAACAGAAAGACCAGTGATACCATGAGTTGGACAACAAAGATAGGTAGAAAACTGAAGAAGCCTTGAAAATTTTAGATACCCCACTTATGCATATGCCTTCTCAATCTATCTATACACAAGGCAGTTGTGTTAGGTTTTTCCCACACACCCACTGGTAGCAGTGGTGGCAGCAGTAATGTAGAGGGGAGTCCAGGTGTCTGCCTACATCTTACCACTGATCATTCCTAAACTCATCTAGGACGAGTCTCATGAGGAATAGAGAAACTGATTCTCTGTGGGCAGTTAAAGATGGAGCTGTCACTGGAATTTATAGAAAGGCAAGCTTAGAGAATAAGAAATCTTAGATATTAAAACATGTTGATTCTGGTCTCATTGCAGTAGGAGAGCATTTAAGACCAAGAATGAACAAAATGGGCCTTTTTTTGCATTCAAAGTGGGAATTTTTCTTTTTCTCTGGAATGTTCAGGATGTTTCTCATGAACAGGTGTCCCAGTAGAGTATGACATGTGGGAGTATGGTCTGTGTTGGACTGCAGGCAGAAAGATGTTTCACTGTGCTTATGATGCATGGAATTGCCCGAGGACCAAAAAACTTCTATCAACCTGCAACCAAGGAGCTCCTCTGAGCACCCCAGGCTCACCAGGGGTAGGCAGAGCATTGGTGCCCAGGGACCTCAGCGAGACCTGATGTGCTGGAGTGAAGTGATTCAACTGGAAAGACAGAATTTGGGATGTGTAAGAGGAATAAGCTAGGGATGTGGGGTGAAGCACGGAGGGTGATGCAAGAGCTGCCTTTCCTTTGCTGCCATCTAATTTTACCCTATTGAATAGCCCTGGCTGAGCAGGATGCTTAAATGAGCCATCAAACTGCTTCACTGGTCTCTTCTCTCTGGGACAGGAGAGGTGTAGAGAAGATCCAGGCACCTGCATGTGGAATCCCAGCTCTTGCTGCCCTTTGGCTCTCCACCCCAATGCTCCTCATGGTAAATACTTCCCTTTCTCAGGAACTTCCTGAGTTGTTTGCTGCTCTATCTTGTTACAGTTTTATCCTCCTCTGTTGGGAAACCTTGTCTAATATGTCATGAAAAAGTCACTCAATTTGCCACCAGACAGTGAATTTCTCAATGAGGATGAATCCTACAGTGCTAATCGTACTAATCTTGTTAATCTTTTTTGTCCTTTTGCATTCACTGGAAAGCTGGTGTGAAGAGAGATCCTACCTGTGTCTAATGGACTGATAGGTGTGCAAAGACAATAAAAAAAGTAAAGACCTCATATATCTATGGACATATAATCTTGTCCTCTTCTTGTACACCTTCCTTCCTATGTGTCTCTGTGAACTTATGCTCTAAAACTGACTAAAACAGAACACATGTCCAAACACACCAAATCTGTAAGAAAAGCCTTAGAAATTCCTGTTTACAAAAACCCAGTAAAATCCAGGCAGAAATACGTGGGCAAAATCCCAGTGCTTTCAGGGCACAATTCAGTTGTCTCCTTTCCAGCTGTAGCTGTCTCTTTCAGAATGACACAACCTTTTACTAACTGTAAAATTAGCTCATCGTAAGCTGCAGTTTTCAAAACTGGCTGTAGATCTTGTAGCTGAAACTGTGCCAAATGCTGAAGGGTTTGGCTTTTAAAAACTGTAAGTAAAACTGTAAGTATCCTGTTTGTAAAGGAGAGAGAAGAGAGGATTGTACTTGAGAAATATTTTCATGTAGTGCAAAAACCAGCTGGCAGACATGGGCAACTCTGTTCTGTGACTTCAGAGAAGCTTTTACCAGAAACTTTCATAATAGGAAAAAACCCAAGAGGACCTGGGGAAAGAGTGGGAGCTACAAATGCTGTTTGTCTTTCCTGATAGTGATAGCCAATACACATCAGCTCCCCTGAGGTACCAATACAGAAAAGATAAGTCACATTAGTTTTGCCATGGAATAAATTCAGCTGAAAGGCTTATGGCTGACCCATCCAATTCATCTCATGATAAAATAAAAGTGCTTTTATTTTCCCTGTTTACTCTAACTTTGTTAACAAGCTTTAGCTATCCTGAGACAAAAAAAGTAGCTTTAGCACTAAAGTCAAGGCAGAGGGTCCCACTAAAATTGCTAGAGAATAGAATATGACACCATCTTTACCTTCTTTTCCAAATGCATTATTTATATGAATGTTATAGAAATTATGTGATTATACAGAAGTTAATGCACAATAATAAACCAAAGGACCATCAAAGAAATGCTAATGGCATGGAATGTTTTTTGTTTAAATTGTGGATTCACATTTATTTTTCTTTTTTCTTTGATGGCTACAAGAACAGAAAATTTGCAAACCTAATAGAAGAGTCTTCAAATGTCCAATCTTTGAGTACAGAAAAGAAAATGAAATCCATGTCCCTGTCTCTGTTTCTCTCACACTTCCTTTGAAATATGAACAACTTCAGGAAATGGACTCATTTATTTCACCTTTTTCTTTTGGCCTGAATGGTTATGTGAAGCACAACAAGAGTGACTAGGGTAAGGGCCAAGGGCCCAAGGACCAGTGAGCTTCTCCTTAATCCTGCCACAGAGAGTGAAGGGCTTGAGGAGAGCTTAGCAGATCATGGGGGTCAGCACCTGGTTGCACAGATGTTTGGGAAAAAAGATTTGGCGTTTACAGCCATGGGACTGAGAATCAAGGCTTGCTAGGAAGAGTTGAGATCCATCTGACCAAGCAGGGCAAAACATCTTTGCCAACAGACTGACCAACCTGAGGAGATTCAAACAATGAATGACAGAAAAGGGAGATGACAACTCACAGAGAAGCAGCAGGCCAGGATGGCAAGGAAAGGGCACAGGGGGGATTGAGGGGAAAGGCCTCGAAGCAAACAAACAAGAGGGAGATGAGTCCACTGCTGACACATGCCACAGCTAAGGAAAAGGAGTCTGGGAGAGGTGGTTGAATTGCAGGATTCATCTCCTCCAACATCCAGAGCAGCCAGGCTTGTGGACCTTAACAGCTCGGAGAAATGTATTTATGGGAACCTGGGTCAGGGCAATCCTAAACATGGATATAGGCAGGGCAATGAGTGGATTGAAAGCAGCTCTGTGGAGAAGGATTTAGGGGTGTTGGTGGATAAAACACTAAGACCCATCAATGTGTCCTTGCAGCCCTGAAAGCCAACCATATCCAGCTGTATCAAAAGAAGTGTGACCAGCAGGTCACGAGATGTGAGTCTCCCTCTCTGCTCTGCTCTGGTGAAACCCCACCTGGAATATTGCTACTCTTTTACTGTAGGGGTGGTTAAAGGAAGAACAGAATTTGATGTAGCACAGATTTACTAGATGCTTTTTAGCTGTGTTCTGCAGCACAGTTGTACAAACTCTTTCTGTAGATGCTCAATAGAATGTAATTTTCAGACGTTTTAATTCAGTCTAAGCTAGGACTTCCAACAGTGCAAGCTGTCATTACCAGAGTTACATTCTTACTAATCAGGAATGCTTATTTGGTCTGCTAAAAATTACTAAAAACTATGCAATATTCTCACAATAAAAGGGTTCTTTTTTCGCTTGAACTTCAGGATTGAATTTATGTTTTATCAAGAGAAAGTATGAATTATTAGTTCAAAAGTTTCAAAACTTTAAAATTTTCTTTCAAAGGGCTTGACAGTCTTAAAAAAACCTGTGAAGAATTAAATTAAATTAAATGATTATTGTGCAAGATTATCTTCTCAAAAGAAGCAATACTCATGGAATGATAAAGGAAGCAATGGCATAATGGTAAATCACTGCCCAAATGGGAAAAGTCCAATCATGTATCTCTAACTGTTAAAAGCCAACCTTCACTTTTACTTCCTTAAGTTAGCCAGTAGCAGTATGGCCTATTCAGTTGCCAAATGAGATTTGTAAATATCTTTTGAAAGTTTAGACAATGTTTAGTTAAAATAAAATTTTCAGGTTGGGCAGACATGACCTGATACTTCTCTTTTAATCATTCTATTGGCATATTATTTATGGTTATGCTATACAAACTGCTGAGTTCTGAAACCAGTCAAATTGCATTTGGTTTGCCTTGGTGTATGTTAGTAAGAATGTTATCCTTTTCTTCCCTCCTAACTTCCCCTCAAATACATTTGCTGCTCTTTTCCCCCAGTAGAACATCAAGGATTTACAATTCTCTGCCTGGTAGTCTCTTTAGGAACACTAGGAAGAAATTATTTGCTTCAATAAAGTGATAGGCAGGGAAAAGGCTGTGTCATGGAGGATCCATTTATTCCCAGGCTTTGCAGGGGTTTTATAGTGCATGTGTCATGAGGAACCTGGTTTCAGTTCTGCCTTAGCAAGTGCAGCCTCAACCTGCTCAGAGTCCCGAAGAATCGCAGGAGGCAGCACCAGTACAAAGCCTTCCCTGGATTCTTTCCAGTCTGCCTGCAAAGGTGGTGTTTTCAGAGTGGTGGTGAAGGTGTGAAATCTGAACCCATGGATCTTTTGATTAGTGCCCACAAAAGTTATGGCACGAACAGGCTGATGGAGAAAACTGCTCCTACTGATAGAAATATTCTCCATTTCAAAGAACATGCATAGGGGAGTTTGTGGCCAAGCCTGTGCCGCGTGTTTCCCTGAGAATGAGAAAGTAAGTAAAGGAAACTGTGAAGTCCTTTACCCTCATAAATCTTGTGTGGTGGTCCTTTAGCTGAAGGACTGGGCTGTGCAGCATCCAGGAAACACAGGTTTGCATCCCAAACCTCCTCGCTGTTGCCGGTGCCAGCTGGACAGCGCGTCACACTGCGGTGCTGAGCACAGGCACGGGGCGAGATAGAGTAAGAGCTTTTTGAAAGCCAGTGGGAGTCTGACTGCCTTGAAATCAATGACAAGGGTCTTGGTCTGGAAATGCACTGCTGCTTAGCAGGAGGCAGGGATGACAGTGATGGCTTTGAGAGCATGGATGTATTTCCAGCCGCTTCCCATGCAGTGCAGTTGTCTCTGCCAGGCCAGGGGTCCCCAGGATATCCCCACTTCTGCACGGCCTTGATCTGTTCTTTCCTCCCAGTAGACACAAACTATGGGCTGTAAAGCAGGTTTTGTGGTTTCTTTGGACTATTCAAATTGAGACAGTCCAGGTTCGTAGGGGATATCCAATTTAGAACAGGGTTTTTCAGTGGTGACTCAGAGCTGAGTTATTTCTAAACAGTGAAAAATATGATGCTGTTCTATTAACTCATAGAAGATAAGTAACTAAAATGTTATGCACACTGGAATGTGTTGTGTCTGACACAGAAAAGATCACAAAATTTGCATCTGAAATGGTATCAATGAATATTAGAGGCTGAAATTCTGCTCCTATTTTGAACTTTACAGCTCCAGAGAGGTTTATCTGGCTGTAAGACATATTTTTTTGATTAGGAGGTTATTTAATTTCTGGTTTATATCCTACAACTGTTAACTCTTTGGGTCCCATTCTGCTTTATTGGGTCAATTGCAAATGGAAGCCAAACTTGTGTTCTAGATATTATTATTCTATTTGCTGTTGGAGTTTATGCCTGAGTTATATGAATACTAAAAACCTGGCAGGAATATACCCTAATAGATTATTTTTTGACTCAAACAGGAGTTCAGTGAATATTATTACAACTGAAGCACGAACGTTTTTGACTTGCTCTTCAGACTGGTGCCAAATTCTCTGTGGGTGTCAGTGTGAGACCCGGAGACCTTAGACAGTGGGGTAAAAGAGTATCAGTTCTGCAAACCAACACTAGACTTCCTGCAACTTGGAAATGTGCCAGAGAGGAGGCAAAGCTGCTACCGGTGAGCAGGGGGTGCACGATCACCTGTGCATGTAGATAATGCTCAGCCTGCTAGAAACAGCTCTTCTACAGCTGTGCATCCACATATTGGCTTTGCTCTTCTCACCAGTACAGATAGTAGCTTAAACATCCCCTTTGCTGGGGCACCAGTCTTATGGACAATCTGAAATCAGAAGCTGCTGCTCAGTTGCACAAACACGGGCAAGGAGGGTTAAAGGGATCCAAGGAAACTCTGAAATCTGTGAAAGGAAATTAATTTTGTTATTTTGGTGACACAGGAAATATGCAGATGTAGGCAAAATAACAAACAAGTCTACCCTAATTTCTTTTTCTTGGATGCCTCACTGAGTTTCAACACTTTAACTGAGAATAAAGGAATCCATGTTTTCACCTCCTCTCCTCCAGATTGAAGATCCTCATTCAGATGAATCCAGCTTATTTCTTCCTCATTAAATTACAATATCTATAACTCAGGATATCTCAGAAATATGATACAGTGATGCTGACAGGCCAGTGAGAACAAATATGTATGATATAACAAGTAGAGAAATTATTCCTTTATCCTCTTCCTTCCCACCATCACCTCCCACTTCCTCCCTGCATCCTCAGTGCTGGTTCCCAGTGGTGTCAGCACTCGTCAGCTGTGCCAGACACCTTGGCTCAAACTCCAAACCAACCTGAAGAGACCTGAACCCATTTCAGACACTTCCTGTGAAAATGCTCAGACACATTCCCTGAGTGTGCCTTTCTTATAGATCCCTGGTTTAGACTAAATGGACAAGACAGTATTTGACTCCAGAGAATGGCATTCCAGGTACTAGGATGTCAGGGGAGGGAAACATGGCATCCAAAGCCTCCTTCAGGGCAAGGTTATCTCCTTTGCTGTATTTGAAGGACACAATCTGAGAAGCAGAAACTGGGATGCTCAGGGATGCATGCCCAGACAATTTATATTTATGCGTGCAGAGCACTTTGCTCTTCAATATTTGTGATGTACAGAGTGAGAGCTTTGAAAATCTAAACTTTGGACTTTGGCACCTCAAGTAGTACTTAGGCAACAGCTAGGTATTTAGCTCACTTTGTGGATAGAGTCCATCAGGAGCTAAACTTGGATTAGCAGAGTTTGGAGTTGAGGTTACAGAAGCACTGTATTCTATATTTGAACTGAAATACTTTCTAACTTTGCCACCAAACATAAACCCCCAAATCTATGTTGGGCTTGAAACACTTCATATGTAATGTGAAGCCACAGGAGATTTATTTTTTTCTTTTGGAATGTTTGAGGTAAATCATCTGAGACTTTTGGATTTAAAATGCAGAGAAAAACAGGCACATATTGGACTTCTAAAAATATGCCATAAGAGAGGAAAGTCAGTAGGTTCAGGACAAACTCAGTGACCCTGTTCAAAAAACAAGGAGATTCTGACAGCCTGTCTAGCCAGTAGCACTACACCAGATAATAGGATATTAATATTAGGTATATTAGGTACCTTAAAACAAGCCCTCTTCTTCTAAGGCCTACTTTGCAGACAATAATTATTCCTGACCAGGAGTAGCTTCCCTTTGCAGGGAACATGTTTGTTTTCAGTATATGGGCTCTTTGCCATTTTTCTTTTGGCAGGTCTCCCACTCTTGCCTCACCACATTGCTTCATACCTGTCAGCTTCTCTTTGTACCTGGTCATCTTGGTCATCGTGACCAGATGTCATCTCTGTTTAAATGGTGGCAGGCACCCAGGGAGTGCTCCTTTGCAAACACAACAAATAGTGAATTCACAGCCGATGCAATAGCCCTACATGGACATTTTTTTGAGAGCCTGGGCTTGGTTGCCCTCTCCCATAACTGGCATGTTCAGTTCTGTCTGCAGGAAAGTCACCAAAATCATAGTGCTCCCCTTAGGGCAGTCAGTGGAAAGGGCACTGCTGGCTGTGAATTGAGGCAGAACATGGTGGGGAAGTATTTGGGATCTGGGGACAGGCATGCAAACCTCAGGCAGGCGACAAACAGGAGCACAAATAAATATGCACTGCCATCCAAATGCAGAAAGCAGTGTGCACCAAAATGCTTGCATATTTCGGAAAGAGCAGAGAGCTTTTCTTATTCTGCTTGGCCAATCTTTAAAATGTTAATTTCCATGTGATATCAAATCCCATAATTATCAGTCACCCAGATAATCCTGATAATTTTCTTTCCGGAGTTATTTCCCAATTTTTGCTCTCACCTCGTTATGATCCCCTTCAAGGAATGGGCACCAGAGAAACCAGAAAGTTCAGTGTGTTTCATGTCAGGCATGTTTATTGTAGCAGAACAATTACCACAGAATCACATTAGTATTATAATGTGCTTTTATGCTGATTCAAAGTACCAGACAAAACTGTAATGCAATGATAGCACTCCTATTCAACCCAGATCCCGAAGGGCAAGGCTGCTCACCAGAGGCTGCCCTTTCAGCCCCAGCTCACACCATCCAGCTCAGAGCAATACAGCTCCTCCTCTCACCTTGTCATTGCCTTTTGGAGTCTGAACCATCTTTGTGTGCCAAGGATCTGCCCTGAGCCCACGCTGCCAGGAGCAAGAGGACAGCTGCCTGAGGAAGTGCAAGTGTGGTGAGGGCAATTAATTGCTGGCTGAATGCTGCCACCTAACAATAAAGTGCTCTGCTGCCTCGTCAAGGATTGTACAAATTGGGAAGTGTTTTCGAAGTGTTCTCCTGTCCTGAAGCAAACCTCAGAAGAGGAGAGCTACCACGCCAAAAGAAAGGAGGAAATTAGCATTTTTTCAGTGGCTGGGTTAATTTTCTCTGACTCCTTAATCTATTTTCAAGCAGCTGGTATAAACTATCCCTATACAGGTAGTGGGGAAAGACTGGCACATCCAGGGGGCTCAGGATCTCGTCCCTTCAAAGACTCCTCTTAGGATGGGAAGTCACACTAAGAAAAACCATTCCAGATCAAGGTCTGCTCCCTTCCCTCCTCTGTCTCCTCAGTTTGCCACGGAACCAAAACCTCCAGGAAGCTGCTGCCAAAATCTACCCACTGCATGACCACAAACATGCAGGCATGACTGTGCTCATATTAATCATTACCCTTATTACAGTCGTGGCATTTTCACTGAGCACATCAGAGCGTGGCATGAAGGCTGAGACCCAAACACTTTCCTTGGTGACAAAGACCATTTTAGAGTAGCTCTGGCTGTCCTTTCCCACTGACCAGTCACTGAAACAGAACCAGTGTGAATTGAAATAACATATTTGTCCATTAAAACACACAGTTTTCATCTTCTTGTCATTTTAGAATATCAGGTCCAACTTTCTATCTCCTATCTAGGCTCCCAAGGTAGAAAGAGCAGGCCTTTGATTTGCATGCTTGGATTCACATGATCCTTAATTAAAACACACAACAAGCTTTAGCAACTAAGAGTTGAACAATGAGAATCTCTCTCCTGTAATCTGGGTGGCAAAACACTGTCTCAAAGTGACAAAATCCCAGTACTGTGCTGTTTTATAAAGTGATTTAATCCAAGTCAGTAATGGAAGCTCCATTTTCACTTGATCTGGGCACTACACAAGTGGTCAAATTATCTCTTGAAATCCCTTCTAATTATTTTTTTCCAAAGAGCATCTGCAAAGTAAGTCATTACTGCAAAGTAATGCAACGCTCTCCAGTCAGACAAATAGAAAGCCTGGTTATGATTGCTGTGCAACTGAGATGGTGAAGAGCCTTAGGCAGGATAAGCAGCTGATTTCAGATGAAGTGGGAGGTCTGTGGTCCATTAAAGGCCAACACATCTACACAAGGTCTTTGTGGTGCTCTTCTGGGAGGCTGTGCAGATGAGGAAATGCCCACCTGCATCATTTCGGCTTGTACAGCACTGACTGAGCATGCAGCAGTGCATGAAAGTGGAGCTCTCAGGTGCATGTGCTGCATATAGATGGAGTAAACCTTCAGCTGAGAAGATGCATAACAGAGGATGATAACAAACCCCAAGGTACATGCCTACAAAAAGAGCTGACTGCACATATATGCACATAAGCAGAGCAGTTCTGGGCTTTGGTCAGTTAAGAACCTCATATTCTTTTTTAAGTGTTTGATGATGTTTAGCTCCCCATCTACTCAGGAGCTGTGTGGGTAGGCAGGGAGCTGTAACTGTGTGATAAATCCAGTGCTGGGCTTTACAGCTGGGGAAGGTTTAATCCCTATTAAGGCTTGATTCCGTAATCTGTAAAGAAAGGAGGATTAAAAACAGTCTGGACCAGCTGTGGTTCTGGGCTGCATTTGCATGGTGTCTTCCCAGGGTGCTGAAGGTGGTTGGGAGGCAGGACAGCCAGAGGCAGGATTGCCAAATCTGCCAGGCTCTGGACTTAGCCAAAGTCTGTGAAAATTTTGACTTCTTGCTTTGTTGGGCTCAAGTTAGTGGTTTAATGGCCATTCACAGATGTTTGCACAAAAGGCTGGGTTGTGCAAACCTTATGGAAAAGTTAATCTTTAGTCAGTAAATCATGTCTTTGGAGCAGAAATAGTGACTTGCAGGTAAGCAGTGACACAGAGCTCTCCTCAGCTGTGCCAGAAGATGAGCTGAAAAATGCATGTTCTCCTGTGGTGGATGTGGGCAGACCATCTCCCACCTCCTGGCCTGTGACACAGCTCCTCCTGGGCATGTTCAGGCAAAGCCACGCTTTCCTATAAGGGTGGATAACTGCTGCAACCATAATTATAGATAGCAAATGCATTAGGAAAGCTGAAGTCTCCTGGTGAGTGACTCATGAACAGGGAAAAGGACACAGCTTGTCAAAGGCATCCACAACCAGTGGCTAACTCTGCTCCTTCCTCTGGTTCAGTGAGGCTGACCTTTGCAGCTCCCAAGCTACACTTGGACTCAGCAGAGATTCAGCTGCAGAAGCTCAGCTCAAAAGATAATGTCAGAAAATTGTAACCTGGGAAAAGATCAGCATTGTCAGGCATTGTGGTGTTGGTCTGTCTTTGTCCCTTCTCATGGATTTGTTTACACTGGAATGGAAAGGTAAAATAATACTCAGTTTTGTATACAGATCATCAGTAAAATACTCTTTGTTAACATTAATAAATAGCTTGCTTAAGAAAAGCCCCCAAGTCCCTGTGGTAGGTATTAGCCTTTGGTTTCCAGTTACTCAACCTCTTTACAAGTCTTAGAGATCTCATAAACTTTGAATGTTGTAGTAAAAATATTTATAGGGTAAGTCAAAGAAAAACATAAAATTGCATTCAAGTTTTGACAGGAGTAAAACTACTTATCCTGCTTATTTTTTATTATAGAAAACTGGATGCTGTGACCTCACTAAAAAATGATAGCTATTTAAGCAGGAAAGTTGGAAAGGATTTAGTGCATGTTAGTATTTCCTTTCTGAAGTATTAATATTTACCTTGGGAAACTCTTAAGTGCTTAATTGGAAAAGACAGACAAGAAGTGCTCCTGGTGTCACAGACTGTTTGAGGAATCACAACAAAACTCTGCATATTTCCAGATGATACTTCAGTCAGGATCCACACTGGCCTGCATTTTCACTGGTCTAGGATTTGGGCTTTGTAAAGGCCAGATTCACTGTGAGCACCTGATTTCCACCTCAAGTGTTTCAATTCAACTGTCAGATCCTAGAGAAACCATTTTCAGTTTTGTCCAGTCCTGTAGATGCCGAAAGCCTCCACAGTATCTCCATTTCCACTGGCACCTCACCCTGATCTGGACATCAGCAGGATGCAGGGAGTTGCAGGTGAGCCTTTTCCTGCCTGCCACTGGCATCCCTTGCTTGTGGTGTGAAAGCCAGCTGGCAGGCTCAGAGCACACTTGGTGCCTCAGACTTTGCATGGAAAACAGCACAGGACATGCTTTCCAGGAGGGAGAGACCTGCTTTTAAATTCTCACCTGGCTTCAGGCCCTCTCAGATCCCAGGGAAGTGCCTGAGACAATCCAAGATGTGTTTTCCTCCATCTCTGTTGAGTTAGTTCTGTGCTGTAGTGCAGTGATTTAACTCCAGCTGGCAGCTCAGCCCCTCTCAGCTGCTGGCTCCCTTTGCTTCGTGCAATAGGTAAGGCAAAAAGCACATGTGGGCAAAGCAAAGCAAAGCAAGGAAGTCATTCTGGTGATCCTGGTGTTCAGCCATCTCTGGGAATGCAGGGATCCATCATTCACTGATGACTTGGGAAGGCAAACACCATCCTTCTGAACATCTCCTCTCCTCCTTCTTCTTCCCTCTGCTTTATTTGCTGAGCACAATGTCATATGGTAGGGGATATTTCTTTGGTCGTTTGGGGTCAGCTGTCCTGGCTGTGTCCCCTCCTGACTCCTCAGCCTCCTCACTCTGGGGGGTGGAGCAAGGAGCAGAAAAAGCCTTGACACTGTGTAAGCCCTGCTCAGCAACAACAAATCCAATGCTGTATCATCAACACTGTTTCCATCACAAATCCAAACCACAACCCCATACCAGCCATTGTGAAGAAAATTAACTCTATGCCAGGCAAAACCAGCACAGAGAGTTTGATATTTTGGGGGACTGTGAGAAAGATACACTGATTAACCTCTGGGTTGTAAAGATTCTTGCAAGGTATAGAAAAGCTGCTGTCAAGTTAGTTGCAGGCTGAGAGAAAAAGAGGATGTTAGCTTCCTGCTCTAGTAGCTAAGCTCTT
Source organism: Dicaeum eximium (assembly GCA_013396995.1). Taxonomy (NCBI): domain Eukaryota; kingdom Metazoa; phylum Chordata; class Aves; order Passeriformes; family Dicaeidae; genus Dicaeum; species Dicaeum eximium. The sequence goes on from VWZP01005528.1 coordinate 1,206,762, forward strand.
TAGGAAACCTGACAGTATACATCCTATATCTTTAATTTGGCTTGAAAATTCAGGCCTAAACCCCAAAAAAGAGATTCACAGTTTGGTTTGGACTGAGAAGCAGAAAAAAAAAAATCTGCAAATACTTAGCTTAAAATGCCTGTGTTAATGGTGAGGTTTTCTAGTCTGCAAAAATCTGTGCAGTTGAACAGCTGCTTGATGGGGACAGGGACAGCCTAATCACAGCTCCTGAAAAGTAAGTGTCACATAGCACACCTAGTAAAAGCTTGAGTAGGAAATTATTAAGTGACCTGAGCTGCCATTAGGCACTAAAACAAGTGGCTGTTTTAGGTTTTTTTAAGATTTGAAATGGAAAATTTCAAATTTCACGTCCCAGAGCACCTGGGCTGGTTGCGCCTCTGCTCATGTAACTTTCTCCTGACCTCCTCCATGGGAGACCAGCTGCTGGAAAAACCTGTTTACAAACATTCTCGACAAGAAAGTCCTTTTTATCGATTTCCTGTTGAAGGTTGGTTCTTCTCCCTCAGCAGCAGGGTTTCAGTGGTGGCTCATGGTGACAGATGCTCTTCCCCAGGCTCAGAACTGAGGGCCAGGCACTCACTGCAATGGGAATCTTCCAGGACATCCTCTCCTGTAAAAGCTGTTTCATTCCTGATGAATCCAAAGTTTTTAATTGAAAATTATGTGAAAAGTGAAGTTGTCTTTGGGGCAAACCTAGAAACTTTGGGACAAACTAGAAAACCCCCTTTTCAGCCTAAGCAATGCATGCCTGTGAGGGCAGCTGCCCTGCAGGGAGCCCAGCTGAGGGCTCTGCTCATCCTCACTGGAAGGGGCAAGGTGGCAACTCACACTGCTGTGCTTGACACCCACAGCTCTGACAGTGTTAACACACACCTGAAGCTTTTTATTGCTATTGTAAAATGGGGGTTTAGTTAGCTTGCTCTCACACCATATTTAGACAGAAAATAGCCCAAAGTTTCAAGACTGAAAGCCAAAATCTTAAAAAAAAGGTGCTATAGTAAAAAGTCCTGGACTCTGGAGAACTCTTTTCCATTAGGATATGACCAATGTCTGACTATCTTTTCTCTTCCTTTGTCTTTTGTGCATGAGACATTATGATTTTTCTTAGGCATAGTTATTCTGGGTAACAATACAGAAATAATTTCATAAGAACTCTCACTTCTTGCAGCATCAGCTACAAGTTACAACATAAAACCACCAAACCCCTGAAGATTATGTGAGAGCTATAGTTTGATGAACTATTAAAGCAGGTAACCATTATTCAGGCAATTTCAATTACAAAAAAATGTTTTAGTGCTGTCTTTTTACAGCACTGCTTACTTTGCATGATCCTGTTTTTAATCAGCTCCCTTGGTAAGAGCTATGGATAAATACCACCTTCACATGTGCACACAAGTTCTGAACTTTGAACGAATGAGGTATTTTAATACATATTAATCTGTTTACTTACTTATCCTGTGTCTGGTCACAGCCAATAAATCCACAAATCCAGGCACTGCCAATTGTATGGCAGGCATGTAAGCACACAGTGCACAGAGAAAAACCTGGAAATTGGTCAGCTCATGGAAAGGTGGGCCTTCATTTGTGGAATAGGATGGTGCATGTGCTGCTGTGCTGTCAGAGGTGCTCTGCTCTTTACCATGTGCTGGTGGCTTGTGTGATTTTGCACGCACTGCAGAGCAGGATGCTGCTCTTCCCTCAAGGAGGTGATGCTGAATTCAGTGGTTTGCTGGGTGTAACCCAAGAGCACAGCCTCAGTGAGGGCAAGTCTCATGCAAGATATCAAACCAGGAGTCCTGGGAGGTTTGTGTGATTCCTCCCCCTCTTTTCCCTGATAGAACCTGAAAGGGGCTGGGTAAGACTCATGTACTTTACATGTGTGCAGAACTGCTTTCTTTAATAACACAGATGTTAATTAGGTACAAAGGTGTTGTGCAACCTCACTGGGGAGGCGTGGGTGTGTTAGTGAACTAACACACTTGCTTTGGGTGTGTTAGTGGTGACTTGGTGTTGCAATAGCTGTGAGCTTCCTTTGGGGTCTTAGGGGTAACCCACCTCCTGGGATGTTGCACTTTTACTTTGAATTGTATAGTAAAATTATCTGACTTCTTTGGAAAGAGAAAAAACATCTTTGCTGTATTTTATGACACCTTCTGAATGGGTTAAAAGGCTGAGAGGCAGAATCCAGCCACAGGGTCTTGTTGCAATCTCTCCATCTCTCTCTCATGGTTGTTTTTGATATTAAGGCTCACTGGCATACAAACCTGGGACAGAGCCTTCTGGGGTAAAGCTGTGCCTTAAGTTTACCCAAGAAGTGCTGGGGGCTTGGGGTCTGTGACTCTCCCTCCCTCCCTCCCTCCCTCCCCGAGCTCTGCTCTCTGTAAGTGCCTCTGGAGCTTGCTCCATGCAGTGTACCGGGGGTCCAGTAACACTTTAGTGAAGACAGATGTTAATGCTGAGTGAGCAGAAGCTAACAGACTTGCAGAACAACTTGGCAGCTCGCCCCATTTTTCAGATTTCAATGTACCTACAAAAACGTAGAAAAAAACCAGAAGAAAGCCCTCTCTGCGTTTTGGCCTAGAGCAAACTCTGCTGTAAGTAGTTCATCAAGACACACTCTCTTTAGCTCCTTAAACACACAGCTAGATCAAAATAAAGTATGAAGAGCATAAAGTAACTCACAGACACCATTTATTAACACTGAGGCCTGCTGCAGGAAGAAAGTGACCCAGTAAATAGCCTCCCTGAGTAGTAAAATAGTTGCTGTAAGGAGTTACAAGAACTTTTGTGAGCTGTAATTCCCTAAGGAAAAAAAGAAGAGAGGTTTTTACAATCTTTCATCTCTGCTTGAAAGCAGAAATAAAAAGCCTTCCCCTAAACTACTAGGTGCTTGTGAGCAGCCTGCTAATAATGTCATCTTCTGTCTGGTCTTAAAGGGAAAGGAGAGATATGGAAAGAAAACAAACCCACAAACAGTGCTGGTCAGCTTTATGAGTGCTGCAACTTCAAAGACTGGAAGAAATGCTCCCCAGACTGGCTGTTTTGAGGATCAAGAGTTCAGAGGCTTTAAAGGACCTTTATTAGAGAAAATTTAGCATGAGAAACTAACAGTCCCTGATAGTACTACAAATAGATATCCTGCACTGGCAGTCCTGCAAATATGAAACTTACTCTGGCTCCAAGGAAAAGCCAACAATATAAGCCTACTTGTTTTTTGCTTGTATATGTAGCATTTTAACAAAGCATATTTTATACAAGGCTGCAGCACGGTGCTATTTGTGAATACCTTCCTCTTTTTGCTGGCAATTAAAGTGAGACAGAAGGGAAGTGCAGCTGAAATTTTCATAAGCAATCTTAGGTTTGGAGGTCCTTCCATCTGGGTTGCTGAGTGTGAGATACACAGACATGTCTATCAGGGTGCTCCATGTCAGTGTGATGGAAAATTTGGAGGGTGCTGCCCTGTCCGGACTGAATGCTGTACGTCTGCTACGGGGAAACAAATTTCATAACCCAACTGGTCTTCTCATTAAACACAGATTCAGTGTTTTGCAGACTAGCAGGGCTGTGGTAGTTTAGTCCTTTTTGTTTTCTTTTCATTCTTGCAGAGTGTACTGCATTAGTTTTATGTAGCACATATAGTACTTTTGGCAGTGTAAAAATAGTGCAGATGTGTAAGTTCTGTACACTCTTGATATCTTTATCCATACTGAGCAGGAAAACCAAAGCAGAAAATTTATCCTGAACTATGTCCAGTTCAGGGGAAGTTATCTTATCCTTGCTTATACTCTCTCTGTACCCCTCTTTTTTTTAAATTCTGTGGCAATTGCTGAGCTGAATTTAGCTGCACAGTGTGTAAGAAAGTTTACAGCAAATGTTCTAGCAATCAGAAATGTGATCAACCTCAAAGGACTGAGGACAGTAAAGAGAATGCATATCAGAAGAAAAGCTAGAATAATCTCTCCATTTGCCAAACAAACAACAGTGAAATACCCTAAAAAAATGCATCAGATGGTGTGCTAGATACCAGCACTGCGCTTGCAAATAATGAGTTAACCAGTAAATTGACTGAAATAAGTGTGCCTTTTTTTTTTTTTTTTTTTTTTTAACTTCTGCGGACAACTGAGTCTCTAACAAGAACCACGTCTGTAATAAAAGTTATGATGTCTCTAGCAGGAACTGGTAGTGCAAATCAAACATACCATTAGCTTGTCAGGCTCAGCCAAGTGAAATAACAAGCAGCTGGGTAGTGCTGTATGCTGAAATGGAAAACTGTTGCCCCTTAACAGAAGATTTCCTCAGAGAAAATTAAGCATGAGGGGCAGCGACAGACCTGGTTATTCATGAGCATGGTGTCACGGGGAGGTCAGTGGAAGGACCTTACTTAAACCATCATTCTGGTTCAGGAAATGCTGCCTGACTCCTGAAGTTAGCAGAGCAAACTCTCCTCAACACCTCGATGAGTAAATCAGGGTAGTGGAGAAGTGCCTGGCACCAGGGAAAACAGAGAACAAAGATGCAACGTGATTTCCCATCTGACTGTCTACACTTGGCCACAAAAGCCAAGTGCTTTCAGTTCTGAGGAGATGGAGGGGAGGATGGAATGTGCATGGGTAAGGTGGGAAAGAGGATCTCTTTTTGTTTCTAAGGGTGCAGAAGAATAAACCTGGAAAGTGAAACGTTTCCCCATGCAGGCAGGGAATTGGATGCAGAGTGTGCTGGGCTAGATGAGTTTTTGTACTTTGGGCTTTTGGCTAAACCCAAGCTGTTTGTGTTGTCACATGCTCTTTTACAATCTTTTGGCTGATGAAGCCTGGGTGGCAGAGTGGAAAATTGTTTGGGAGGTTTGCATAGCCGTGTGTGTGTTCTGCAGCCCCAAAGCCAGACATTGTTTATTGAGTCCTGCAAGGGATCCTGGTAATCACAGCTGATTTGCAAAAGCATATCTGTTGTCCATGTGTATCAGTTAGATTGCAGCAGTTGTGTACAAATCACAGACCTGATATTGATCCTGCAGCTTGCAGCCAGCAGAGCTGGCTCATTTTTCTGCCTGTGTGGAGGGAGGTTCTGCTACTAAGCCACAGTACTCCATTTGCAAAATTTTCTGCTGCCCTTGCAAAGATGCACCCAAATTTCAAATGCAGGTATATGTCTAGCAGCTCACCCACCTAAATTCCAGCCCATGAAGTGTCCACAGACATCTTCTCATGACAGCCACCCAGCTGGCCCACCAAGATCCCCTGCTTCTTGCCTGGGTTGCAAAAGCACCATGCCCATTTTGGGGCCAGCAGTCCATACAGCAGAAGGTTGGTTGTGAATTCCCAGAAGCAAGCTCTTGGAAGAGGGAAATATAAAGGAAAGAAATATTTTTCTTATGGCTCTGAGTGCTGATGATTACCATCCTTTTCTTGATGCTGGAAGAGGCCTGAGGCAGAATAAAAAATGAAGGAAACGGCATTTTGACCAAAAAGCTTTGTTTGCATAGAGTAATTCAAAACTATTTTTGTGTTCCTGTGGTACATGTGGGCACTGCTTTCACCAGGGACATATCTAACCCAGAGGGACTGTAGGAGCATCTCTCCTGAAGAGGATCTGCCAGGCCATTTCTGGGTTCCCTGAGTTTCTGCCAGGCATTAGAGCTCTTGGTCTCCTGGGGGACAATACAGCCTTACAGGCTCAGCCTGAACTGAAGCTGCCCAGGGCAATTTTCAAGCTCCAAGGTTTTCAGACTGAAATCTGTAGTGTAAAAGACACAAGAAGATTTTACCCCAGTTCTAAATAGCTAGAACTGTCTAGAAAAATGCTACAAGTATGTTGCAAGGAAAGAAAAAAAATCTCCAAATGCTTTTCTTAGCAATTCTTTCAATTTTTTTCTTTGATTTAAAAATACAGTTTTGATATTCTTTTTCACTGAGTAACAAAAGAGGAAAACTCCCTCTTCCCTTCATCCTTCCCTGCCTCAGGAAAAAGGGAAAAAAGGGAGGGAGGAAGAAAAGAGGTTTGCTGGGATGATAATGACTTGAAATGCTTTTTCTTGAAAAGTTAGAACATTTTGGAAAGACATTTTCCACATTTCTTGCTTCTTTTGAAAGATCCTTTTTAAGAGAAATGCTTTTAGCTCCAAGTAATGGCTAACTTTATAAACAAGATTCTTTTGCTGTTTTATTAAGGGGAGTAAACAAGGGACAAGTGATGGCTGAAGCAACAATTTTCAAGATGGTTGTGACACACGGCAACTTTTATCTTTTCAACTATAAACTTTGATTGGTTTTCATCCCCCTCTGCCTCACTTCCTCCTTTCCTCTTTCTCAAAATTACTGCCTTTCAGTTTGTTTTAATGGTGTTTATGTAATGTCATAAATATTCTTGTTTAGAACTGTAATTATTCCCTACGATTAATTCTGGTCCCTCTGAGAGGTTGTGCAAGTTTTCACTGGAGGGTATGTCTTTTATGTTCACATGTTTCTCCATGTAAAATGCAAGATGTCCATTACTGAAGCCACGCTTGGGAAGGCAGGGTTAATGCTTTTCCTTTTTCCCGTGGCAATGTTTGGAAGCATTTTTGTGGAGTGTTTAGTGTCATTCCCATTCGGGTTGGGATTAAGGTAATTGTCGGGGCGCTGGGCCAGGGCTCCTTTAGCTGTCCAACCTCAGCTGCATGGGGTGGAAGCATGCCACGGCCAAAGTCACTTCCTTTCTCTTTCTTTTATATCCCATTAGTCTGCCTGTGTTTTCGATTTCAGAAGAATTCCTGTAAATACATCTACTGTGGCTGCTAATTGCGGGTAAAACATCAAATATGTGGAGGCGGTGGGAGTTTTCCCAAAGTAAGGGCTGCGGGACTCGGCTCTCTGTGCTCTCTGGAACGTATTTGCAGTAGGTGGAGATCACGATCAGCGTTTTTGTGACAACTGTTCTGTGTTAGGTGAGGGCACACAGCTGAAAGCAGACCCTAAATACGAGGCTGTGTCCTGGCCAGCCCTGCAGAAGCGGCTGACAGCGCACAGATGCGAGCACACGGTGCCCAGCACGTTTACCTCTCGTGTCGTGCCTTTCATAATGAGTTACAAGAAGATGGATAGCAAGGCTTTCATGCCCTGGAGCAAAGGAGAAAAAGCTTGGAGAAACTAAGCAAAAGTTGCAATTTAAAGAATGTGTGGAGTATATACTTTAAATACACAACTTGTCTTCTTCATTGTGTTTCAGGCATATTTTTATATGCTATCATTTTTCCCCAATGTCTTAGCCACTTGAAATCTAATCTTCTGGAAAAGTTTGGCTGTTATCCTCCTAGACAGTTTCACAAGCAATCATGATAATGCCCAGTTGAATTGACTGTGATTATTGAGCACAAAATGGAAGAAGTTATGTACTATGGTGGAAATATGTAGAGTTTAATTTTTGATCTTTTTTACTAGTCCCATAAGTAGCTTCTAGCACTGCCTGGGGAAGGGCTTGTAGTGGGGATCAGCCTGGTTTAACACCCTAGGGAGGAAGAAACTGGAAGCACAGGGCCCTGCTCTGGGCATCTGCTCAGAGGAAAACTGCTTGGTGCCGTGGGGATCTTGTGATCAAAGTGTTGGTCAGACATCTCTGGGGAGAGGCCAGCCTGGCATCTGCAGAAGAGAACACTGGACACAGCTCACACTGAGCCAGACCATGGTTTTGCTGTGTTAATTCAGTTATATCTGTATCTAAAAAGAGCCAAGGAGAATGAAAAATCTTTCTAGAAATTGCAGTTTAAATAGGACAGTCTATAAACCAGGCAGGAAACCACTGGGAGACCTCAGTGGAAAATCCCAGAAGAGGCAGACGTCCCCACACGTTCCCTTTCCAGGCCCCTGTCACAAAGTCAGGGATCTCATTAGGTCATGTTTGCTGAAGGTGCTTGTGTTCTGTCTTCTGGTTTTGCCAGGGACAGGACGTGGGGAGGACAAAGCCTGTCCTAAGTGACCACTGATGGAGCCAGCCCTTTCCATGGATTAGGGCTGCCATGGAAACTCCGTTTGCAGAGCTCACCACTGCAAACATGCAATGAATGGCCAGGTCAGCACCCCAGATTAAAGGGGAGGGAAAGAGGGAGTTGAGCAACTGTTTGCTGAACTCATTTCAGTAGCTTTCCTGGAAGAGTCCAATATTCCAAAAATTGGATTGTAGAGTTTTTAGTTAAAAGCAGAATGAGGATTCCCCTTGTTTGAGAAAAGAGTTGTGTCTTCTGGATGCATTCAATGAAGAACAGCAGCAAAGCTGAGCTAAGTATTGATTTAACTTCAGAATAACCTTAAAAGATCTAAGAGAGGTTTAATGATCAGCTGTATCCTGAAAATAAATCCCAGAGGCCTTATTGTTTAATGTAATGATTTACACAAATCTGCCACCAGACTAGAAGTTCTGCCTGGCTTTGTGATTTTGATCATTGTGAGACAAAACTCACATCCAGGTTTTGACTGTGCAGATTGACTGGCTAGCTAATCAGCAAAACATATTTTAACAAGCAACTCTGCTTTTGTTTTTTCAAGTTTTGTTTGTTTGTTTTTTCATACCTGAAATAATATATTTTTTCATTGGAAGTCCCATATCTGGGGAATAGCCTGTGATTTGAGAGACCTTCTGCATCCTACTCTTTTATAGTCTTCCTTATTCGATAGAGCAAATTTCTTTGTCCCAGGAATTCAGAGAAACATGGGTGAATTCTCCATAGCCTGGCAGTATCTGCCCCAAGGGCTGCCTGTATGTTTTGAAATCTCAGCTGGAGGCTGGCACCTGGGGGCTCTGCTCTGAAGCTCAGTATAGAAAATTCCTTAAGAGCCAGGAGTGTGATTCATCACCTCAAACTTTATACCTGGAGGGAGCAGAGATGGCTAATGTGTTTTTATTAATTTCTTACTTAAACCATTGCTCTCAGATGCAGCTGTGAGTGACACACTCAGTCAGGTTAGAAGGAAAAGCTGTTCCCTGAAAGCCCAGAAGAGCTGCAGTGCTCTAGTAGTGAATCAACTTAATACCAATGTCCTCAGTGCTCTCACTTGGCTGTGTTTTTCAGCCAATTAGGCACCCATTTAGGAGAACTTCTGTTTAAAACTTATGTCCTTAACAGGGAAACACAGTATTAAACTCAAAATTGAACCTACAGGTCCTTTTCCAGACAGTAAAACATTTTCTTTCCTGGTGGAAGACTGTGGTTTGACATCCTTAGTTCTCCAGAAATCCAAGTTAACCAGTTTTAGTCAGAGTTATTTTTATTTTCTATGAGGCAGTTGCCTTATAGTGTGTTCAGCTATCTTGGTCATTCTGAAAGTTTCCCATTTCTGCATAATATAGCATGTCAATATTTCCCTGGTGCTCTGGGATCTCATAAACCCTCATGAGTTTCAAATGGTTCAGTAGTTGTTCTGCTTAAGCTGAAAATTAATTTTACCAAGTCCTTCCATGTGTAGGTCTAATGGGGAGAAGTTTGAAGGTTTAAAACTCCACTGAACAAAAAGCTGAAATAGGGAAGTTCTGGAAATGAAACAAAGTCAATGGCAAAGCCTTCACAATTTTTATAAGAAGGGAGCCCTGCATTCATGGGCACAAAACAGAAGAGCAGGTTGTAGGAGGCTGGGCTTTAGCAGTGAACACAAGAAAACATCCAAAACTCATGCAGTGCCTTTTATCTGTTTGTAGCAGCACACTGTGAAGTAAAAGATGGGAAACGATAAAATTTGATCTCAAAATGTTGATGTTAGAACCATCTGTGCAAAAGTAGATTCGTAGGTTCTGCATGGGCCCTCTCACCTCTGCAGAGCTGCCACAGGACCTTGCTTCACAGGGGCACATGCAAGCCTCAGCCACCCTTGTTACCTGATCCCCCTGAGAGAAGGGAGGAAAATGTTTGTTTTCTCTTGTTCATATCCAAAGGGATCTGAACAAAATTTCTCTCTCAGCCTGTGGCCTGATATGTAAAGTTCATGTGTGTGTGCATCTGGCTCGCTCTAGCTGGGATGCCTCAAAGCTGCCTCTTCTGCTTATAGAAATGTAAAAGTTTCTTGCTGACTATTCTGAAGAGATCCCTCAAATCCTCATTTACATATGTTTTGTATTTCCTGTGGTTTTGCTTTTTGTGGTTTATTCTTCCCTCTCACAACTTGCCACTATCCCCTTCTTTAACCTGCCTGACTGAGAGCTGACATTTTCTGATTAGCTCTTCCAAGCCCTCTTCAAGAGTAGCTGTGCCCATTCAGTTAAAGGAAGATATTTAATACCAAATTTTGTCCTTCCTTTGTTTAAAAGTATTTTTTCCTCTGCCCTCAGCAAGATGAAAAGATGACCCTACAGAGCAAAAGTCTCCATTAAATCAGCCATTGGAGAGGAGGAAGGCTGGGTTTTTCATTTGAGTTTATTTTGTTTTGTGCTTAAATATATTTTGTTAACCCATGTTGGGAAAAAAAAGAGAGGGAGAAGTTGCTAAAAGAAAGGCAATTGTGTCCTCCCACTGGAGTTCAGCCTACAAGCCACCCTTTCTTAGGAGCTGATTTGATTTCCCCCGGATTTTGCTTCTGCAGGCAGGGTGTTTTATCTGCCTTTTAGCCTTTGACCCAGAGGTGTGACCTTTTCACTTTTATCTCTTTTGGACTAAGCCTGGGCCCCGTCAAAGTTCCTTGAGAGATGAATGGTGAGTGCAGAGCAAGAAGGGTCATTTCTGACAGCAAAGCGGCCGGAGCGCTGCGGTGGGTGATGGTGAGGTGCCCCAGGCTGCTCCCCAGGACAGGTACCTGTGCTCCTGCTGCCTGAGCAGCCATCTCTGACACCCAGCAGCAATGACAGCCCCAGAGCAGCAACTGAAGGGTGATCCCCACTAAACCTATCTTTGCCTCCCACCCTAGCAATGCAGCAGCAATAAATAAAAGCATAATCACTTTCAGGAGTGATGCTTGCTCACTTCCCACTGTTTAAAGCAGCCAGATTTAGTCTAGGTATAAAATCATTCATGGAAATAATACTCAGCTGTTACTATTAGCCTTTATGTCTTTAACTCTCCATTCTTTCTGTAGAGAAGCCTTTCTCTTTCCTTGAATGCAAGATGCATTGAGCTTTCAAAATTACATTCATTTCTTGTATTTTAAGGATCCACAAAACCTAAGCTCTGGCATGCCTTAGAGCAGCAACAACATTGACAGCACCCACTCTCATTCTGCTAAAAGAGGACTGGGAAAATCAGCAGAAGAAAGATGTACCTGTGACACAGAGCTGCCTGGGAGGTCTCCTCCCAGGAACCTTCTGGATGCTGCAGCAGGAAGCGAAGCTGCCCAAGTGATGTGATTGAGTTTCCCCTCTGAGGAGCTGGTGTGTGTTTCAGAGCCATGGATGCTGCCATGGGTCCTGCTCGTTCTGCTGGCACTGGGGGAAGGCAGCAGCGCAGGAGCCCTGGAGCTCAGGGTGCTCCACCACACTCCTTCAGTCTGCAGCATTTCCTGACCTCCCAGGAGAAGAAGGAAAGGAAAAGTCAAATAACAGCTACAGGCTGTGGGATTTCTCCTTCTGTTTTGGAAAAGAAAGTGCAGGAAGGAGTCAGAGAGCCAGGGAAAATGAGTGAGGTGATTTTTGTGCTATCTTTGTTTTTTTTTTAAATGCTGTTCCAGTTTGGTTCCAGTGGGTGTGTGTTTGGACCAGGGCTTGTTTTGAAAAAAGGAGTGCAGAAAATACTTGGAAAAGAGAAGGCTCTGAATCACAGAGAAATCTGTCCAGCACACATTATGAGGAATGAAGTCTGGAGATCCCCAGTGCAGGGAAACGTGGGGAGGTGATGTATTCTGTTAGGGAAAGGGAGAGTTTTGAAATTTTTTTTTTAATTAAAAAAAATCCACATAAATTTTCTGTGAAAAACAAGGATTTTCACAGAATTTACTCACAAAGAATAGAGCTGCTCTCTATAAAAATCTTTCCAGTTTTAAATGAAAACATTTCCATCTTGTCATCCTAGAGGTGATGACTGTGAACAGGTAGCCTCTGGAGGGGGGATGTGGATCAGGAGTGCCACTGTTACAGACATGCCTGAATATAGCTACAAACTGGGGCATAGCAAGTGTTCAATATCCTGAAAGAATCACAGGATAACAAAGACTAGAGAGTCCTCCCCTCTCCAGCTCACTTGTGCCCAAAAACCTCTTTGTGCATGTGCAATAGCTCAAATGGACCAGAGCCCACCAGAGTAGAACCAGTCACTTGTTACTAACACAGCCCAACAAAACCAAGAGCCTTTGCTATACACAGTGCTTCTGCTTCTGCTTTTTTCTTTTTTTCCTATAACACAAATGCTCCTAAGCATGGCTTTTAAAAAGATGGCTTTTACACCCTAATGCACATGGCTCATTTCTTCATTCTATTTCCAGTGTGTGCACTTTGGTGGAGTTTACCCATCTGCAAGAATTCTGCTCTCCCCCAGCCCAGCCCACTGTGTGCCAGAGGCTGGTGCTCATCCCAGATTCCAGCATGTGTCACACCAGTGACATGAATTTTGACTGGTGTTTGGGCATTGTAGACAGAGTTTCAGATTTCCAGCTCATCTCTTTGGTTGTCACAGTGCTCCTATTTCCTTTGTTGTTTTTTATTAAAAATAAAAATGTTAAGGCAAGATGAAGAAAAGTTTACCCAGAAATGAGCTATGAATGTCTACCTCTCACTTGTACAGAAAATACACTTTCCATTTATTTCCTACAATAATTTTTTCAATATTTTTTTACCCCATGGAAGATTTAAAAAAAAAAGCTTATTGAAACTTGTGGGCAGATGATTAATTTGGTTCACACTGATGGTCTTCTTTGGGCTAATGTCTGAACTTAGCTTTAAGAAAACACTGCATTTATAGGCATGAGTTTGTCTTCCATGAAAACTAAATAGTCCTACAATAGTTAGGATTTGTTTTGGTAACTCATTGTAAATCAATGTAAAGAAAAATATCAAACAACAAAAATTATATTTTGCCGCTGTGGTTGATACTGAAGTTTTCAAATCTCCGATGATGATTTCATCAACTCTTCCCTGGAAGGGAAAAATCTTCTCCCATGTAAGCTGCTCTCCAGGACTGGGTCCAGCTGCACTATTCAGTCTCTCCTTCTAGGTCTTGTATCTTCCTCCCTTGGAAGTTTCAGCCACCACCAGACCACAGTAATTTCGGACAAAGTCTGTATTGTTACTTGAAGCTGGGTATCTATTGCTGTTCTCTCTCTCTCTATATATATATATATTTTTTTTTTTTTTTTTGTTGAAGTGATCCACAACCACGAACCTCTACTACTTCCTTATTCCCCACCAAGGAATTTATTAAAAGCAACAGACTCCTATAAACAAAAATCTCCCAAAAATGTTCCAGGCAGAAGAGGAGAAGGGTCCAGTTTGGCTCTGGAAAAGCCTGTGTACAACTCCCTACTCTGCCACATAACTTTTCTGTGAGTATTTGTACTTCTTTACATCCCACTCATAAAATGAAAAAAGATATAAAAATGGTCAGTCACAAAAAAAGTGTCAAGCCTTGCCTCAAAACTTGCCATGTCATCAAACTGTGATTTGTTTACCCTCTGAATTTGAGCCTGTGGGATGTGAGAATTTTAGCTATTTTCAATCTGTTTTTTCTGAAACCACTTAGTTAAAAAGATTGTGGGCTAACAGATTTTAGCAAACTGGCATCTGGCATTGCGTGATGAGATTCCCTAAGCTGGCTCATGGGACTTCTTCAGGCTTTAGGCCTGACATGTACCTGCCAATGATGTTAGCTGGGGTTTTGGGTTTAGAGTCATTTTCATATGGACTAAGCCAGAAAACAGACCTTGTTAGGATGCATAAAAATGCTTGCTGGGATCTGGTACTTCATTTGGGCATAAATCTGTTACCTGTTGGCAAAAGGCTTTAGATGATGCCCATTGCCCCTTTGCCAATGGACTTTATTTATAGCAGTGCATTGGGAATTTCTTAAAGCACAGAGGCTTCTCAGATCTGTACTTGTTCCAGCTTTGTCAGAGACACCTATTCTGACATCAAATGCATTTTTGCAATCCTCACTGCAGACACTTAATTGCAGGATGATTCAGGGCTCTGTAAGCAGCCCAATTTCCCTATACAGTCAAAGAGGAGCAGTCTCTGCAAGGGTGTTTCAAAGCACAGCTATTGGCTCCCCAGTACTAGACAGTATGACTGTCTCCTTACCAAATAATTCAGCCTCTCACAAGAAAATCATGATTCAGGCTGAAAAATTGCAGGACTTCTGAAAAACAGAAAGGGTAATTTTGTTTGCTTTTGTTAGAAAACACGTCAGAGCTTTAGGCTGTCCTCTCCAGCCATGATGGCAACACATTTTCAATGTGATTGAACTGTATGTGGGCTCTTGGTTCCTGACTTTGAGCCTTCTGCAGTAAAAAACCCTGATATATTACAATAAAAAGGTTCAGAAAACAGCTGATGGAGAGGCCTTCCTGCTTTCCTGCAGCCTGTTCATCTGGCAGCCTGGCAGCCTGTAGTCAGGGCTGGCTGGGAAGCCTCGAGGCCACGGCATCGATGGATGAGAACCTCTGGCTGGGAGCCCCTCAGAGTGCAACGAGCAGGGACCATGGGCTTGGTCCCCCTGGGGACATGTTCCCAAATTTGACATGAAACAAGACTTTTTGCATGGATGGGAGGAGAACTTTATTATTTTCCATTTTCAGGAGGATCCCACAGGCTGGGTCTGCAGGGTTCTGTGCACAGAGAAGGTGAGATCCAAGTGCCTGATGCACAGAGAACAGGGTTGACTTTGGTCTGAGTTTACTGTAATCACAGATTTTCAGCCTCAGTGAGTGCACCTTGCTCCTCCCCAAGGCAGGTTTCTGTTCATTTATGTCAACCACTGCTTGAGGATTAAAGGTTGATTTTCCAGTCCTGTCCTTGGAAATTTGGTGTCACAGCTTTGATAATGCTAGTTTTCAATGTTGCCTTCTTTATGTCATGTTTTGTATATTGTCTTCCTTTGATAACATTCAGTCTGGTAATTTGAATTTACACACTGTATTTCTTGCAATATACAGGGATTTCACGCAAACAAAGTGAAAAAACAAAAATTGGTTCTGTAAGTAGTCATTCTGTTGCCAGAGCCTAAAAGATGGCAAAAGGCACATGAAAATTTTCATTAGCCTTTGGAGGGACACAAAGTTTTGGTTTATAAGGACCTATCATTATTTCAGATTACATAAGACAAATTACATAAGAGAAATTCTTTATGAGACTTTGAGGATGTCATCATCTGGTCCTTCCCCATTCTACAAGCTCTCTGTCTTCATTTTTGGTGTGAGTAGATCTATAACCTGGCTTCTGTAAATTCCCATAAAAACTCCATACATTATTTTTCATTCTACCAATGCCACTGATAAAATTAAAAGCAGTCTGTTCCCTAGGATAGAGTGTAATAAATGCTTTATATAGTATCCTCCCTATAACATAGCCTGAGGAAAACTTGAAATGAGAAGTGGAGTAGACAGGAAAAATTTGGGGCAACATAACATTTACATGGGCAGTGGGAGGAAGTTTTGTACATTATAGGAAGGCTAAATATAAGCTGAGTCAAGACAATGGTCGTATAAGGGGGAAATGTGCAATGAGAAATAGTTCTTTTTCTGATAAGCAAAGAAATGGAGAATATATTTTGGGATCCAGGTTCAAAAAGGTGAAAACTGAAGAAGCAAAAGAAGCAGTGAGAGAGCAGATCAGGGAAAAGACATGAGGCAGAAGGACTGAAAAATCTCAGTGTCTGCGGGTTCAGAAAATAAAGCAATCCTAAGATTTTGAAAATTAAGGATGACTTTGGCACTGGAGGGAAAACCACTGAACAAGAGCCAAATGTTCTGTTTGCAGCACTCAGACAGCACACCAACCTCTCTGTTCTTTGAGATATAGGATGATAAGAGACTGTCTGAACCTGTCTGCATCAGGCAACTCTCTGAGCACATTATTGTGATGGATCTGATCTGCTTCATTTTAGATGGAGAAAGCTTAGGAAGCTCAAGATCATAAAATTACAGGACCGCAGAATTATTTAGGTTGGAGAAGACATCCAAGATAATTGAGTCCAAGCTTTGATCTTCACAATGTCAACTAGACCAGAGCATTAAGTGCCACATCCAGACCAATTCCTTTGGTCCTATACTTTTTTCCTAATTTTACATGTGTAATGCTGGTACTGTAGACCTGCTCTCTTTTGAAGGACTGAACATCAGCAGTACTCAGGATGTGTCCTGGGCTTGTACATGATAAAGTAGGAAAACATCCTGCTGCCAACTTTGTCAAAGGTTTTTTTTTTCTGTGAGAATTCTTTCCCTTAATCTTTGATTTGTGATTGTCTGAGAAAATATTCTAATGAGCATTGAAACACTGAACAGGACTCTCCCTTGGGGGGAGATGCTGCCACCCTGATGCTGCAGTCTGTCTGCTGTGCCCTTCTTACAGCCTGACTGCTTGATGTCAGGAAACTCTGGATGAAGGGGGGAGTCTAGTTCTCAGGAGAAGAACAAAACCTGACTCATGAAGTGCTCTTAGTCACACAGTAAAGCTAATTTATATTTTCTTTTTGTCTCACTTAGCTCTTGAGAGTATTCAAGTGACCTCTGCCTCTAAACATTGGACATTACCATTTTCATTCTACATCCCCATGTCAAAGGCACAATTGAGCTTTCAAGGGAAATCTGAGAAACAGAAGCTGAAGAGATAACAGAGGCTTCTGAAACGATGGTGGTGACAGCCCACTGGCTTCAGTGCATTTGTATCCTCCCTATTGAGAATTTTTCTCACCTTCACAAAAAGGACCAGTATCTATTACACCCACATGTGTCGATTCTACAGATGCACCCTGTTGATTAGGTGAACTTTGTGTACCTGATCTGGCAGTGTTCAGAAGCCCAGACACAGACAAGATGTTCTTATTATTCAAGCCTCCCCTACTCAACTGCTCTGTGTTGCTACCGTAACTTAACCCCAAGAGATTTAGGGCTGAGGACCCCTGTGTGCATCTGCCAGCAGCTATAAAGCTGGTCTTTGTCAGCTTCTGCATGGTGGCACTGGGGCTGCCTGCAGAGGCAAGCTTTGTGTGCTGGCTGGGCCCACTTTAAAACAGAATCACAGCAGGGATGGAGAATATGGTAAATGTTTTGAAGGATGTTGAGGTTTTGAAAGGCTGAGGCTAATCATGCTTTCTAGCTGAAGGTACAGCTGCTTCTGCTGCAGAACACTGAAACAGGATAAATTCAGTTATCAGGCTTTCATACTGCTTGGATCATATTACATCAATATATGTGGAAACAATGTGAAGAAATGGGCCGACACTGAGATGACAATGTTCACTGATGGGATCATCTTAAGAAAACAAATTTGGCCAGTGAGGCAGAGGAATCTCACAGTCTAGAATGACTGTGTGACAAAGGGATAAGTTGAAGTCTGTAACCCTGACAGGTAAAAAGACATGCACAGGAGGCTGGGCTGTGTAAATAACTGTCTAAGTCCCTGGTGAAGTGCAGCCAGCAGATTGAAGAAAGTGAAGCTGGAGAGACCACACCTGGGACACTGAGTCCAGTTTTGGGCTCCCAGTATAGGAGAGACTTGGGAACTGTGAGTCCAGTGGAGGGCCACCCAGACGGAAATCAGGGTCTGCTAGCCTGGAGAAGATATGGCATTGGAAGGCTTCCAGTGTATCCTGGCTTTGAGCAGGCTGTTGGGTTTGATGACCTCCAAAAATCCAGCCTGAGCCACCCTGCTATTCTATAATCCTTAGGAAAGTTAGCTGCAGTTATTAGTTTTATTTAAACATCAGCTTCGTATATGGGAGCAGTCAAAATAAGTAAACAGAACATGAGGAGTTAATAGGAAGGGAGAAGAGAAAAATCAGCGATTTTTAACAGAAATAAAAGGTGTGCCTGGATCATGAACGTCATGTGCAAACCTGTTCTCCCACTGAACAAAAAGGATAGAATTAGAAAATGTGGGTGGAAAGGAAAGAAGGGCAATTAAAAGTTGGAAAATGAGAGTAATTAATCTAGAACTATTCTTTCTGGAAAAAAGGTAACAGAGGATTTATAATATAACTAATAAAGTCATGATTATCATGAGAACATGAAAGAAACAAGGTGGCAAGCTCAAAACAGTCAAAGTGAACTGTGTTGTAGATAGTATGTCTCAAGAAAGCAGCCAGCTTGTGACTGGGTAGGAGAAAAGGCTGGATTCTATGGACATGATGTCAAGATTTCCATGCAAGTTTTTCAGAAAATGAAGAAAAAGTGGACAAAAAAATTGAAGAAAATCTAAACAATACATTACAGCAATACTGCTATTCAAATGAATCAAGACAATGCAGATATTTACCAGTTTACAAGTTTATTAAAGAATGGCAGTCAGTAAAGCTGCCTGGAAACAACAGGTTAAAAATCTAAATCTATATGATTTTAGATTAAAATCTAAATCTAAATCTATAAAAATCTAAATCTAATCTATATGAAAATCAGAGCCTTTGTTATGGAGCTCAGGACTAATGTACTAGTGTATATAGCATACACCTATTTATATGTTTATAGGGATGTACTTTCTTAAAGGACATACCTCTGCCTAGAGCATCACACACCTCTGCCCAGAGCATGAGCAAAGACATTCCCAGTCCCAGCAAACCTAAGCCTAAGTCTTTGGATTGCTACTGTTTTCCTGCACTTGATTCACTTGCTCAGGGTTTTATTTATCTGTTCCCTCCAAATGAATTTTCAAGTCCAGTGGAAATTCTGCTTTTTTTTTTTTTCCTGACGTTATCCATTGTATGTTATTTAAAAAATCTTCCGTGTGAGCTTATTGACAATTTTTGTCTCTGCATTTTGGAGTCAGCAGGTCAGACCCAAAACTGAAATTTAAGTAATATATTTTTTCACCCCATGAAATCCTGATCACTTTTTCATGCAGTTTACCCAGTGTACAGTTCACATAATGATTGCATTTTGAGGAAACTCTTTTTAAAATCTCTGATGGTATCAGACATAAGAGCACTCATAAAATAAATAAAACTGTTCCACAAAGATTTTTTGAAAGCCTTTGGTTTCTGACCTAGCTCATTGCTCTTGTATGCCTAATACTCCCAGTGTCATCCAGAACTAGGTTTAGATGGGTTTATAAAATGGGAGTATTTTATTACTTACACATTCCCATTTCTACAGACTGGATGAATTCAGATCCCTTTGGTGCTATGCCCAAAACAAATGAAAAAACAAAACAAAACAAACCAAAAACAAAAACCAAACATCTCCGTTTGAAGATTCTGCTTCTTAACTCAGCACTGGGAAACTTATATGAAAAAAAAAATTGCCATTAAAACGAGACCTTTTAATTTTATTCCACATCTTAAAGTTTCTCTTCCACCTTTGAATAGCTTCAGTCTCAGATAGAGCTGATCTTCTCATTATTGATGGAAACTTTGAAGCTTTATGCCCTGACAGAGAGCTGAAGGTAGAGAGTCTGTAAAATTTTCCGCATCACAGGAATACAGGGAGCGAAGAATCCAGAAAGGAGACGCAGGGCTTTCCTTATGAACTTGAAATCCTGGCAAGCGGTTCCTTGAAGTTGTAACTGAAAATCAATCTGATATATAATTAAATTCCAGTCATCACATATGCAGCAGGCAGTCTGTGCAGCTCTTAGCAGGGCCATCGATCCGGGGCGCTCCCGGCTCCGGGGGCTGGCTCAGGCTCCAGGACGAACAGCCGACTCCAGCCGAGGTGTCCCATAGTCCCTAATCATTTAAGTGCCTTGCACAGCCAGCCCGGGCTAGTCCCACAGTCTCCGTGCTGCCATCAGTCTTTCCAATAAATGAGCTTTGAGCAGGCTCCAGAGAGAAGAGGAAAGTAGGCTGATCAATTCTTTCCAATATTAGGTTTGCATTTTAACTTCTGCCCCTCAATGGATGCTTGGGTCGGGTGTTCTGTAGCATCAAGGTCTGTCAACATAAATTGACAGCCCCGGTTTAAGGGCATAGCTCTAGTTTGTTTACTAAGTCAGAGAGAGAGAGAGACAGCTAGCATTGATTGTTTCTCTTAAGAAGAGGAGCTAGAATGGCTTTTTCCATATTATTTAGTGTTTCTAAAGCCAAGCTATGCAATTTGTACATGTCTCTTGCTGATCTCCCTTTATTCCTGACAAAGAGAAAAATTATCTTGTCTGCTGCTCTAGATGCTTTTGATATTAGCATTAATATTAACTGACTTGTATTCCTCTTCAGTGCTACATTATTAATTTGTCTACCTATTTACAGTGTGCTCATCACTGTATGCTTTGAACCCTGCCAGAATGTGCGTGCTCACACACTGCCAGCAGAAACACTTCCTAACACAGGAGTAAAAAACATCAGTAAATATCACTCCTGTACAGATCATGAACAAACTATCTAAATGGAAAACTAACCACATCTGGTAAAACTAATGGAGTTCTTTAAAAATGTTGATGAATAGCTGGGCAGGGGAACTGACTGACATTATTTACTTGACTTTCCAAAGAGCCAGTGATAACTCCCTTAAAAAGCCCCCAAGAAGGTAAGCATGAGGCAGGGGGGAAGAAATAGCCCAAATCAAACAGCAGTAAGAGCTGGGCTGAGACCAAACCTGAGAGTCCTGGCTGGCAGATGGGGGTTGCAGGCACTTGCCTGTTAAGACACCTCCCAGTCCTAATTATAGGGCTGGTTTTCATGCTTATAATTTTAACTGTTCCTGCAGAAATTTTCCATGCTGGTGCCTGCCTCAAACTGGCTTCTTGTCTCTAAAAGAATTGTCTCTTCAAAATGAATCTAGCTCCCTTAGCAAGAGAGTTGTGAAAAAAAATGCATTTACATCTTGAAAGAACGAGCAAACAAACTCCAGTAACTCTTTGCCTGAGACTCCAGTGCCCCCGTGCTGTGTCTGGATAGCGAGGAAGGAGCAGCAGTGCTGCAGTGGAATCTGGCCCTCCCAGACCTCTGCATCCTCCTCATGCTGCACCCTGCCCCTCTTCTCCCTGCTCACACTGTCCCACCCTCCAGCACCCCAGCAGCCCTGCCTGCCTGCCTGGGAAGCCTCTGAAAGCAGGAATGTGATTCAGTGCAATGTGGTTCTTGCTGAGACAGCTGTGATTCAGTGAAGGGACAAATTTGCCCTGGTGTTGAGCAAAGCAGGGCAGGCCATGGGGTCCAGGCAAGCAGCTGAGTGGGGAGTGAAGAAAACACCTTGTATGTGTTCATGGAGACAGTGAAAGGATTCAGGAAAGGACAGCAATGACATGCAGAAATTGTTTTATTTGGGTGTTCTGCTGTGGGTAGAGCTGCTAAAATGTGTCCTTGGATAGCAGCCAAGCTGGACTTTTGCAGGACATTGCTCTCATGTGAGTTGTTGTGTTAATCTTCTTCCTTAGGAGGAGAGGCATGAGCTTCCCTCCACTCCTGCGCTTTTGCAGATACTGTAATCATTTTCCTTCCCCTGCTTTCTTTTCCTGAGTTTCCCTGCTCATCTTAGAGGCAGCTATGTGGATTTTCTTAGGGATGGGTTAAACCCTGCCTTTAAAGGAACTGGTTAGGGACAGGTGGAGCTGAGTAGGTAAGAGGGAAAATGTCAGAAAAACACAGATGAAGAAAGGAAGCCCATTTGGGAGATGCTGTGACTCCAAATCAGGCAGACTGATGTTGTGATGGGGTTGAGAAGCAGGGCTGTGGTCAGCAGATGCTCAAGGAGACAGCTGGAGAAAAGGCAGCCTGCAGTAGAAAGGGTCAAGCCCTGGCTCAAGTGGGCTATGGCACATTTCCCTCAAGAAACCAGAGATTGCTCAGTTTCACAATTTGTCTGACATCCTCATGCAAAGCACTGCATGCTCAGTGACTTTCCTCTGTCCTGCTAGGGCTAATGCCCTGCTACTGATGCTTTGATTTCTCAGGCTGCTGGAATCCATGTACCACACATGGCTGTCACTGGGGACTGCACCAGTGTCATGGAGATGCAGCCCAGCTGCTCTATTTATTGCTTTTTCCAGAAGGTCCCTGCTGAAAAATCAGTGTTAAGAAACTAAGTGTAAAAATGTTACCTTCAGTACTAAATTAAATGTTTATAATGCATAATTAAGTTTTTTTTTTGCAATAGTCTTTTGGGACATTGAA
The DNA here is from genome assembly GCA_013396995.1 of Dicaeum eximium. Classification (NCBI taxonomy): domain Eukaryota; kingdom Metazoa; phylum Chordata; class Aves; order Passeriformes; family Dicaeidae; genus Dicaeum; species Dicaeum eximium. The sequence goes on from VWZP01005528.1 coordinate 1,228,921, forward strand.
TAGTTCACTGGTTTGTGCTGAAGTCAATGAACAGTTTCTGCAAGAAAAAAGCTAAAAAGAAACCTGACACTATTTCCTTTTGTTAGTTAAATATGAACTTTTTTGAACATTTGACTATACTTTCCTACTTAAATGAAAATAATAAGCATGCACAGGAAGTTTTGATTTGGATTGAATAAAATTATCTTCTGGTGAGGGATAGCCCTGTTTTCCTGCTGATTAGCTAAGGCTCCAGGGAAAGACTACCTGCTGAATTTGGGGCACCTACCTGAGATGCAAGGACATTAATCTTAATTTGACATCAGAGTGTATCCCATACGTGCAAAACACAGTTTACATTGACTTTGCTCATGACTGAGAGCTTGGGAACTTCAGCAAATCAGATCCTAAATTGCATCAGGCAGCCTGGAAGAGGGACAACTCCAATTTCCTCTTCAATGTGAGTTATAGCTCTGAGAGCCTCAGGTTTTCTCTGGTCATTATCCCTGTATTGGAGCATCAGTCCTTTAAAAAAATCATAATCATATTTCTGAACAAAACCCAAGGATCCTGAGGGCTGAATCCCGTGTAGTGCATTTTGCTGCAGTGAGTATTCCCCATGGGCAGCTGAAATGCTATTCCTTTTCCTTCTCATTAAGACAATGAGCAGCACTTGGGTTTGCGTAGACTGCCTGAAAGGAAATGTGCAGAGAACTAGGATTTTTATCTTGACCCTTCCCAGAAAATTCAACTCCTCAGTTGCAAATTAGAAATAAACCCAGGGGCTATGGAAATACCAAACAAAAAGGGCTGTAAAATTGTTTTCCTTTAAAAGGAATAGAAGACTGTAAGAAAACCCTCTTGAGCATCCTGTACAGCTTTCTCATGTGCTCACTAGAAATGGGTCTTTCCTTATTATATTCTCAAATGAGATTTTGTGAACTTCTCTGAGTTGGTTCAAGTGCTGTTTAACATGCTTGGATAGGACTCACGCAGGGGGAGCCTGACTTTTTGACCTCCAATATGAACACAGAATCATAGAATTATTTGGGTTGTGTGGGACCTTTAAAGGTTATTTAGTCCAGCCCCTGAGCATTTTGAGTAGAGTCTTTTGGATTAGGTGGTACCCATGGATAAGATTAGACTGGGAACTCCCCACTAGAAAGAGCCAGCTCTTGGTCCTGTGCTTGCTGTGCCCCATTTCAGTACAGGCTCCACTCTTCCATGTTTGTAGTCCTGTCCATAGCCCTGCAATTCTCCCACTCTGCAGCCCAGGGAAACACTGCACCAGCAGCTCCTTAGAGTGCACTTCACTGGCACAGGTCTCTGGCCAGGTATCTCTCCCCTCTTTTGATGCTTTTTTTCATTGCTAGCTGTTTCTCTTTCTACAGAGTATCATTTTCTCATGACAGAAACCAGATATTTTTGAAATTTGCTATCAAGTCTTGGCTCTCCTTAAAAAGCTTAAGCAATAAAATCATGGAACCTGGTGCTTTTCATTTTCTAGTGAATGGGCACAGAATATAAATTACCTCTCTCTCAAATTCCTGTGCCTGGCTCAGTCAGTTTTGGTTCTGATGAACTCTAAACCTCTGGATTTGAATAGGGATTTACACGGGAATGTTTCCAGGTTTAAGTGTAGCTGCTTTTACCCTCCCCCAGCACCATTTCTGTTTGCTTCAACTTCACTTGAGTCATTTATTTGCCAGTCACTTTCTCCACTCCTGGAAAGCCATTAGAATTGATTTCTGCAAGTATTTTAAATACTTCTGCTAGTCTCTGTAGGGATGTCTCGGAGTCTGCACAGATTGCTGTCACTTGGGATGATACTGGAAGATGCTGCATTTGTACCAAGAGAAAAATCTCTCTTCCCACATCCTTCTGTTTCTCATTTCTTCTCTGGGCTTCTAAGCAGAAAGTGTTCCTGATCCTTTGAAATAAATAGTTAGTGGAAATAAATATGAAATTCAGTGGAAATAAATATGAAATCTGGGCTCCATGGAAATCAATAGCAAAAAGCTTGCTTGACTTCAAAGGGCTGACCTGGATGGTTAATGGCACTAACTTAATGCTGCACATAGGATAAAATCCACTTGTGAACCATGTACTGTACCTGAGGAGCCCAGGGTTGTAACATGACTTTGTTACTAGCTGGTTTGGTTGAAACAGAACCTAATTTTTCTCATGGCTTGGAAAATTGTGGACGTTGTCATCCTTTTTCTGTAAGTAAGCTAATCTTTTTATTGATACAGTGCACACCAAGCACCACAGTGATTTGTGATGTGGGAAGGTCTTTTGTTGCAATTTCAGCATGGCCCTGAAAGCAGCTTTAATGACAGAAATGGAAAAACCAGTTACACATGCCAAATCATTATTCTGAGAGCTCCTCCAAATGATATGAAGGAGTATAAGGCCTACAGTGCAAAGAGATTGTGGAAAATCTGTGGGCAGCATGTGAATCACTTTGTCATGCTTCTTTATGGCACACATGGCACCACACACTTTATTTAAGCCAGCACCCTGCAGATCAAATCCATTTGGAAGAAAGGTGATTGGTTCTGTGGAGCTGCTGGACATGAAAAAAATAGGTGTGTGAGACATGCCTGCAGTTGTCTGTGAAAATGTCAGGGAAAAACAGGGGTATTAGAAAGACTTCAGAATCTGGATGTGAGGTTTTAGCTTTTGTCCTAACTGGACTTGGAAAGGTATTTCTATAGTTTCAAGTTAACCAATTCAAAGCCTTATTGTGTTGGGCCACATTTGCACAATGGAATTAAAAACACATATTTGAGGAAAATTGAAATCAAGCAGTTAATGACTAAGTTTCAGGATTTTTTTTCTTCCAAAAGACAAAAAAAAAAGATAATAAGAAATAAGATCTGGGTGGTAAAGCTACTCACTGAAACATTTTTGACATTCAGTCAAATGTCTTAAGTAATCTAACAAACTGGTGGGATTTGAAATTGCTTTTGTTCTTGTTAAGGCATTGTTCATCCCTGCCTGCATAGTCCTGCCTGCCCCACTTCTCTCTCCACAACAGCCCTGGTTTGTGCATGGTGGAGGAGTGCAGGAGAAACCATGGAAAGGCCCATATGGCTTTCCTGCTGAAACATGCCTGCACCCCACCCAGACAGAAGCATGTCTCAGCCAACTTACTGGCCCAGTTCGAATAGGCAGCTGGTAATGTCCGTCTTTAGGTGCGTTTCAGTGGTTTTGCAGCCTGAAAAGTGAAATAATTATTGTAATGCTGTTTACTGCCTTACATTAGCAGCCCAAAGGCACCAGATTCTGAGTATGGCCATCCTGGGAAATCCATCTCACAGCTGCCCTGAGTTTATTGTCACTCTGTTACTCACCCAGGCTGCTGGGATGTTAGGCCAGGCTTTGTAAAAGGTCCATCTTTGGGCCATGGTCGTGGGATTTGCCAGCAATGACGTTCTGTCCTTGGTGAGCAGTCACACCACGTGCACAGAGCTTTCAGCAGGATCTCCCACCCTGCACAGGATGTTTCTTAGAAGGCTGCTTCCCATCAGGACTCCTGCTGCACCAGGCTGGGGATGGGAAGGCATCTCCCTTTCTACTGCCACTAGTGAGGGGACCATGTGAAGGTCTCCAAAATCAGAGTGGATTGTGCTAACCTTGGGGAACTGCAGATTTTTCAAATCAGAGTTTTGAATTAATTTTTTCTGACACAACACCATCTAAGAATCTCAAAGTATTTTATCCAAAAGTCATACTTGACAGTTCTCTGTACATAATTTATTGTCCATATGCACTTTTCATTCCAAAATCACCCTGTCTTAAAAAACTTAAAAAACTTTCTGCAGGAAAGGCAGTATCAGAATAAAATATTAAGTATGTGTGCTATGGTAATGAATACTTTCAATATAATATATACAATACTTTCAATATATAATACTTTCAATATAATCAATTATAGCCTAACACGATTCAGATAATTGATATGATTTTCATAAAGTGCTGTGGGTGCCACAGGTACTATCTGACTGCCTGGTGAGGGATATATATTATAACATGGTGTGCAGTAATTGTGCAAGTTGTATTGCAAAATGGAGAAAAAAAAATGTGGAGTTCTGGCAGAACATGTTTCTTAACTTCCTAAACTTTATGCTTATGAGTATTTGTTAGGTACTCCAAAATCATTATGAATTTGAGCATCACAACATCATGGAAACATTTTGAAAAACTTGTTGAATCAGGTCTCAGCTGTAATTCTTACAATATGATAGTGGATAAATCCAAATTTTTATTTAACATCCTTTTCCCTTTTGGATACAAAGGAACTGGACACAGAGAATAAAGCCTTAGTTTATGTAACTACTTCATTTATACATGTGTTTACCTAAGATTTTATGAAGGACAGCATGACTTCTCTATACTTTTCTACATCCCAAAGAAAAAACAGAGTAGTTTCTCCTGCTCTGAGCATGGAGAGATACTTTCCCCAGCCAGTTTTGGACTCTGACAGCACAGAAGTTCACACCAACAGCTTTATGTGCTCAGGCAATTGTTGGACTGCTGTTGTTGCAAGCCAGCAAACAGCATAATAATATGTATTACCTGAAATTTCATTAAAAGTCTCATTTTTTCATGAAATGTGGGGGAGTAAAGAAGTGATCCCCCTTTCCACATGTGGCACTTTGACCTGCGCAGTCTGCAGCACTTGCTTTGTGTGCAGCCCCTAAAGGGCAGCCTTGCAGGGGTAGTAGTTGTGTGACCATATTTTCCCTGTTCATGCTGCTTTCCTGTCTGTAGTCCTGTAACAAATCCTTTAAAACCTTTAAACTAGGGGTTCAGTGGGAAAACCCTGCAATTCAGCCACACATGCACTCAAGTGCTGCCGCTTGTGTTTTTTGATGAGTGCTGCTGTCTGCTCTTCCACTTAAAACTGACCCAAACATTTAATCTGTGATCACAGAACATACCTGATGCAACCACAGCAATGGTAAAGCGATGTGTGGAAACTATTTAAAGTATTTAAGCATAATTTCATGACATTTAGCAACTGGAAAGAACAAAAAACTCATGTGGTCTGTGTATACTTTCCAGAACATGTCCCCAGCTGGCAAAATGCCATTTCACTACTTGCCTTGCCCCATACCCCAGCTCTTATCCCTTCCCCTGTTCAGTGGAACAACAGGCAAGGATTTGCAGCCTTCAAGAGTTTCTGCCTTACAAAGGGTCTTTCTAAGACTAGGCAGATTGCAAAAGAAGACACAGAAATTAACATAATTTTCTCTACCTTTCTGAAGCTAATTATAGGGGTTTTTTTTGGTGTCTTTAAATCACTGAGTTTCATCAACAGCAAATAATAAGGGATGTCTTGTTTCCATTAGGGTTAATATCACAATTTTGCCGGATTATTCTCAGTCCATAACTCAGTGGAAACAATGCATCTTTTGTAATAAAGCTTCTACCAGAAACCTTGGATGTTTTACAAGAAGGAAACATTGGCTAAGACTACAACATAAAAATGTGGTCTATGATTCCCATATAGATGTATAGTATTAATACATGCTGCCATGCCAAAAAGTTGCTGGTACACCACATCCAGAATGGGATAGATGAGGGAAATGTATTTTTCTGCTGCCTTTCCATGCCTTTTTTTTTCCAAGTGAGGGATGTAGTACAATATACTCATGTAATAATATGCTTAAAATCACTTATGTTCAAATGAAGCAAAAGACTCCAAAGCATTCACTGCCTCCAAAACTATGCCCTTACGGTTTCAATTAAAAGGAAATTATTTGCTTTGTGAAACTTTGCCTGGATCTTTAATTTTTCCTCATTGTCTGAATACAGCTCTAAAAAGCTTCTGTACTTGAAGTCACTAATCAGATTTCAGTTGGCAACAGTCATATGTCATGTCATATCATGTCACACAAATATTGGCTATTCAGTCCAGTCTGCAATAATGAAGGTTTCATATCATCTTGTCCCTGGCCTTTCTAATACACAATTTAGGCACTCTGCTACCCAAGAGTATTTTCAGATTTTCAGATGATTTTTTCTGGTACTTCCTGATGAGGTGGCAGTTTAATTTTTCAAATCATAGCATTGATTACATCAGTTTTGTGCCATGCATGGGGCTATTGATTCTTTCCTCAAGAAATGAATATAAAAGCAAGCAGCAATGGCCAACTAGTCATTAATTGCAAACTTTCCTATACTCCTTAAATGTCTAGAATAATAAGTTCTTTCAAAACAGAGTATGAAAGGAAACTCCATCCAGCCCAAGAAGCAGAGTGCTCGTACATCACTGTGCCCCCATCCCTGCTGTGCGGCCGTGGTTTGTGCGGTTGTGCTCACACAGAGCTCACTCAATGCACTTCAGCTGGTGGGCCCAGGGGCTCCACCTTCTGTTTGCTCACTGGCTCCCTTCTCAAGAGCTCAGTCTACCCTTCCTTCATCTTCTATTATTTTTCTGTGCATTGGTAGCAGCTGTGATGATCCAGGGCACTGCATCAGCAGCTTGTGGGAACCGGGTATTTCCTGTATCATCCCCAAAAGCTGCAAGGCACCACCATTCTTGAGCTGCAGCTTCATGCTGCAGTGAGCACTTGTCCCCTCCCTGGCTCAGAGTGAGTTATTGCCTCTGCTTTCAGGAGAGGTTGATGCCACACAGAGCACAGAGCCTCCTCCTGCCTTACACAACGTTCCTACTGAGTGTGGAAATGTCTTCTTGACTTTTTCACTTGTCAGTGCTTTCTGCAACTCCACATAAAGAAGTGAGTTGTTGCTTGTTTAGGTATGGCAATGAGCAGTTGTGAGTGTCAGCTAATCAGCTGAGTGGAAGAGGGATGGTTTTGTTTGGAGTGCCAGGCAGGGACAGATGTCTACCTTGTCAACTTCTCACTTTACCTTGTGATATTTCATTGCTAATTGGTATTGTGACAATGAGGGAACTGCTTCCAAAGGAGTCTATTACTGAGTCCAAAATGGCTAATAAAAATGTCTTATGAATTGAAATGTAGTTCAATTTGAAAGGAAATTATATCTCCCTGGAGACTTGTGAATGCTTTGGGAAAGAGTGTTCCACCATTCTCTTCTTTGTTGCAATGCTCTATGCTGGAAAATATATTTTTATTACAGCTGGTTGGCTTTAAAGACATACTTGTTCCAATACATTGATGGGAGAATAGATGAAGAACAAGTTCTCGTGAGTGCTGCTAAATTAAAATCAGTGAACTGTAGGCACTCAAGGCAAACAAGTCTTCATCTACTCAATGTTTCCTTGGGCATTTTGCTGGCCAATTTTACAGCCATGGGCAAATGAATAACTTTCTTTTCCTACAGGCTAGTTGTTATTGCTTTGTGTTGTTGTCACCCATAATATTTTGCTGGCTTCTGTTTTATTTCTTCTTAATCCACTGTCATATTTGATCATATCAGTCTAAGAAATCTTTCCAAGAGCAGTCAAAGCATCAAGAACATCTGGTTTATCTCTGTATTTTCCCTAGGTTTGGTGTCTTCAGCATGATAGTTTATGAGTGTTTTTCCACCTTCATTAGTCAGACCACTTTATGAAGATGGGTAAACAACATTATCTCTGCTTACCAGCTGGAAACAGTGATGCATAGAGAGAATGAGTGGCTTCCCGAGGCAACTGAGGAACAATGAGTTCAGTAATGAGTCACTGCTGAGGTACCCAAATGGCCTGGTCTCCTAATGCCCAGCCCAAGTCTGATCTGCCATGGCATGGCTCCTGCATCCATGGGAGAAGTGAACCAGAGCCTCATGCAGCTCTGCTTTGTGTCTTTGGCTCTGCTGGACACGGGTCTTATGGATGAGGAAAAATACTTGCTGTCAGACTGCCAACAATAATAATAAAAATAAGTGTTTGGTAAAGCGTTCCCCAAAAATATTTACTGAATATTATCAACAAAACTTTTGATGTGAGAACTAAAGGCAGTTCAGCTGCAGTTCAGCAGAGTCTGGCTGGGACAGGCTCATCTCAGCAGCTCAGCATCCCATCCAGCTGTATCTCTGTCATGCCAAGACTTGGGACATTGCACCAGCTCAGCTATTTCTGAGTTATATTGATGCCATATCTGAAGATGAGCAAGACTGACATCCAAACTCCCAGGACGTGTCAAGGCAAACAATATTCACAATGGGTGGGCTGTGCTGTGTTCTGAGGGATACAGACTGTGCATAGACTCAATCCTTTATTCCTAATTGTAAGGGAATCCCCAAAAGGATGAGATATGGGTTGGTTTTATACTTCTCCAAAAGATGAGGAAATCTACATTTTCCTTCACCTCAACCAGGATTAATGGTTTCATAGCTTGTCAGTAACCTTTAAATAAGATTAATCTCTGGCCTATGAAGTTTCTTGTGGTTCCTCTCCAGCAGAATATCAGGTCTCAGGTCTCTACTTGCCCTGTTGTGATCTTTCTTGAAGCATCTGCAGCCTGCCATGGTCAGAGACCTGAAACTGGAGTAGGATGGACATTTGGCCTGTCCTGGTAATAAAACAAAATTTAACTTTTTTGTTAACTTCCATGCTCACGCACATAGAAAGACAGAACAGAGAGTAAGTCCTGTGGTACACTTTTGGTAGACTATGCCAGGTATTATTGCCCCAAATTCGTAAAAATCAATAAATCCCATCTGAAATACAGAGCAGTGAACGGCCTGGATTTGTCTCATTTGCTTAGGCTATGATGAAGAAATGGAACCACAGCATCCTTTGATGTGAATTTCATTCCTAGAATTAAAATTTCCTGTTTTTCTCTGTTGGTGGTGCTTTTAATCTCCTGAATTGTTAAAAGCTGTCTCATTTTAGGGTAACACAGTTTAACTGAAATACTTGACTGTCACTCTTGAAAATCTTAATATCAAGAATTATCTGAGCCATTGTGGGTGCCCTGTCAAGACTCCCTCTGCACAGACCACAGCCAGTAAAATGAGGGCAGGAATTCTTCTTACAAAGGGTTTTCAACAGAGAAATATCTGGTTTCTTATGAACACGAAAAGCATGCACAGTATTTGTTGATAAAACACCAAAGAAGCAAGCTTGTTTTTGAAGGGTATTGCTGCTGCTTGTGTAAGAAAACACCACCAGTTCTGTGTGCAGTGGAAATGGGCCAGCTGGAGTGGCCTGAGTGTCCAGGGTGCTGCTGCTGGGTTTCTAATGACACTCCTCTTCCCCAATTGCTGCAGCAGCACCACTCTGTGTGTATGAATAAATAATAAAAGCTGTGACTCCAGTATGGAGGCTTTATATGACAGCACACAACTGGCTTAAAGCCCACTACAGCTACTGTCACACAGTGCCAGCTTTCTGGCTCCCTCTTCTAGGCCCAAGGCTGTGGCTTGTAGCAGGCATCCATTTTATCCCCCGTGATTTGTGAGCCCATGTAAGCACCCATGACATACAGCAGAGCCCTCAGAGTGAAAAAGCTTTTTGTTTTCTTCTCCTCATCTTCACTAAGCATCTGTTTGGCTGCTGCTTGATAAGATGAAATTAAATTAATGAAATTTAATGCCTTGGATGCAGGAACAAAATACACAATTGTGAAGCCACTGATAAAAGTTACATAATGTTATATGCAATCCCAGTTCAATACATGTGAAATTATTTCTGCAAGAGTCAAATGGTGTCAGTCAAGATTATATTTTAATGCAATACAAGGTCTTTGCCCTGAGAGTGTCTAACTGGTAAAATCCCAGATGGGCTCCACTCTGTCTGTTGCTTATTCTCACAAGACTATCATGAGGGCCATTCAGAGAGATGTCTTTTCTCTTTCAAACTAATGCATCGTGAATAAGCAGTGGAATCTTACTATCACATCCCTGAAATCCAGCTAGTATCATCTTTCTGTTTTCTTTTCATCAGTAATCTAACTGACAAGGTGCCAGTTTTAAAAGAAGACCTCTGGAGGAAACAGAGACACTGATTTTGTATTCTGTTGCTTGTTTATCTTGTGTGTAAAAAGGATCTGCATTTTTTTGTTTGGTGATTTTGATTTTCTTTTTAATACCTTGTCAAATCTTCTTGCATGATTTTATTGAACAATTTGTTGATGTGACAGAGGAGAAGCTTTTACTGGCACCCTTCTGACATTCCTTTTCAGGCCATTAAATATCATCTACAGTGGGATTAGGCTGTGCTTGAGGGCCTGGAAAAGCTAAGGTGCTTTTGGGGAACTTGAATTTGAAAGCAAAAATATCACAAAAGCCAAAGCTTTAATTCCATTTCCCTTTTACATGAACACCTGGAGTTGTGAATATAAAACCATAAGCCCCCAATATCATAAAACCTCCTGAAATAACAGGTGGACAACAGATATCTCATGGCATTTGAGCATGGCCTCCCCAGCTCACAGAGGAACTGGCAAGAGAGGATGAGCAGAAGGGCTGTGTCAGAACAGGGCACAGCCTGCAGTGCTTGGGGATCTCACACTGCAGTTACACACACGATTTCTCTGAGGTCAAAGCTGCTTAAAAATCTCTGCTCTGAGCTGCCTCCCTTCCTGCCTATACTGCTTTGTCCATCATGCCATGCCTACAAGCCTACTCTGCTTGTGGGGCTTTTTCATTTCAACCAGACCTGAAAATCATGCATTAGAGGCAAAAGTAACCTCCACAAACCCACAATGTTTCCTTGAAAAGTTTCTTAAACTTGCATTAAGGCACAGTTTAACAAACAGTTGCACTGGTGTAAGAAAAAAGATGCTGAAATACAGTACATTGACAGAAATAACAGTCTGGGGGCAAAAGCTCCTTACCCTTAACCAAACAAGCTTTGCTCTTAGGGAGAATGCTCTTCTAACTGCAGCCTGGGGCTGTGCTCTGCCAACCAGGCAGCTGTGGGAAATGCTTTTGCAACTGATGCCTCCTTTATTCTTTAAAATGTTGCTGTTCCCAGTCCCTTCTGTATTAGCAACAAAAAATGAAGTGTGGATATGGTTTGTAAAACCCATGCAAACTGTGGTTCAAAAGGTTCTGGAAAACAATTATTTTCATTATTTCCAGGGTTCCCATTTTAGCCTGGCTTTTGCTGACTCTAGGACGTGAAAAAGAAGTCCCCATAACACTGGTGATTCCAACAGCTGCAAGAGTCTTTGAATTTGAGATAATGTTTTGCTCACTAGGTTCAAAAATCTGCTTTTCTAAGCTAATCTTTCCTCAAGCTACAAGAACTTGGGCACATGGACCTTGTCTGCTTTTGCATTTGTAAATTTCTTAATATACAGGGAGCTGATGCTCTTCCATATACACAATGATTGCAATAGTGAAAAAAAACCCCCAAGGCTTGTCATCCTGATATGACTAAATTGCAGCTCTGGGCACTGCCTCAATACAGGCTGCAAAATGTTATTCAGCCACTTGAGTATGAATTACTTCCCCTATCACTCATTAACATTTCTCAGCAGCTTCCTGAGAATAAGATTATAAACTGAATATATGGAGAAATCCCATGTGTGTGTTGCTCCAGGATAACCCTAATCCTTCCTGAAGAACTTGGAGTATTTTTCCTCCTCATTTCTCTCCTGTTATGTGCCTATCCTGACAAGCTTGCAGCAGTTCTTGTGTGACATGATTTAAAAAAAAATCAGATGTCTCAAAAATCTAGAGACTGCAAACAAAAAGCTAATTAGAACTGTTCAGTCCTCACATAGCATTACTCTAAGAGGAGTTATTTAGGTGCCTTATCGTGCTTTTGCATATCTTTCTAATTTTAGTCTATTTTAAAATGCTTAGTATCAAGTTCCTAGATTTGAATTGCCTGTCTGGGACTAACATAGTATTTCTGTAGCATTTTACCCTTAAGCTGTGATACAACCTCAGAATTAAGACCAAGTTAATACAGCTTGGAAGAGTGGAGTGCCTTTCAGACTGTCCACATCGGATGCAGGAGGGGCTCCAAACTGAGATATCCCATTGTTCCAATGGAAGTCACTTGTGGGGAAAGCCCATGCAGTCAGTATCTGCTGGGCAGTTGAACAATTATTCTGCCATAGCCTATAAAGTTGATCACAAATATATTACAGCATATAATTTTAAATAATGCAGTAGAGAGAAAACTGGTAGCTGTGATGCAGTTTTAATCTTACTGCTGACATGGGAGAAATTAGGCTGTGATTCTGGCTGTTTGGGATAATGAAAGCAGTCTAAGAAGATAAATCAAAGAGAATTTGAGGGATTGTGAGTGCAATGGATCAAAACAAAGCAATTCTCTTCTTTCCCCATCTCCCTCTCTGCCCTCTTTGAGCCTGCTGTAAGTTGCCCCTAGCAATTATTTTTTAAAAGGATAGTCATGCTTAGTAGGATAGTCTTCTTCTAAACTAATGCCAGTGCATTGGTAAGAGCAGCAAGGAAACAGAGCAAACACTAAAAATCTGGTCTTTGTTTTCTGTGGGAAGAAATTAGGATCTGATGGCCGGGACTTTTCTTAAGCAGCAGCAAGTAAATTGTTTCAAAACCATGTATATTCCAGCTCTCTGTACAGTTATATACTGTGATAGACTAAATCATCTGCATTGGAAGCAATGGGAATTGCATTTTAGTCTTCAAGGATTTTGGTGGTGTATGGCTTGAAATAGGTGAATAAGAGCCAATACTGTATTGTAATAAAGGGACTGAATGTGTAACTGTGTCCCCCAAATATGTGGGATGATGACCAGAGGTGACTCAGTTCTGCAGGACTCTGAGTTCTTGGAGTCCTGGAACCACTGAAATTCATGCTGAAGGTACAGTGAGGGCTGCCTTCACCCCAGGTCCTGCAAGGCTTGGTCACCTACAGGCACTGATGTGAAGAGCTGTGAGTGCCAGCAGCCCAGAGGAGGGGAGGGCCTGCCTGGCTGGCAGGAGATGGATGAGCTCATGGCCGGGTGCCTGCTGGGCTCCCAGCAGAGGTGGCTCAATGGGCTCTAAAGCTGCTACTGCTTTCCCAGCAGGACAGACTGTTCCTGCTTTCGAGAGTTCAGAAGCAGGTTTTTATAGGAATTTGAGCTTTATCCTTTTCCTCCAGAGGAAGGAAGTGTTCTCTTTTAGCATTCTCTTTTAGCATTGTCTAAGAAAAAAGAGGGAATAAACACAACTATTTGAGAAATCAGATTTCTGTGATTTCCCTGCAGCTCCCTTCTGCAGTGAGGGGCTGAAGTGATATGGGAGGGAAGGGCTCTCACAGCCAGTTCCTGGTGTTCAAGTGTTGTGATACACTCCTGTAGAGTTCATTCCTTAACAAGATATGTTGTAATAAATGTATTATGTACCTGCTATGACATGTTCCTGCAGAGAATATTCTAGTCACCAGCAACTGACCCCATGTGAGTTAAAAGGCTTATTTATTAGGAAATCAGATGAAAGGTAGCTTTATGCAAGCCAGCCAGAGTTGTGAAAGGAAGCCACATTCTAGATGAAAGGGAATACTCAGTCCAAAGTAAAATATGTACTGTGTTTGGTCACATCTCTGGCATGACAGAGGATGGCTTCCTACCCACAAATGATGATATTGTCTTCAGATAATTGCTCCCTTATCTGATAAATCACTGAATTTCTCATTTAAAAATGAGTATATTCTTCTTGAGGATTGCAGTGGTGTCAGTCCACGATGTGTGGGTGGGGACAGAGCCCTGCCACGACGCCAATGAACCCGGCCAGCTCTGCTGGGACGCTGGGCTTAGTGCTAACCAACAGCTTCCCTTTGTTTGCTTTCACCGCCTTTTCAGGCAGCACTGAAAAAATCCACTAACGCCAGTATCTCTTGCTTGTTCCTGCTGTGACACTGAGAGCTGCAGGTCCTCGTGCTGCCACCGCTCCCCCTGCACCACGTGAGGAGAAATCATGGTCTCGTTGGAAACTGCCCAGGTTTGTTTGGATCAACATTTGTGTCTCTGTGTCACACATTTGTATGTGTGCAGAAGTCAGAAAGGGGGGGATCTGAAGCTCTTACAGAATCCAGCAGCCATGTCTGAAAAGTACAAGTGCATATTTCTGGATATTTGGGGAAGCTTTGCTGTTGGACCTCATAGATGTGCATGTAGGATGGACACCTATAACCCTGTGAGGCCCACGTGGTGTCACTCAATCTGGAACGTCACAACCTCAGGAAGTGCCACAAGGATGAGAAATCAGAGCTCATTTCTACTATCTGCCAGCAAACAAAACTCTTTTACATCCAGAGGCAAGGCTGCAAGTGAATTTCTTCTGTGTATGGCTCATTTCCAAAACAAAATTAAAGATCAGATGAGAGCTCTATACTTTGAAACTTCCCCTGGAGTGGATGCTGGCACAGGTGACACTGAGTGCTGAGGAGGTGGCCTGTAAGGGAGGGTGTGCTGAGCACAGCCAGGTGCTCCAGACTGATGTTTCACCCATCTGCCCAAAGCAGGATTTCAATGAAAAAGTGCAGAAGTATATACATAAGCATCAAAATTTCCCAGCACTTAATGGGAAAGTGATTTTTGAAGACCTGGTTGGTCAGGCTGGTGCTGCATTGTGTCTCTAACATGCCCTCATTCAGACGGTCTCTATGGCTCAGAATGGCTTTTATCACATTAAGCAGAGTAATACTTCCACAAAAGAATGTTTTTGCAAGCAGTAGTGTGCAGTATCAATGAATTAGCAACTTCCTGGATTTTGCTTTGGTTTTAGATAATTAGCAAGCACACAGGCAAAATTAATCCATTAATCCACTGACTAATAGTCAAATCACTCAGTTGCAGGATGTATGATCAGTAATTTTATTTTAAAACAAATAACTTAATAAATACAGATTGCTGGTTTGTATTTTGTCAATTTTCCTCAAGAAAGAATCAGTGAACTACTGCTGATGGTTGGCTGTTTCCCCAGAGAGATTTCAACACATCTTGTGTTCTCTTTTTCATGCCAAGTGCCAAGTGTACAAGCATCTTATCAGATTAATTCTGGTGTGATGCTTTACAATTATTGTTATGACTGTTTACTCCAAGCACTGATGGGAATTTTAGAAAAAGTTATTATGTGATGAAGCTCACATGCAAGAATTTAGACAGAGAAAATATAGTGATGAACTTATTCATATTGGACTAATGTCACTGATTAAAATTGAATTAGTCCTGATTTACACCAGCCTGAACTGAATTAAGTCAATAATGCTCATCTCCATTCAAGGAAATACTGTGAAAACATGCTTCATCAGTACAACTAATGGAGAGAAGGTAATTTCTTTCTTATTGGTTCCAAATTTGTCTATCATGAATGGTATGGTAATTCCTCTTTGTGCTGCAAATGAGCTGTCAGCTTCTCTAGCCTCTGCAGTAACTTTCAACACTGATTATATTCAAGATCAGCTGTTCATTTTGACTTTTAACACTCAGCATTTGTATGAGAACTGCCATAAACTATTGGGATCTAATGCCCTTAATGATCATAAAGGAACTGGTAATTCCAGTCTTGTTTTTTAAATAAAATTTTTATCCTGCCAGTAGTTTTCAGGGATGACTGTAGCTGGAGCACATTATCTCATTTTGAATTTCTCATTTAAACAATGAAATAAGCTTTTTCATTGACAAATATTTGGATATCTGCTTTGTGTCCTTCAGGGAAGCTTACTGCAATTGTCCAAGTCTGTAGGTAGAGGACAGGATGTTGCCAACATAAATTAAAAAAAAAAACCAACAACTTTGCAACCCTTAAATCAAAAGAAGTCTCCACACTTTTTCAGAGCAGCAGCTAAAACATCTTCAGGCATAAATTATGCTGTTGACAGTCATTGCATATATAACACCAGGAAGTCTGGTTTTAATTCTTGTAATATTCCTGGGGAGGTGGGTGGCTTAGTTAATAAACTTGATCTTTCACCTTCAGAATCAGGTTGAGCTCCCTTGTTGCAACATGCCTGTCTTTAATTTGGATGCTCATTTACTTACAGAGGTTACCTGCTGACCTGCAAGAATCAGAAATTGATGCTTAACACACATCACCAAGTCCACAGGCAGATGTGCAGTGAAAGGAGCACAGAAGTGGTCATCTGCCCTGGGCAGAATGCCAGAGGGGCATCCTATGGTGGCCAAGAGAGCTGTAGGCATGGGTTCTCCAGGTTCCTGCAGTAAGGAGACATTCCTGGAGTGTTGGAGGCTGGAGGTTCATATCCTGTCCCATGCTGCCGTGTTTGGTCTGCTCAGGGTGCTGCCAGCTCCAAAGGGAGCAGTCAGGCTGGGATGTCAGCAAGATTGCTGCTCCTCCAAAGGTTGTTCAGGGCCATCAGGGACACCACTGAAGACACTTCCAGACAAAACAATTCAGCATTTACTGAGCATGACCCTTTCAAGACAGACGCCATCAAAAGCATTTTAAAGTGACTGATTCCTATGTGCTAGGTCAAGCCCCAGCCTCAACACTACTATAAACAGGAAACAAAGTTCTTCAGTAACAGAGGCTATTCCAACTTGGTATCCACTCAAGGTCACTTCCCAGCTCTCATGTCCCTGAGGCATTCAGGTTCCTTCATGCCTTAGGTTCCTTGGCTGTCGCTTTGATATCCATCACGAAACACCCAGAAAACAGTCCCTAAAATGAAGGACAGCATCAGATTTTGACTCCTATTAACTCAAGACACTTCAGTGTCCTTAACATTATTGGTTTGTGTATATAAAAAGAGAGGAGGGCCACTAAGTCCAGAGGAGAGCCACTAAGCTGGTCACAGGGCTGGTGCATCTCTCTGATGAAGACGGACTGTGAAAGTTGAGGCTGTTCAGCCTGGAGAAGAGAAAGCTCTGGGGAGATCTTATAGCAGCCTTCCCGTGTATAAGGGTGGCCTACAAAAAGATGGAGAGGGACATAATACAAAGGCCTGTAGCGACAGGATAAGGGGGAATGGCCTTAAGCCAAAGGAGGGTAGGTTTAGACCAGCCATTGTGAAGAAATGCTTTACTGTGAGGGGGGCAAAGCACTGGAACAGGTTTCCCAGAGAGGTTGTGAATTCCCAGTTCCCAGAGTAGTTCAAGACCAGGCTGGATGAGACTGTGAGTAACCTGGGCAAGTGGAAAGTTCCCTGGCCATGGCAAGGGGTTTGGAGATAGGTGATCTTAAATGTCACTTCCAACCCAAACCATTCACTTTGTCAGGGGCTGAAAAAGGCATAGAGCTCCCCAAGCAGAAGAATTCTTTTAATTTATAGGCCCTGGAAAGTATTACAATAATTATGGCTTGAAATGCAGTGTTTTCTGGATCATTTGGCTAATATCTGAGAGTGCTAGACAGGAATCTAGCCTACCAACAAGTGTCTGCTTACTGAACTTTCTGTGCTCTGCCTGATACAGCAAGAAAAGCCTGTCTGTCTGCTTTAGATTTTGAAACCCTAGACCTAAGCCTAACCTCAACCTGAAATGTACCTGGGTAGCAGTTCAAACAGGAGGAGACCCTCTGCTCAACAGGCTCTATTCCTCTTACTTCCCATCTCCCTGGTTGGCTACTGCTGGATGATGCAGTAATGATGTCCTAAAATTCCTTCAGCTCTGGACTCCTAAACAGCTTCAACCTCAAATATACTCAGGGGACCAACCACTTCTGTAAATTGTGCAAGTGCCCCACTAAAAGCAGCTCTCTGTCTGCCTTTCTGGGCTCTGCAGGTTGTGACAAGAATAACCAGTCTGGCTGCTTTTGCTTCTCTGACTTAACTGATTTCAGGAAGGGATGGCCCCATGGGCTACATATCACTTTAGGGGTAAATTTCTCGTGACAGATATTTATGCACTTAAAGACATTTTTACTGAGACATGCTGTAAAGCCTGGGCAATAAACCATGGGGGCTGAAGGCTGTTGTGTCCTGCTGTATAATTGCATTTCACAACACATTTCAGGTTAGAGGTAGAGAAAAATAAAGCAGCCAAACAAGTTATGCTACCTGTATCCTGCACAGACCAGAAAGAGAGGAGGAGGATTCATACTAAAGGGAATTGGGTCTTCTAATGTAGTTTATGATCCTCTGGGAAGTTGTGATGTCAGGGATTAGATTACAATTAGGGATATGGGGATTTAAAGCATCTAGACAGTGTTTTTACTCAGGGCACAGAGAGTAAGAAAGGCATCTGTTTATGGGCTTAAGGCTGGAGCTATCTTGAAGTATAATTACTAATGTCAGGGTGATGAGAGAGTACCTAAAGCAGCTAGAGAGCCTGTCCTTGCTGCATCCTGCAGCTCCTAAAAGGACAGGAAAGAACAGAAGATAGAGATACTCAGGTAAGGCAGGTCCTGTCTACACGACTGCCTTGAATGCTGGGTGCAGATCCCAGTGCATTACAGATATTTTTCTGAAGTTGCTTTGCAGCAACAAGATTT
This sequence comes from Dicaeum eximium, assembly GCA_013396995.1. Lineage (NCBI taxonomy): Eukaryota > Metazoa > Chordata > Aves > Passeriformes > Dicaeidae > Dicaeum > Dicaeum eximium. The sequence continues at coordinate 1,247,191 of VWZP01005528.1, forward strand.
TGGGAAAGAAGAGTTTGGCTTTGGAGAGTTGAAGTTGTTACTTCATTGTGCACGATTCAATGTCATATTCCAAGAAAAGCTTCCCTCAGGATTAAATGGACAGGCTAAGTCAACGTCAGGTTTAAGGTTTGAGTTGGACAAGTGAAAGAATCTGTTCTTGAAGCTTTTTGCAGAGATGAGATGGTTTTACGGAGGGGAGTTATATTTGATGGTCAAGATCCTGTTATCATGGCTTCATGTAGGTATGGCCTTTTGGGAATTTCTGAGCTTACACATGGGGATTGGTCACGAGACCCAAATGCCTTCCCTGTGAGATGGTGTAGTGGGCAGGCAGAGGTTGAAAACCTGGTGCTGAACTGAAGGCAGTCTGTCCCTCATGTCTCTCTATATGGGCAGATTCCACATACATCCATTTGGGATTTGTGGCTGGGAACACAATTTTCTTGCGGTGCAAGTGCTCAGAAGGGTGAGGTGAGAAGAAGAATTTGGCAGCCCTGAGCCCTTCTCTGATGATTTCAGGGAAGGTGCTGCTCCCCATCTACCTGCTTTTGGGGTCCAGGTCTTGATGTGCTGTCTTGCATGCTCCAGGCAGAAAGGGTGGAAGCAGCTGACAGAACAGTTGAGAGCTTAGTTTCAGCCTGAAATAGCTCCTGCTAAAATGAATTTCATGCTTGTTTTGGGTGGGGATTTGGGGTAAAGCTGGAGGGAGCATAGTGGTTTCACAGAACCGGATGCAGCCAGAAAGTTCATTATTCTTCAGTACTACACAACACAGAAAATTGTGATGAAAACAAGAGCTCTTGTCCTTTACTTTGTCATTTACTGTATGGGATACACAGCTTTTTAGTTATCTAGATACTCTCCCCAACTTTCTAGAATGAACAAGGCACAGCAAGACCAGACATTCTTCCTGCTGTAGTTTCTTAAAATGCAGCCCTGACACACACATACCCCATCCCCACGCCCCACCTTGGTTTAAGGCCTTCACCTTGTAGATTTTCAGTATTGTAGGCCTTGGAGGACAGCACAGAAATAAAGTCTCCAAGTGCACTATGTTGTAGCAGCTGGAACCCACAACATGATATGCAGCCAGATCATTACTTCCTCTAGCTCACCAGACAAACCCTGGAAAAGCCCCTAACAACAGCCTTATCCCGAATTTTTCAGGCTTTTCTTGGTGCTGCAAAAATAAACTGCCTGTGGAAGGTTTTCTAATCATAACCCAGCCCCCACTGCCGCTGGAGCTGCTGTAAAACTGCACTAACACCAGTCCTGTTCTGTGTTGCTGAGCCCTACAGGGTGCAGCAAGGCTAACCTGGCGACACAGAAAACTGGCTAATAGCAATCTTTGTCATACTGGGCCTGTTGGAGCAGTGTGTGTAAATCCCCTGGCTTTACAAATGCTAAAATGGAGTTTATCATCAAGCCATTTGACAAAGCTCCTGGGTCAGAAACCCCATGTTGTACAGCACCCCTCTTCTCCACAATGATCAGGGCTCTGAAAGATGCAGCAAATGTGGCTTGTCTAGGTGTGTTTTTTTTCTAGAATGAAACCTGATCCTATCTCTAAGTCATAAAGAAAGGAGGTGGCTGATGCAACAAAAACCAATATAAGAGGCCTACAAACCCTGTGCTTCAGTTTTTCTCCCAACCTTTTAATCTTCCTCAAAGCTTAACAAATATAGTTTTTTCCTCAAGATACTTTTTGTTATTCATCCCTAATGCAAACTTGTAGGGTCTCCAGGGACTTGCTGTTACAGAAAAATGAAACAAGGCTGAGAAGTACTTACAGTACTTGGCATATTAGTAGCTTTGTAGCCTCTGCAGAATGCAGCAATAATTAATGTATAGAATTTTACATTCCTAAGCACTGATCTTAATCGTTACTTAAAAATTTTCCAGATGTTGATCTTTATTGTCAAAGGTGTTGCAGTATCTGCATAGTATCTTCAGCAGATACTTAAAAATCTTCAGGTCTTGATCTGACTTAATTGGCTCAGAACTCTCAATTTAAATACCTGGAAACATACAGAGGCTCTCTTACACCGTCTAATCCCATCACACCCTACTAATCCTTTCTGGCTTCTGCATGAGGAAGCAGGAAGCAGGAAATGCCTACTCATGTCTTCAGGATCTGGATTACATGCCTCAATCCTAATCTCAAGCACTAGGTGCATTTTTGGGGCCGGACTTTAAATCTCAATATAAGAATTTGCAAAATTAAGGGAAGTCTTCAGTACACTTTTCTAGACTCTTCAGGGTGTCATAAGAGTGACGTCTGTATTTTTAGGTTCTAGAAGCCTAATCCAAATGTTACCATGCTTCCTTAATTCTGGAAAAAAAACCCAACACCTGTTTTGACATTTCCTGAGTCTCTGTGACCTGCCATGGAGCTGTGCCACTTCACACAATCCAGCAGATGTTTTCTGCTATTTCATTCTACCGATGACTCATGCCAGAAAATTAAGTTGGGAAGTTTTGCTGGGCAGAGTGCATTTGGAAGCAAAACTCAGACAGCAGAGTTGTAGTGCCTGAATGTGTCCCCTTCTCTGTGCCCAGCACGTGCCTCTTCCTCTGTAATTCAGCACTGGCAAAATGGTAAGGAGAGAGACATCACTGCTCTGGTATTCCTGGTACCCCCAGGAGTCAGACTAACTGTGCTACTTTTTTGATCGCCAGGTCCTATTATACTGTAGGAGAATTTCTTTGCACCTCTGTCAGTTTGCCATAGATTTCATCACAGTACGGAAGCAAATGGGCCAAGTTCAATCAAAGAGAATTCCTTATCTCCTGCAGACTGTCTCTTCTGGAGGGTGCAGCTCTCAGTGGTCTCTACTGTAGCAGGCAAGAGTTCTCCTTATTGGTATCATCTGGGTTCTATTAAGTCTGCATTCTTTATCTGGAGAATTCAAGTGCAAACATCCAGCTACTTTTGGCTTGTGCTGCCATGAACATGGCTGGAGAAGTAATCTATAGACATCTGTGACTGTAATTCCACTTCTGTTGCTGAAGTAGAAATTTTCTAAACTTTATTCAGCATTTAAGGAGATGGGTGGATTGAGATTTAACTAGTGTTAGTCATAGGTGCTGTTCAGTGTGGATATTTGGCACACATTGTCTGTTATACTAAGATCAGTATTTTGTGACAAAGCCAAACTTTCTAGCACCAGTGACTTAAAACAATATGAAACCAAAGTGGAAAACAAAGTGTAAACCAGCTAAAGAGTGGAAATAGTGAGGATGTAGGTCTACATAAAAGGGCTTCAACAGCACCCCAGGCCTGGATCCTTACCCATCTGAAGGCATCCTTTCAGAAAACCAGATCCTATCCTACCACCTGGGATAGGGAGGGGTTTAAAAGGATGGCTCCATCTCAAGCCTAGAGGATGCAATAGGCACCTAATGCTGATGTCCATTACAGAGGGGCTGAGCTGCAGCCTTTACATTTCAAATGGGTGCCCTCACTTCTAGACTTTAAAAATGGGGATTAACTGTCTTTAATTAAATGGATGTTAAGAAAATCTGACTACTGTGCTTCAGCTGGAGTAGTCTCAGCTCTCAGACATTTTGGCTCCAATGGCTTCAGAAAGTCAAATGGCCAAACAGGGGTGCCCACAAAGCTAGAGAGTGACTTAGTAGTGCCTCAGGAGGATGGAGTCAAGCAGCAAGGCAGATAAAAGACCAAGCACTTCTGCAGCTGTGTGTCTTTATGAGCTTTGAAAAAGCCACCTTCCCTTCCTCTGTCTTTAAAAATGGTCTCACAAATACTACTCTGACTTAACAAGAAATTCATAACAATCCCTGGATTTTTTATAAACCAACATTTCCCAGCATTTCTTTAGCATTTCCCTTTGCCTCTACCTAGTCCAGAGATTTTCTCTGGGGTTTGACATCTTCTGGTTCTTGTCAAATTGAGACCAAGCAGAAGTTCTGGAATAGTCTGCCTGGGGTGGTGGTGGAGTCACCATCCTGGATGTATTTAAAAAGAGACTGCATGTGGCACTCAGTGCCATGATCTAGTGAGGTGTTAGGGCATGGTTTGGACTCAATGATCTTGAAGGTCTCTTCCAACCTAGACATTCTGTGATTCTGTGCATAATTCTTACAAAGGAATGGCAAGTACCACTTCTCTGCTGTTTCCTGTGAGGAAAGGCTGAGAGAACTGGGATTGTTCAGACCGGAGAGGAAAAGACTTCAGTGTGATCAAATTGTGGCCTTCCAGGACCTGAAGGGAGCCTACAAGAAAGATGGAGAGAGACTTTCTAGAAGATCATGTAATGACAGGACAACAGGGAATGGCTTCAAACCGAAAGAGAGTAGCTTTAGATTAGATATGAGGAAGACATTTACTGTCAGGTTGGTGAGACACTGGAACAGGTTGACCAGAGAATTTGTGGCGGCTGAATCCCTGAAAGTGTTCAAGGCCACATTGGATGGAGCTCTGAGAAACCTGTTTTAGTGGAAGATGTCTCTGTCCATGGCAGGAGGCTTGGAACCAGATGATCTTAAAGGTGTCTTCCAACCTAAACCATTCTACAATTCTATGATTCTATGATAGACAGATTGTTTTATTGATTTGTACTGCTTCTTCCTTTCACTTTTTCCCCCAAAGACTATTGCACCTATAAAAAATCCAATACTTTTGTTTTGAACTGGTCTAGTAGAAATCCATTAAACAGTGCATGATGAATACATAAGGCAATTCTCAGCAAAACTTTCCATAACATCCAGTAGCTATTGGTAGCATGAAGTAAAAAGTGCCATCTTTTGCAAAGGAACAGTTCGAGTGCATGCTGTAGGCTGGTAAAAAATGTGTGGTATATTGAGTTAATTTAGCCAGCACTGAAAAAAAAGCATTGCACTTGTGTATGGAAAAACTGCTGGAAACTAAACTGAGGGGTGAGATGGACCTTTGGGTGGAAATTTGTCTCCCATAAGAATCAGTGCTCCAAAAGCCTGTGCTCAGGACTAACCAAGGACTGAGCCAAGCCCCAAAAGGCTGCAGAGACCAGGTCTCTGAGATGTGAATTGAGATCACTGAGGGCTGCAGGTTTGTCTGGAAACTGAGAAGCCTTGCTGGTGCAATGTATACAACCTCCTGGCAGTGGGAAGTGTTATATCCTATCCCTTAGTTTTCTGAAGTGGCTTGTCCATTGAGGCATGAAAAGCAACTACCTAAGGATTTCAAGCACTTATCAGACAGAAATATAATTTGATCCAAAATTTAGCTAAGTCTGCATAAAACCCTAGTTTGTCCAGCTGATCATGAGGTCAGTGTGATCTGTGAAAGCAGGTCTGTGGTCAGAGGAAGGACCACACCTGTGACTGGTGGTGATGCTCTGCTTGTCTTCATCTGCTGTTCCTGTTCCCATTACCTGCTGACACAGCTGGGCCTGGGGATGTGCCTGGGAACATTGGTGCTATGGCTTAAATGCAAATCTGTGTGCAAGCATTATTCTGGCTCACACTGAGTTTTTGAACCCAAGTTCATGTTCATTTTGGAGCCTTTAGAAGAGACTGGAGTGTGAGCTGGGCAGTGAAGTTGAACAGCTTGATTGGTTCTTCCTGTTAGCCTGTGGCAAAGTACAGCCCTCTTTCAGTGCAGACAGGACAGATCCTTTGAGGATCTGTTGTGCAGATCTGCAATTATGGCAGATTTTCCAGAGGTGAAGAAAATTTTGGTCCATGACTGTAACTCTGGAATGTCATGCAGTGTCTTGGGATGACTGCTAAAGTTTCTTGCCAGCCTTCAAAAACGGAGTGAGGCCATTCCCATTCCTAATTAGCTCTATAGAAATTAAATTAGTTGAGTTTCTGTGGAGAACAGAGCCGGCTCTGGAAGCGATTCTGCTTCTGGCCCAGATGCCAACATCTGTGCTGTCTGGGTCTTGCCTGGGTTTAGGCCAGATACTATGTCAGTAAATACATATTTATTGCTTTACAGACACGTCCTTGCACAGAGCACAGCCCACATATGTACACACATTTATCTTTGTACTTTACACATGTGAATTTCTTATTTTTTGAGGAGGACATTTTAACTGGAAATAATGCCTGGAAGCAGATGGACTGAGAAGACTTTGATGACCAAATGGTTATTGTTAGTTTCAGCAACAAGAGTAGTCATCAGTTAGGGAGAGTGCCACTACAATTGAATAATGATGGGTTTTAGTATTTCTTTGCATAGAAGAAGGCTGGGTTGAATGAGCTTTAAAAAACAGTACTTTGCAAATGTTTTATCTGCATAGTCAAGATCCTTTTCTTGGTCTAGCTTGGAAAAAAGTCTGATGCATGCAAGATTTCAAGTGTCTCTGAAGCGTTTGTTAGGGCTTAATTTTATTACAGACTTAAGAGAAGTTTTCGGAACCAGTTTTGTTGTTTTAGTAGTCTTTTAGTTTGTTCTCTTCAGATTTAGCAATTAACATTACATCCTGAATGGGATACAGCCTTGTAACAGGTGAAAACCTAATATTTTTTTTGGGACACAATAGGCAGCACAATTCAGTTTGGTATATAAACAATCATTCAGATGAGAAACAAAGTCAAAATTGTTGGGTTTGGTGGAAGTGGGATTCCACTGCAGTGGATGAAAAGGCACCAGGACCACTTGATAAGGACCAGCTCATCAGGGAAAGTGATACCAAGTGAACTTTGCATGTTGTGAAGTCCAGATTTTCTTTTCATGAAAGCATAATCTTCCTTTTCTTTCTTCTTTTTCTTTCTTTCTTTCTTTCTTTCTTTCTTTCTTTCTTTCTTTCTTTCTTTCTTTCTTTCTTTCTTTCTTTCTTTCTTTCTTTCTTTCTTTCTTTCTTTCTTTCTTTCTTTCTTTCTTTCTTTCTTTCTTTCTTTCTTTCTTTTTTTTTTTTTTTTGTAAATCTGACTTCAACATATGATTTCATTACTATTTCATTCACTCAAAGTCCTATTTGGAGAAGTGGGTCCCTAATCTATCATGTGACATTTTCAATACGTTTCTAGAGATCCATCGGCAATTATGTGTCCTGGCTCTCCTCTATATTAATCCTAAAAACAAAATAGATAATTGGGTTAGTCTAGTGATTTGCCATTTACAGATCCACATGGGCCTACAGGATTTCTGTGGTAAATTACAACAGGTATCCTCAGAGGATTCCTAAATACAAGTTCTAATACATAATTTTGGTCCTACAATAAAAATCTCTTTGAAAATAATTTCCTGATTTTCTTTGTTCAAATAGAAAGGAAAACTCATGCTTTAGAGATTTTTTTTAATACTTTGCCCCTTTAATAACTGTGAGAGGATTAAAAAAATTAGCTGGATGTGAGGTCAGGTCTTTTTTCTGCCAATATCTTCATAAAAGCAAGTGCATGTTTGTTTTGGTTGTATTAACAATTTGGACACTTGTGTTGTTGAAGTCTATATGATGGGAAGTGCTATGATGTTGTTTTAAAAGCAACGTGGGTGCATCTGGAAATGATGCTTGTTTCTCTGGGTCTTGTGTTGGGTGGTGAATGAGGCTCTGTGACTCCAGTATCAGAAGGCTTATATGATTTATTAGAATGACTCCATTATTCAGAAGGTTTTAGGGCTAAGTTGCCCACGTTCAGAGTTACATGTTTCCTCCACCATGTCAGAGCAAGACTCTCTATTGCTTACAAAGCTAGAGAGATAAGAACCTTTACATCATTGGCTAGAAAGAGAAAACTACATCTCCTGTATCAGGAGACAGAGCAAAGGAATGCATCTGTTGTCCTTGAGTCTACACACAGCCATGGGTTTGTTTTTACAGAAATCTGCAGAGAAGTCAGCTTTCCCATGGAAGGAAAATGTCCAGCAAGTTTCCATATAAGAAACTTATAAAATGGCAGTGACACTATGAGGTGTTATTTCTGATGTGAAGCTGTCCAAGAATGAAATGATTTTCCATGTCCCACGACCATATCTCGCCACTTGCCATGTGTTCACAGTGGTCAGTTCTCTGCCTTTTGAGACTGCAAGGCAAGCAGGGATGAGCCAGTGTTCCAGCTTTGTGAGGAATATTTCACTCACAGAACTCTCTCATAATCTTTTTTGTTTGAGAGGTTCATTGAAGGTAGAGTCTGCCTTTGAACTCCTACAGCAACTATGCACAGGAGATGGGGATGAAAGAGTGGAAGAGAAGAGTGTATGTGCAGGGTGCTTGCCTCTGCATATTCACCTACTGTTCAAATTTGTTTGCTGTCTCTTAGGCTCCATCCATGGCCCTTGGGGGCTATGGCCACACAGCCCAGTGTGGCTCTCTCCATCAAGCCATTCCTTGGATGGCAGGATGGAGCTGGGTGCTGGATTTTGGTGACTGTCCTTGACACTGTCACAAATCCAGGCAGCCAGACAGATTTTCAGACTTTGCCTCCAGAATTTGTGCTGCCTTGGAGGTACAAACCAACTGGAAATTCTGCAGATTGGACCAGTGGAGATGGTTTCCATGCTGAACAGAGAAGGGAGCTCTTCCATAATTCAGCTGAGCTGCAGTGAGCTTTGGCTGCCAGACCTGCCCAGCAGGCTGGACTCATCTCTGTAGTAGGGTAATGGCTCCAAAACATTTAACCACCTTTGTTCCCACTCTCTGGACATATTTTGGCTGTTGCTGGGGATGTAGCTGCCTCAGATAAAAAGATCACAAGCTTGCATTGTTCTTAAGTAGCAGCATTTCTCTGTAATTCTCTAATTCAAAGCAGGCTTTGCTCACTTTTGTGCTCTCCATACAAGCCAGATGATGATAGGATTTCCGAAATCAAAGCTGAGCACTGAACTGAATTAGGAGAGAAAAAGCCGCGCTGCCTGGTTCAGGAGAGCAGAGAATAATTGTGGAGGATCCTCCCAGCCAGTTTGGCAGTGCTGGGGAGGGAATGGTTTTCTTCTATCAAACTTGTTTTGTTTTTATTGCAAAATAAACATTTTCTGGACTTTGCATGGCAATTACTCACTCTGCCCCTCCAGGGATGAGGTTGCACCCACTGCATATCACAGGGGAAGGCAAAACTTTCCCATTTAGATTTAGATTTCCTACTTGCATCAAACAAAGTAAACATCAATGGAGCTTGGTGTTTGTTCCTCTTAAGACTGGCTTGGCTCACACTATTTCTCTAAAAATGATATCTACATTAACAGATTAAGCTTTAAACTTTGATTTGACAGGTAAACTGTGCTTTAACTTTTTGCCCCAGTATGTCAATAAGGCTTATTCCACATTCTTTTACCTTCTTCTTTTCAGGAAAACTTGTTCACTGGGGCAGGCCAATCCATTCAATAATTTCAGGTGTGGTATTACAAAAAGTTAATTAAACAGAATAGTAAATTTATTTAAAAATGACTGCTTATTAGCTAAGGTCATTCACCATGGCAAAACATAACAAAAAGAGTAATTAAATAAGCTATTGGAAAAATAATGTGAAATTAAGCCTAAAGGAACACTTATCTTTCAGGCTGACCTAAATTTAAACTGCCCAGCCCTGCACACAGACAGAATGATTGCAGTCAGAAATATGTGATGTCTCAGCTTCTTTGGGTTGTCCTTCCAAAATATCTTCAGCTAATACTGAAAATAATCAAGTGATACCAAAACATTTGGTAAAAAACAGTTTTCCATGAAGTTACAACTGCCCAGTTAACAACTGTTTCTTGCTTCATAGGAAGAAAGAAAAGTTTTTTAAATGCCACCTCAGGGTGACTGGTTTGCTAATGCTGCTGAAATAATGGTTACCATTTCACTTTTATTATGCTCTTGTTAATTAAGTCCCACAATTAAAGAAAACAGAAATTCAGTATGAGGAAATAGAGTTCTTAAGTTATTAAATGCTATACATCTGTGAAATCTGGCTGAGAAATAAGGTTTCAATACTTGATTTAGTATTCAATAGTTTTTTATTAAGTTTTAGAAACCGAAAAAAATCTTCTTTGACTTACATAGCCAGGATAAACCTATATTAAATGTTGTTGAATAAAATAGAGGAGAAATACTGTCTGCATGTTCAACTTAAAAAGACTGTGAGATCAGCTCAGTTGGTCAAATCATAGTGCCAGTAACACCAAGGTCATGGTTTTGAACCCTGCATGGGCCATTCCAACTCAGAATATTTTGTGGTGTGTGCAGATCTTGGCCCTGGACCATACCCAGCTCACAGCTACCCCTTGTGTTTGCCATTTGTGGTGTTTTTGGGCATCCATGCAGAGCCACGGCTGAGGCTTGGTTACAGCTTCATTTCAGCTTTCCTGCTCCACTGCAGGTGTCTGTGAATTCTGAAACAAGGAAGCAGGAATCTATTAAACACTTAAACAGAAAATCATAGAGGATCTGAACTGTCGAATTAAGCAACAATTTTTCTTTTACTTTGTTGATCAGACAGGTGTGTCAGCCTATTTATTATCCAGGCTGCTAAATCTATAGCTCTGAAGATTCCCAGGATTGGGGTGTGACAGGATTGGGATGCTATTTGAGTGCATGGCAGTGACCCCACACACATGAACTTTGGCTGTTTTGTTCTGGCAATGTTTTATTTTATTTTCCTGAACCATTTTCATGGTTAAACATTTTGTTTCAGAAACATTTGAACAGTGGCCCAGTGGAATGGGTTTCTTTTGCCAATATGAACGAACTATATTGAAAATTGTGCTTGGATATCACACACTGAAAAGCTATGAAATTATTTTCCAGAAAGTTTTCCCAGCTTTCTCCATGGCTAAGGGCACCCTTTTACTCCCACATTCTTCAAATTCCAAAATTTACTTCATTTATATATTAGTGAACTTTTTAGCAAAAAATATTTCTGATTTGGACAGTAAGGAGATGTACTATTGTATTGTCATTGTATTGTCTGGCTGCATCTCTCTGACAAAAGCTGAACTCTGCATCAACTTACCTTTCTTGCATTCCACTTCTTTTTTGACTATTAGAGATGACTGACAAAAAGAAAAGTAGTAAGCTTATTTTTTGCTCCCCTGTGATATATAAAAGTGTTCTCTTAGCATTAGAAGTCAGACTTAATCTGTCAAAAATACTACAGGTTCTGTAGGAATGAAAAATTAAACTCAGCAGTACCTGGAAACAGGAAACTATTCTTATCCCACTGGGTTTGCAAGTGCAAAGCCTGGTGTGTAGAACCACTGCTCCTTAAAATCCAGAACCATGGAAATTACACCACATACTGCTTTCTGTTTCATGTGTTGTTATTTGATTCAGCTCTGGTCATGCCTTTTTGTTCTAATTTTTTAAGAGTAATGGTAAGTGAACTGTGAAAATGTTTGTGTGATGTTTCCATGGCTAGTCCAAATTTAGTTATAAGATTTTAGCACCTATTTTACTGGCATTGTAACTATTTGATAGAAACAGATAGAAACAGATGCAAAAATGCAGTACAGAGTGCATCAGAATAAGCCATTCTAATAAATATTTAAACATCAAAGTGACAAAGATTTCATTATTCCTGCAGAGGTACAAGCATATATTGTAAAGTGTTAACCTATCTTTTGTAGGTCTGTGGTAGCTCACAAGATTAGAATATTACATTCACAACAATAAAGTAAGTAAAAGTGTCAATTAAAAAAAAGAAGTTATTTTTTAGCCTGTAGGGAATTTGCATGTTATGTTGACTTTGAGTAACAATTTCCCAAGCTTACATGAAATCACATCTAGCTCCAACTACCCTGCCATGGGCAGGAGACCTTCCACTAGACCGGGTTCCTCAAAGCCCCATCCAGCCTGATCCAGCCTGGCCTTTTCCTTATTGGCAGTTACTGCATTTTAAACAGGGACAAAAGCAAATAAGTCCTCAGCTTTCTTATGCTGCCTGTGAGCAGCAGTAAATTCTCTCCCCACTGCTAGGGTTTCTTTGCCCTGCAAAACTGCTTCATTCCTGATGTGTCCACCCTGACCCCTGTGAGTCTCCTTTGTCACTGCCTTGTCACCGCCTTGTCACCGCCTGCATCACGGGGGTGTCTGTCCTGCTGCCCACACCATTGCACTGCATCACATTGCAAAAAATACTGACAGACGTCGTAAGAGAGCCACATTTTTAATCTTGGGAGTGTCCATTTAATTCCGTATAAATATTTGAGTTAAAATTTAGTACCAATCCAAACACTTAGGAGAAATTAAAATAAACAGCATCAGTCAACATGGTTGCCTTTATCAACAAGAAATGTCATCTTCTCCAAAACAGAAATGGTTTGTTTGACAAGATCTGTGCTCCTTGAAACCCTACACGGCCGTGCTGGTTCTGTGTTACTCTCATAATATTTTTGTTTTTTTAGAGACAATATGTTCCATTATTTTGCTTGGGTAGGGAAGCAATGTAGCAGTTCCTGGGTAGACCCTCTTCATCTTTTTCAGTCTTGGAAAAATAGGAATGTATCAAAGCCAGGGAAAATGTCAATGTGTTTACTTCTAAAGTATTAATTTCAGAAATTCCCCAGCCTTTAGGACCCTCTGGGGTAAGTTCTTTGGTCCTTTTGATTTAAGAAAATTTAATTTTAGTAGATTCTGGCTTGAATCCTCGTTCATGAAAGATGATTAGCTTTCCAGTGCACGTATGTCCTATGAGTTGATTCAGTTCTCCCACTCTGTTCTGAAGGCAAAAACATCTATTAAATATCCGCAGTCCTTTTGTTTGCATTCCTTTTCTTCCTAACACATTTTATATTCCCTACTATTAATGCCCGAGATGACTGAATTTTCATTAATTTCTTTACCTTTCCTTTGTTTTATCAGTTGGCTCCATTTTCAATTTGTACCTTATGTCTTGCTATTAACTTTCCTTTCATATTGAAACACAATTGTTTCACTTTTGTTGTTCTGGTCAGATGTTCTAACCAAGATGCTTTTGTGGCTAGAATAACTGTTTTTTCCCCTTCCCTTTCTGGATAGTCAGTCTGGGTGCATCCAGTAGTATGTCCTTGAGCAATTTCCAGCTTTTGCTAATATTTCCCACTTCAAATGATGTACATTGCAATGGCAATGAATCAGGAACTGACAGACAGAATTAAAACCAGTGTTCAGCCCTCCTCAAATTTGTAGGAGAAGTAATGGAATAAACAATGTCAGAATAATTTAATACTGAGAGAAGTAATTGAATTAAAGCGCTTTTGTGTACATAATGTCAAAATGCATAAAAGAAAGTAAGAAACCCATATGTGGAAAGGAAATACAGATTTTCAAAAAAATCAGTTTCAGAACATGCAATTTTCCTACAAAATTCCCTGTTTTGTGAATGCAGACGATTACTCACTTTCTTGCATAAGACTCAGCTGGTGGCTTGGTGCTCACCCTTGGGCTGAGCTAAAACACAGTGCTCAGTCTGTACTGCTGCACCTGGGGTTTAGTGCCCAAAGATCTTGGAAGGACCCTCTTTTAGGATGCGATGAGTTATCCCTGGATCTGTCTACCCAATGAACTTCACTCTGTTTTATGTTGTTTTATTCTACTTTCTGTAGCTAGCCCGGTTTAGGTGCCTTCAGTTGGCTGGGAGGAATGCCATGTGCAGGGAATGCTGCAATGGAAGGTGGCACAGGGCCACCAGGGCTGGGGACTGCCAAGCCACATGGTACCTGAGCACAGCAACAGCTCAGCCAGACTGGGGGGAAGCTTGGGTGTAAAGCTCAGGGAATTTGCTCTGCGTCCTCCAGATTCTCAAGGAATCTCCCCAAATCTCGAGGTGCTGAGATGCCTTGGGATACATAAAAGTGAGGCTAAAGCATGGCAGGAGGCTTTGGCACAGCTGAACCAAGGCTTAGGGATGTCATTGATGCCACTGATGCCACTGATGTTGGACCAGGGACCCAGAGGCATGTAGGGTCCATGCTGCTGCCACTTTGGTCCTTGAGGCAGCCTTTTAGCTTTGGGCTGTGTTATGGCTGGTACCATGAAAAAGACAGAAAGCGGAATGGTTTAATGATAATTTGTACATAGTGAGTGCTCTCATCTCAGTATTCAGGATACAAATTCTAGCCTGAGAAGGCACCTAAAGGATATTCTCCAATTCCTCAAGGATGTCCCTCCACACCTTGGAACATACTGGTCACCTGAGCTGTGTATTACAGCTAGGCATGGGAAGTTTGGCTGGAAATGTCACCTTTTCCTCATGGTCACCCCCAACACAGCAGAGGCCTTGTAAGCTGGGGCATGGGAAACTGCCCCAAAAGCACACCCACCACCTCCCCAGCAATTTAGATGCTCTTTGTATAATTTCCTGTGAAAGTCCAGATATTTTTCATCATCTGTGCTCTCTTTGGTTAGAAGTGAGGAAATACCTTCATAAAGGCAAAGGTCATATATTGGTGAAAGGAGACCAAACAGGAGGCATGGAGATAGGAATGACTAGAAATGAGAGTTTACCTAGATTGTTAGAGAGCAGGAGTCATCCTATGCTTGAATGCATTTGCATTCTGTGAAGCAGCATGGGTGGAAGAGATGCTGCTGTGGGGTAAACACAGAGCAGAAATCATGGATTAGATCTGGTAACACTGTGCTCAAAATGGGAAAGAAATATCCCAGGTTCTTGGAAGCAAACCAGAATGTTAGACCAGACCAAACCATTATTACTGTACCAGAAACTTTGCAAAACCTTTGGAAATGCCAACGTTTGTGAGGAGTGTTCTTGCTTAAAATCCTATTAAGAATAAAACATTTTATTTCCTTTTGGAATTTATAGTTTAGGGGATATCTCAGACTTTTTTTCCCTATTGCTGCATTCTATTACTACTACTGAGATTAAACTGGCTTCTTTTCTTTTAACACAGAACTGTGTTAACCTGACCTTTTAACATGTATCTTTGTATCTTGCTATGTCAATTTTTCTATAAATACTGATGTTTGGTAGCTTTCCAGAGTAATGCTTTCCAGAGTGCTGAGGAAAAAAATTTAATTCTTAAAGAAGAGCATGTTAATATATTCAATGATTTTATCATTTTTCCTTTCTATTTTATTTGTTTGGTGAAATTAGCTCCATAATTTAAATATTTTACTGCACACAAAAGAAATGCCACAATCATGTAATGCTCATGATCTGTATCTTATTTTCTGGTAAAGTGTGTGACAAAAAGCCATAACGAAGTGGGTTATTTATTCAATGTACCAAACGTATGGAAGGAAAGGTGAGCAGATGCTTTCAGGACCCCGAGGATTTTCTCTGTATCTTGTGAAGAAGTTCCAGATAACCCCCCCAACTCTGTTTTTAGGGAAGTTTTGGGGCATACCAAACCTGAAATGGATACTGCAGATTGTCAAAGGCAGCACCAATTTCACTAATGGCAGACACTTTGTTTTCAGGTTTTCCTAATACTTTAAGAACCAGAGACTACATTAAATACAATGTACAACTTGTGGCTGCAAGCCAAAAGGAAGCCCACATGACATTTAGTGCCCTTGTCTGCAAGCTGATAAAAGAGTCTGGATTCTCTAAACTCTTTAAGTGCTCAGTGTCAAGCTGGAATTCGGTAACTGCAGCCTGAACAACTCATGTTATTTAAAAATGCACACTTAGCTCTAAGAGGTTTCCAAGCACTCTAATGCTGGGGTATTTGAACAGAGTAATAGGGTGCTTTTAAAAAAGCTTTTTATTTTGCAACTTTATGTTCTTCATCTTGTTCAGATACTGTTTACTTTAGAATTCATCTGATAGACTCAAAATTAAACATGCTACTCAATATAATGGGACAGGGCTTTGACGAGCCTCAGGAAACTAAAAATTTTTGAAGTGTTTAGACTTTACTATACCACAAAGTAAATTTTGCACAGTTTGAGTATGTGCTCTGGGATCACATACAAATGCTAGACAGAATTATTCCTATCCGGTCGTTTGAACTACCCAGACCTGGTGGTTTGTAATGTGCAGATGAACCTGTGTGTTTGCTCCTGCCAGGAGCTCCAGAGCTGTATAAAACAGTGCTGAAATCCCTGTGCAGAATAATCCCAAATGTCACTGTCACTGGCTCTCAGTCCATCCCAGATAGGAACTAAATTGCCTGGTCTTTGTCTTGCCTACACACAAAAAATTACAGCTCCTAACTCACTGCAGGCACTGCTACAGCTTGCTTGAAAAGAAATTGTGCTTGTTTAGCTCCTTTCCTCTCCATCTGTCACTGTGGAGCCATGGCAGACTTGGGGGATCACAGCCTCTTAGTAGGACTTTGCAGAGTCTTGCACAGCATCCTTAATTCTTTTAGTTAATGAGCATTTAAGTAAAACACACTGTGCCTGTGGTGTGGACTGAGCATCTTCCACAATCTTCCAATGAATTAATAGAAAATTGAATTTCTGAGAAAACAAACTATTTTTGTGTCTGACTCTGCCACAAGAGGAGAACTCACAGCTAAAAATTAAAAATAAGGCACCCACTGAGACTAAATATAATTTAATTCTCAGTGGAATTCCAGAATTCCTAAATCCTACACCTCTAGGGAGCTGTAATGGAGATGCTTTGTATCTCTGCAGAGGGTTGTCTGTCAACAAATTTACCTCCTCCTGTCCCACACCAGTGAGACCTGGAGCACAAGTGGAATTCCTCTGGCTTAACATCAGCATCTTTAGTAAACCTGCAAAACGGGAGATGATTACAAATTACTTTGCTTCCACTGTAGTAGCATCCAGTGCAGTGTCTGAAAGACAAACTCCACACCCTGGGATGTGTCATGTGGTGCTAGAAAGGGCACGGGGAAGGTTCATCCCTCCGCTGCTCTGAGATGCAGATGCTGGCAGCTGGGGCCAGCAGTCAGCCAGGTGGATCCACCTGGGAGTTATCCTACACTTCAACCAGCTGGTGCTGTCCAGCTGAGGAGCATTACCAGTGAAATCCTGTGAGCAAGAGTGTAGATACAAAAAATGCCCGTGGATCCTGGGAGTTCTTTAAAAGAAGCTGCTTAGATGGACAAAATAAATGTGGCTAGGGATGTTAGACAGGAGGAAAGAAAATTTTGTGTTAAAGCGCATTCTAGTGCAATGGTGAATGGGAGACAAGCTAAAAATAAAATAAATAGCAAGTACCTATTCCTTTTATAAAATAAATAGCAATACCATTTCTCCCTCTCCCCCCCAATGCCAATGAACAGGGATTGCAGGTTCTGTAGTAGAAAACACTCAAGAGGAAAGGTGAGAACATCACTGGTGTTACAAGCTGGCAGCAATATGAAGCAAAGGACACTGAAAAGAAAAGCTTTTTACCTGTATCAGGAACAAGAGAAATGGAAGCAACGATACAGCAACATTATTTGAAAGAGAGATAATAATGACATAAAATAAAATATTCAATAAACCCTACTATTTTCCACTTAGGAAAGAGCCAGATAATGGGCTACTACCACATGGGGATGATAAATGACTGCAATCTGTTAAAGACTAAGTGGGCTGTTGGACAACAGCTATTAGAAATAAATATTTTGAATAGGTGCAGATTAAATCTCTCATTTGCTGATGTTTATTTACTATAAATCTTGAAATGCCATGTTAATTTCAAAAGTGCCAAAGAAAATTAAATTGATGGTATTTTAAAAGTTATTCTGGTGGGTTGGACAGCTGTTAATCTGAATTCCATATAATGGAAAACCTGATGCTGAACTCAATTACAGAACATTATCCAGAGTCCATAATTATTTTATCCAGGATAAAATTTGAATTTTCTGGGTAGGAGCAAAAATATGGAACAAAAAGAAAGTCCTAACAGCAGTGTCTATGAAAATTATTCAGGGTTTTTGTGGCTGAAAACAGCTCAGTACAGAAGGGCTGTAGAGCAAGAACACCTAACATGACCTGAGTATAAGAAGAGCAGATTCTGGCTGGTTACTCAGAAGAAAGACAGGGACGGCATTTTGTTGAATTACATTCACAAGATATTCAAGGGCTCTTCCTAAGCAAAGAAAGGCATTGAAAGAGGAGAGAGAGAGAGAGAGAGAAATTTTTATCTGTGAAGTTGATCATGTTGTAGAACAAACTTCCTACACAGATAGGGCATTCCTTTGCCTTGATATCCTCTGAACATCAGATTTGAAACAGGCAGTAAATTTTAATGCTGAGAGCAAAGTGGGGACAGCTTGTTGCTGTTTCACTAGACAAGGGTGGCTGCATGACCCACCTGTGTAAAAGTACCACTGGTTCTGTGGAGGGAAAGGATACTGGAGTTGGAGATACTGGAGTTGGAGAGGTGATGATGTGGTTATCTCAAGGGAAAAAGAGGCAGTAGAAGGCAGAGGGGAGTTAGAAAGGGTAATCAGATTGGACAAAATAACCAGCAAAATCTGTGATTTGTAACATCCTGAAGGGTTCTACACAATTTAAAATGGTTTATAGCTTTGTGCTGAGACCCAGGATTGAAAGGCTACAACAGCTGTTGCCTAAGAAGAGCTTTGATCCTGAGAAGAGGTCTATCCATTGTCCATGTGAGCTCATCCCAGAGCAGGGTGGTTGTTCCCTTTCCCCTGTGTGGTTTCCAGCAGGTCAGTCATGGGATGAAGCATGCTGCCTCCAGGGAGGAATTGCTGTGGGATGCAGGATGCTGATGGTGCAGCCTTGGGGGGCATTTATGTGTGGTTAGGATTCATGTTGCTGCTCAGACAGAGTCAAGCCACTTCACACATCTGACAGGAGCTTTGAAGCTTTGAAGTCTGCAGTCTCCACTTCAGACCTGGTGAAGAGCTTGAATGCCCTCAGCCTTTTCCAACTTGATTAACTGCTCAAATAAAACATATGATTGCTCCCCACAAAAATTGCCTTACTTTCCTTACTTTGAAACTTGAAAGTTTCAAAAGAGAAGATCTTTAAAGTTTATGTTGTGTGAGGATGTATATCACACACAGAAATTGTAAACAGAAATTTGTTTAAAGACACATTTTTTTTTCGCCTTCTATAAATTCCATTTTTTGGGATTTGTTTGGGGTATGCGGTTTTGTTTTTAATTTTTATTATTTTTATTTTTTATTACAAACAGTAAGGTAACTCAATTTTTGGAGAATTTTCTCCAGGTTTCCTGAAAAAATGTGCAGACCTGAAACAAATGTCTGGATTGAGTTGAGACCTTGAGACCTTGGAATGAAACTGCAAACCACAACAATTTCTTGTGGTTTCTAGTAGCACTGGTATCAATATCACCTAGGAAGCGTATGCCATACCCCTGAGTTGCAAAGGCAGGCTTGCAACGACACTTCAGACTGAGTCAGAGCACCAGCTACCCAGGAACTTCTGCACAGTTTGAAGGGGGGTGTCCCAGAAGTCACCACCACTGACTCAGCTCTAGGGAGAGGGGTAAATGCTTCTTTAACACCAGTGAACACTGTGTAGTAAGTACAAAGTTTCAAAAGAAAAAAAAATCTAGAGAATGGAAATACCAGCATCCTTAGCTATCTGCTCTAAAAATGTCCCATCAATGTAATTTTGGGGTTTTTGGTGCTGTAACTTCACACGTCTTGCTTCCCATATAATTCACTTTCTTGATCCCAGGCTTACAATGTGATCTTCATATTAGAAAATATTTCTTTTATTTCTGTCTGGGCTAGACTGGCACTTGCTAAATCTACGAGTCTGATCCAATGACTCTTACATTCCTTACATCATTACATAGAAAAAAAGAGGAAAATATTTTGATTAAACAACAACAAAAATTACATTGCTATTAAAAATTCAGGAGAAAATTATGCATAAATAAATTAAAACAATAAAAGAGAAACTAGTTTCATAATGTCTTGTGTTCATGTGCTATGACAAGTTCAAGTTGTCTCCAGAGGGATGATTCAAATACCAAGTTTGTGCCATGCACTGACAGAGCTCAATGAAAGCCAAACCATCCTGTGAAAAACAAGATCCCTAAAACTGCATCTTATGGAAATGAGGTAGAACCCTACTGTGAGTATTCAAGGGCATGCATCTGTGTCACATTTGCCAAAATGGTTTTGTTGTTGTTTTGTGGTTTTTTATTTTTAATTCTAAGATTCAATTTCAGAACTGATTCTAGTTGTAAAGGTGAGAAGCACACTGAGAAAGCATCTTGCAGAGTAGTAAAGATGTATAAGTTGCACCCTGCTGTTTGCTGGATGGATGGGGCAGGTACTGCTGTGCTACGGACACTGCAGCTTTCCTGACCCCAGTGCCATGGAATGGTTTGTGCTCTGCTCTGGGAAGACCACAAAAGCCAATTGATAGTAACACAGCTCTGGCTCTCCTTCTTTCTCACTTAACAGTGGCCCTTTGGTCTAAAAGACTAACAAAGCATGGTCTTAGAGCAGGGAGTCAGAACAGCTGACTCTACAACCAGCATTGTTCTGCTCTGATCCAGAACAGATGGCAGATTTTTGCTTTACTATTTTCCTTCACCTGCAAAATCGAGGTAGAATCTCAGAGGCATGAGAGTTGGGAAATGTTGAAGTTATAATGCTGCAATGGTGCTGTTATTATTTGAGAAGTACATCTTCTTCTTCCACAGGGGAATGAAATTCAAGACTCGTCAGATGTGGTTTTCTAATGCTGCAAATGGAGGGGAGACTCTTGCCCCTGATGGAAACCTGGGAAAATGCTTTGACTCGTGCCTCCTGGGAGGGTGACAACATCTGTCTGTGAAGCACGGGCAGTGTGTGACCTCTCATCACCACCTAGTCAGGAACCCTGTTTGTTGGCTGCTGAGACCAATTCTCAGGTGTCTTACACCAGGTACAGCTTTTTACTCGCTGTGTGAGTGCATGTCTTATGAGCACAGTAGTAGGGGGTGACAGGAAAGGCAAATAAGACATCAGAGAATGAGAAACAGTGAGATTTTTGGCTTGGCTTTATGGCTGTACCCCTGCAGTGGAGTTGCATTTTTACAGCCACTATGGAGTCAGAAGCACTCAGGAGCGTTCCCAAGTACGTAGTAGCTGGAAACAAGGAGTAAAACCTTTCCAGAAGCCAGAAGCTATTGATTTCAGTCAACTTCCTAAAATGTACAGCCTGCTAGAGAAGATTTCCAGTAGTCATTAAAGGTGCCCTAGAGCTTATCTAAAGTGAAATGTGAATTAAGACTAAGATGAGGTGTTGCATCTGGTGAGATAAAACACAGATTCCCTCTGGTTGAAGCCATAAGCCTGTGTCCTAGGAAAATAATTCTGCCTATATCTTGCAGGTGCTTGCTTCAACCAAATAAAAGCTTGGAGTGAGATTGCTTTAGTGTTCCGAAAACACTTGAAAGCAATTATGTTTAGGTGATGTGAAATGTTTGATGAAAGTCTCCAGCTCATGCTCAAGAGGAGTCTTTGAAGTAAGAATAGCAGGATTTTATTATTCTGGAGGTGTATAATTTAGTGTAAATAGACATCCCATGGAAGCACTGGGACAGAAGTAGGATATATATTTGGAAAGTTCATTTAATATAATATAATAATGTATTACACTACACAAAAAATCCTCTCTTTAACACGTGCTATAAAAATTGTTCTTTGATGCTTTCTGAAGCAAGAGACCCAATTTAACTCTCTGTCTTTCTTGTTCTGCTAAAGAGAGAGACATCCAACTGCCTCACAGGGAAGTCACTGCTTCTGTCATTAATAAAACAGGATTTGTGATTCTTTCAAGTCCAAGAGGAGATCAGTAGTTTTGATTATTTTTTTTTTTACTTCCATAATAAATAAATAATTTAGTTAAAAAATAGTTAAACATCTCTTGTTGCTGTTTTACTTTGGATTTTGTCCTTTAGAAGAGGACAATTAGCTACAGTGAATGCAGAACACATCCAGCTAATGCATCACTGAAGCTGGGGAGCTTTTTAAATTTTATCTATTTATACACCCTTAATACCACCCTGTGCTCCTGCACAGACAAAGAAGGGAAACACTGCATCTGTGGGGGGAGCCTCACCTCAGGAATCAGATTGCAGGTGCTTAGCATGTTGAAGTGCTGATCTTTTGGGAGTGGGAAACAAGGGGAGAGTTTCCCCTTCAGCTTTCTCATGCTGTGTCCCTCCTCCTCATGCCCCATCCTCTCTCTGGGTGTAAGAGCCTCATTGACTCAACACAGCATGGCTTCTCCAACGGAAGCTGAGACAGCAAGACACAAAAAGTGAGGATTTATCTCCTCTTTCCATCAGGACTGCCTGAAAGAGGATGCTGGTTTTAACAGTGCACATCAGTACATTGCTTTGATGAAATAAAAAAGCCTTTGAAAAAGCTTAGCCCTGACTAGCAGACATCCTCTGGATATAGGCAAGCATAAATTAAGGTCTCTGCCTAATCACAGACTAGGAACCTCAGCAATTCTTTGGTATTTTTTCAATTTATAATTGATAGTGCAGTTGCGGTGTGCTGCTTCTGAGGCAGTCCAACTTGGAAAAACAAATTTCTCCATATTCCTTGCCTTTCCACCCGCTGTGTCTTTAGAGAGGCTTTCTGTGAGGCTTCTGGGGCTCTGGGGCCTTGTCAGATCTGAGGATGTACACACTGGCTGAGTCCACCAAGATTTCTGAACTGGGACCTGTAGCCCTCCTTGAGAATGGAGATGCTCTGAAATTTGTGAGGCTGTGTGTGCCCATGTATCCAAGGGGAATCAGCTGGGGCAGGGATGCATGCAGCACTCTTTTCATGGAGGGCTACCATGATAAGGCTTGTGAAAAAATGAAAATCTCAGTTCTGTGATCTACCAGAAGCTTTCATTTAAGATGAGCCTCATGTGCAGACAGAGGAGTGAGGTAACATGCAGCTGGGTATGAGACATGGCAGATGTGTCTGTAACATGTCACTGAAATCAAACACAGTCCTCACCTGTGCATCTCTCACTTCTGCCTCCATGTGCATGTTTTACTTCATACTAAATGGACTAAAACTAATCTTTTAGTTTCCTTGTGCCTGGTACTTTATTTTATTTCTTATTTTTTTTTGGTTTTTTTTTTTAGGCTGGTCTCGTGTTCTCTGTAGACTTTCTTTATGTTCTGTTATTTTTTCTGAGCTGTTCAGTCCTTAAAACTCTTTCATTCTCTTTCCATCTTTCCTCTCTCTATCTCTCTCTCTCTCTCTCTTTATCTTATTCTACCTCCCTTTCACTTTTTCTCATCTGGCTACTCCCATCATGATATTTAATAAAGTAAATGTAAAATTAACCGCCTCAAAAATTAACTGCTTCAAAATCTTTTCCCTCAAAGATCTCTCTGCCCCCTACCAGTGTGTTTGACTCATCCTGTGAGACAAATCACCTGCAAGTGTCCTTTTTCCCTGGATTTTGTCCCTTTTAACCCTGCTCAGATGAGAATGCATTCTCAGCACTTAATCCAGTCCATTTAGTTCCCAACCAGTCAGCCTCTGCCTGCTTCCTAGCTAAACCAGTTGAACCCTTTCTCTGCTTCTCAGTGCAGACCTTCAGTTTCACTGAGAACATGTATGCCCTTCTGTCTCTCTTAATTACTGGATTCATCTCGTCTTTGTTCCCTGCCCTCACATTTGACTTTGTGAGCAGTAATTATCTCATACCATTGTTTTAAAATCCCTAGCCAGTTTGTGAGGTACAGCTCCAGACATGCCATGTCTTAAGCATCAGCTTTGCCACAAGTATGCAGTGTAAGAGCCCAGCTGCTCTCTATGAGCTTTGTAGGCTGATTTCTCCATGCAGTCACTATCACCTCCTTTCCCCCTCGTCCCAGTACCCGCTTGGCCTTCTCAGAGCCTCGTAGGCTCTCAGGTATTAATGCCATTTGTGGTTTCACTTCTCCCCATAAGGACCTCAAGGGCCCTGGGGTTCAAAGGCAGCCTGATCTGGGAGCAGGAGACAAGCAAGGCAGAGGCACGGGGGTTTTTTTGAATTTATGACAATTTTTCAAGTGAATTGTAATGGATTTCCTTTCAAGTACTTGTCCGGTCTCCCCTTGAACTGGTTAAAAATACTTCTGTCCTTTGCATACTCCTTCAAGGTGTTCCACAGCCCTGCAGCTGTACTTCATGGAGTCACCTGTCCTAATCCCAAAGCCTGCTCCTCAATAGAAAATGGTCAACTCAACGATCAAAATCTGGTGTATGAAATCAGGGCTGGTTTTCATGGTGTTTTCTTTCTTTATCCTTAGCTAAGCAAAACTTCACCTGACATTTCACACAGTCTTGTGAGATGTGTCTGCAGTCTGTCACAACCTGCCCTTATTGCTTTAAACAATTTTGTATCATGTGTGACCTTTATGTCTCAATGCTCATGCCCTTTTCCATGTTATTTATGGGTATTTTGAACAGAACAGCCCTCAGTACAGATCTCTAAAATTTCCACTGGTAACTTCCATCTATTGAGTTAAATGACCATTTTGCCTGTTTGTTTCCTGCCTTTCAGCCATTTCTCTATGCCAGGACTTCCCCCTTCCCCAAGTTTCTTAGTTTCCCTAGAAGTCTGTGGGAATTGACTTCATAGATAACCTTCATCAATATATTTGCTGCTTCTTTCAAGAACTTTGAGATGCTGGAAAGGCAGGATTTCCAGAAGCCACGTTGGCTCTTGCCCAGGGGATCATATCTATGCAGATCATACTGTTTCAAGGCATCCACTGGTTTGATCTTTTATTAAAACTTTTATTACTTAGGCTGATACAGACCTCAGGCTTCCATGTCTCTAGAACCCCAGATCCTCCTAACACCTCTTTTAACCTTGGTGTCACTTGTGCTTCCTGGCATCCCAAGGTGGGCACTATCTCAGTAATTGAGCCCAGATATTCTTAGCTTGTCTTGAACCTCTTGCTGTTTGCTCCTGGTAGTCTGGCAGTCTCCACCCCATCTATTTTTGCCCTGGTTTCTTCCATGCAATCCTACTAAATTTGAGACACACTCTGTCCAAGTCCTCTCCCAAGAAGCTTCCAGTGTGGAAATGTCACAGGTTTTGCTACAAGAACCACAGACACTCAAAATTCACCTTGCTTCTCTGCAGTGGTCTTGCCCTTCCTGAGCATGGCTTTTAGACCTCAGACTCAGTTGGCCCCATAGTCAGACCTCTGCCAAACTTAATCCTGGTGTGTTGAAGCAGTGCTTGGAATCAGCTTTGATTCCTTTTATGCCATTGCTTCTTAAAATATTTTATGGCCTAAGAATATTTCTACATTCAGCCCACATGACCACTGGATAGAGCTCCTTGAATGACACTTTTGGAAATCAACCAATCTCTTTCACCTGGTGATTCAGTCAAAGAAGCACCTACCATTTCTCAAGCCTCTCCTGCTGGATACTGTGTATGTTACTCCAAGTGTGGTGTCTGCCACCCAGCACTCATCATATTGCAAGGAAGATTTAGCTGCCTTACCTTCTGTGCTCAGTTCCCCCATTTATACAGTTTCACTCTCTGCATTTTATCGTGTCTCTGAAAGAGTTCTGGGTCTCTTCTGCTTAGGAAGGGATGATGGATCAAAGTGTGTGGTGGTGAAAAGACAAAGGGGCATTTCCTGACAGAGATCTTGAACCAGCCCCGTACATCTCTCTATCCTGAGGACAGGGCTGCGTGTTGGTGGTAGCATCCCAAAACCTGACCTGTGTTTCATGTCCCTGTGTGGGAAATAGCAGGGCAAATTCAGTCACAACAGGGACTGAATCTACCTGGTGCAATCACTTTCTAGTCATGATACCCCTAAGGTTTCTCTCAGCTTCTGCTGTCAGTGCTGCTGTCCCTGCAAAACAGGCAGAAATATGGACCCCATGTAAAATTATTTCATTTTCTATCTGGAAAATACAGTTTTAGCTGTGTTTAAATATACAAGTGGTTTTCAAAATGTTTCTGAGAATAATGTAGCCAGTACTGGTGTCCCAGATATTGACCTCTATCTATTTTAATTAAATTTATAGTCTAGTTTCTGGTCTATTTCTGTAACTTGCTGAAAGGTCAATCAAGATGCACATTTGCCACCATTTTTCTCTTTGATCAGTGGTGTTCGTCAACATAGAAATATTTCAGTTCTGTTTCCTGGTCAGACATGCCTGGAAAATGATATACTTTCAACATAAAGCATAATTGTGTACATGAAACTAGTGTTCATTTTGTTTTATAAGATGCCTCTCATAGCCTGTGGTATCCTGTCATCTTTACCCTCTCTTCTACTCCCTTACAACAGTTTTGAGAAAGAAATAACCTCAGAAGTTTGGAAGTGTAACATTTAACTGCCCATGCCATTTCTAATGCAATATCTGCCCATATTTCAGCCAAGATGATGTAACATCCATCACTTCAGCACAAACAGATGCATTTTCACAGACTTCTTGGGCAGAAGAGCTTCTCAGACAGCCTGTCTGTCCTAGGGTACACAGGGTTCATCTGACAAGACTGAGTCCTGCTGAGCTGGGGGTATGGGGGACAGGACTGCGCCACCCTTTGGAAATCAGAAACAAAAGGAATATTGGACAGGAACGGAAGGAATCAGCATCAAACAATCACCTCCTCTTCCATCATCTCCTCCTGTTGTCACTGTAATCCCCAATACAAGCTGCCTCAAAATGCAGAGTGCCTTTCAGAAGATTATCTGTATCAATGCAGGCTTTGAAGTAGGGGCTGCTGGCATCTCATTACAGACAGAGATCAAACCTCGGAGATTACCGTGGTCCTGGGCCTGCTGGACTTCATTCACACATCACAGAAGTGCTAAGCTATCAAAGGGCTCTGTCCGTGTGTTACTTTCTCAGCCATAAATCCAGCAGCACGAACCCAGTGCCATTTTTTTTTTTAAACAAATGAGTCCTTTCGGCCTGTAAGGTGTCTTTTCCTTCATGGGGCTGAATACAGTTTGGGAAATAGAAAGATAAATTGAAGTAATATCCTTGGGGTATTTGGGCCGGATGTTGACTGTATCTTTTTCTTTTGGTAAAGCAAACAGAAAGCCATTTGAAGTGCAGACTTGCCCACTGAGGACAAATCCAGGGTGCAAAGGGCGATCCTGGTGCCAGCCATTGCTGGGACTCACGGCTGTGCAGGAACCATGCCAGCCAGAGGAGTCAGGGCCTGTACATGCTGCTTGAATCAGCTTAGAGACAGCATGTTCCCTTCCAGCCCATCCCACTCCAGGCTACCAGTCCCTTGGATAGTAGATTTTAAAGTACAGGAGGTGGGTTTGCTTCCACTTCAAAATGTTCTGAAGATGGGAGATGACTATGAAGCCTTCCTAATTCCTGTCCCACAGCTGCATTTAGGACAGGGTTGTGTTAATAAGTTGTGCCAGAGCCTAAAGGCTCAGGTATGCCAGCTCTCCCCACCACTGCAGCAGCAGCTGGGAGCTCACAGAGGGCATTGACACTGTTTCTAGGCTGGAATTTGAAGATCATGCTTAGCCTTCTGCTGTCATTACCATGGAGCAAACTCAAAATGGTTGTGAAATGCAGCACCTGTATTCAGAGGCAATTTTATTCATGAAATCTACTTGCTTACTCCCAAGCACTGTTAGAGATGGCTACCTCTGGATGGAATTTATCTAGCTGGATCCACGTGTGTGTCTTGCTGAAGGGCCAGTGATACTGTTCTGAGAGGATTCTGCTGGGAAGGTTTGACTTGAAGCTAGGGTCACCCACATGCCAAGCAGGCACATCAATACCATGTGCAAGATGTTCCCACCCAAGGGTTTTTGAAGCTGGCCAGACAAAAAAGGAGACTCAGCTACAGCTGCTAGGCTAACATAGTCCTGCATACACAGTCTTGAATGTAACCAGGACCTGGTGGAGATCTGTCAGTATCTCAACAGGATGAGCTAACTCTGCCTTGCACCTCAGCAGTGTCTGGGTGGTCAACAGCCCCCAGTTTGCAGCTGGGTTGTACCTGGCTGACCTGTGTGTGTCACCAAGGTCTACAAAGCACCCTGCAGGTTGGCCTGCTTGGGTGCATTTTCCCCCAGGAACCCTTTCCTTTCATCATCTGAAACTGAGGATGTTCTTTTAAAACACTCATACCAGCAACTTAACAGAATTTTGACCAAAGAACCACAAATAGACCAAAAAAAAATTCTTGAGGTGCTCCTATTTCCATCTCTCCTTAATATATGAAAAGAACAATAGCCATCAGTCATCTCCCTGCTTCCCAGCATTTTAGTTCCAGTTACACCATAATTGCTGGCATCACAACATTAGCTTCTGCTGTTGGAAACAGCCCATGAACTGAGGAATGGGAAGCAGAAATACTGAAGAGAGCTTACTGTGGGAAAGGACCTAAAAATGAAGGAATTAGAAAAGAAAAGCATGGGGACAAATGTTATTTGCAGACATTTAAGTATTACTTAACAGCATATTCTTTTCAGAAATATAGAAGGTTCCTAAAAATATATTTTTATCCCTTCTTCTGTTTGGATTTGCTAATGGTACAGAGTGACCTCTCTTTTGGCCAGAGGAACCTTGATCAACAGCATCAGAGAGTGCTCTGTCCACTGGAGACCACTTTTGTGGAAAACCTGAATGTGCTCCATGCTGTGTAGAAATATCTGTTCTAGTTTTTGATTCAAGGACTCATTTCATGCACCGTAAGCCTTGGCTTGGGAGACATTCTCCAAAGGTGGGACACCAGTTTTTTTGTCCATTCCCATCTCTGCTCCATTGCAGAGAAGATCTGATTAGATCTCAGCCTGACATCAGCCAGGTTCAGAACAGATGTGTTTATTTGGATGGGAAGCATCAAGTTTTAAAGTAGAGCTGACATTTAAAGGGGAACAAGAGCAGGAAAACTTTCAAGAGATCAATACCCAGTGCTACCCAGTTCCAGGACAGAATAAAATAGGTGAGGCCAGACACCTTAAGTTTGTGGCTCTCCCAAATCCAGTGTTGCTCCCAGCAATGACAAATGTATACTTAAAAGTCCTAGCAAGGGAAAGCCAAGCCAAGCAGAGTGCACTTTCAGTATGCAATTAGCATAAATACACTTTGTGCTAAACTGCCCAGAATTAGAAACAAAGAGCTTGAGAAGGTTCTAATTGTTTCAAAGGGAATACATGTCATGGAGAAGAAGACAAAGGGGAGCTGTGTCCAAGAAGACGTGAGACAGAAGCCAAACCAGCAATTGCCTGAATCCAAAACAGTCCCAGAGGCTTTCTCTGAAGCCTTGCCAGTGGACTCGCCACTGGAATTTGCCAGGGACTTTACCCTAAACCCAGCCATCAACCTTGCCACTCATGGCAAATGATACATCCCAGTTGGCACAGTGAACCTGCCATGCTTACAGTGAGAATGGCCACAATTACTGAGTTTATTGCTGAAGTCCAGCAGATGAAAGAAGGAACATCAAGCACATCACTAGAACCACCACATTTAAGATGCATCTTTGTAATTGAAAGATGACTTAAGAAGAAAAATGTTTGCTTGAAGCTTTTTTCTCCTAGCTCGTGGTCAGCATGGAGATTGGCAGTATGTGGCAATATAGTGAAGGCACAGGGAGACCTTCAAAATGAGTTGGTGAAGAATGACAGCTAACTCTAGCCTTGCTCATTTCTTAGCCTGCCCTCCCATGGGATTGATAGCATTTACTCAGATCTTCCCTCAGTGGCCAGCAGATGAGACTCAAAACACAAACTCCTCCATCTGCAAACCCCATCCCACACTGCCCTGAGAATGTCTGTGCTTTCTGGCTGCTGTCAGGCAGCACCATGATAACCATGACCAGAGACCCCATGGTGGCCAATGCAAAGCCTGTGCAGGCAGTGATGTGCAGGCAGGGCAGCAGGTGGGTAAAGCTCACACTGCCTTTGATCCCTTCTGCATGTCTGCTGGGATTTGGTGCTGCACAGGCTGCAGGATTGCCCTCTGGCTCCATGGTGCTGGGTCAGGTCTGTTGTCCTTTCAACATGCCCTGAGTATTCACAGCCAGGATCCTGACAGGTTTCTGTGCCAGGGCCTTTTATGTCATGCTGCAGATGCGTCCTTTGTCCCCAGCTCAGACTTTCAGACTCCTCTCAATATAAAGTTTCAAAATTGTCTCTTGGACCAGCTCAACACTCTTTCCATCCCCCCTCCCCAGATAAACAATGTTTATTTGACTTGGAAAAGAAAGAACAATTTTCTTCTTAATTATGAAAGATGTGCTGTACAGAATACCTCTCCTAAGACTGTGCAAAATTGCATTTAGCAACAATGAAGTTACAGTACTGTAGTCGGGGTCTCAGAAGCCATTTGTCTAACCTTCAAACTGGTTGGCACTTTTCATCACTTCCCTTTGTCACTGAGACTTCCTTTATTTGTCTATACCTCTTTCTTCTATATGAGATGCAATCTTTACTATGTAGATATGAACATAAATATTTAGACACAACTGGAGAAGCTTTCAGATGTTTGCTTAGAAATAAATCTTTCTGTGAGTCCTTGGTTCAAGATGGAAGCAGGAAGTAATTGCCCATGAAATTCCCTTTGTGTTGGCAAGAGGAATAGTTACTTCATATCTGTCGAAGGATGGCTTTGGGTAAATGGGCTGCTGGAAGTAAAATTGATGCTCAAGAGCAGCACTTGGGTGAAATGTTTTCTGAGATTTTGTTTTCTTTCCTAACAGATTGAGAGACTCTAAAAATGAAAAATATCAAAAAGGTTGTTTTCATGTGTTAAGACTTTCTTCCAGTGACACACTAAATGCCAAGGGGAATGTATCTCTGTGTCAGAAGTACTGTGTAGATGTTACAGATCAGTAGCTGCAGTGCCTCTCATTTCCCTTCCCTTTTGTCTTGGGCCAAAATCCACTGAAGTGAAAGGAGAGCTACCACAATCTCCTTGCAGGCTTTGGACAAGATGCATAAGCAGCCACTGTGTCTCCAGCTCAGTCCTTACTACACCTGCTACAGTTACATGTCAGCTGAGGCAGAGGTTGTCCATGGATATGTGCAGGTTTGGCTGGGGAAAATGCAAAAGAATCAACCCTTCTTTCACAGGGGCTATGTGCAGTGGCATTACTTGGCATTTTGAGAGTACATACAGCTCAGCTGATGGTCAGCAACTGAAGTGTCAGGAATCTGACCTTCTTGCTGGGCTTTAAAACTTTCAGGTGCCTCCCATTCTCAAGAGAGACTGAGTCTCCTGTTTCAAGGCATAACTTGCTTGCTCAGCATTCCTACATTTCAATGGGTTTCCATCAGACACATTCTTCCCTTTCAGTTTTCTCTCTAGTGAGGAATAAGCAACTTGAGATGCTTGGAGAACATCTGCTTTGATGCTCATTGTCTGTCTAATTTCCAGGCATCAGGTGCTCATGCTTCCAGAGTCACCTGGAAATCCTGAAAGTTTTCTTATTAAATGGCACTAAAAACTGTTGAATTAAAAATTTTACATAAAGGAAAAGTTGCACATATGTATCTTCTTGTTGACGTTTCCCATCTCCAAACACTAACAGTTCTATTTAGGAAACAGAACAGCATTTCACAAAGTATTACAATTTCAGTTTCAGTTTGCAGTGGTATGTTTTTCTCCCACAAAATAGAAGGAATAGCTTCCATCCATGGCTGCAACTGAAACAGCAATGCTTCACCCAAATCTCTTTATACTTTGATTCTCTGGGAGGGTTCCTCCTACCCATCCCCATGACTGAGACTCATCCCTCTGCTTTGCAATAGTCAAGAGGCTCAGAAGCCTTCTGAAACCAGCAAGGTGACCTCTGAAGTGTCCCCATCTGGAGGTAAGAACAGCTCACGTCTCCAGCTTAGGAGAATGGGGAGAGGGGTGGGGCTTGTTTGGCTCTTTTAAACCCTTTTGTGTTATTTGGCGTAGAGGCGCCATGAGGTCATCTCCTCCTGGATTCCTTGTCTAAATGCCAGCTAAGGACACCAAAGGTATGGCAACTCAGCTTCAGGAAAAACAAAATTTGAACAGGAGAAGCAGATGCCAAACAGTAGCTGCATCTGGATTTTGGGTGATCAACTCCACATGTATTTTCCCATTACTACATAATAGCCTAAGAAAACATTTTATTCTTCCTTTGCATTCCAGGATCTCTTCATGTCTGAAACCTGTCTTGACCATGCTGAGTGAAAAATCTGCTAGATCAGAACTGGTAAGAAGATATTGGTAGTGTGGTGGTTACATTGCTAATTGGAACTTCTTCCCATGGGATAGCTGTATGAAGACATTTCACAAAACACATACTCCACAAGCCAGGGAATATAAGGCAAAACCTGAGGCACAGAGTGCCCAGATCCCAAGGATCTGGCTCTTGCTAGATTTAACTTATTGAAACTGGGAGGTCTTTGTCATTCCTAGAATTAGTAGCTACCAGACAACTAAATTAGATGTGAGGCTGTTCTCAACTTTTCATTCCTTTCTTTTTTTAGTGCTATTTTTTCCTTTGAGCAGATGTTTTTAATACAGCGTCCTGAAATGCTTACAGCTGTCAGTGTCTAATGAGCCTCTAACATGCCATTTCATACTATCGGTTTATGCTATTAAACCATACCACTTACAGAAAAAAATGTTATATTTGTATGGTTTGCAGTACTTCTGGAATAATCTACTTCCTGTCTGTCAGCATTTATTGTCAATCATTTTTATACAAAGGTTTGCATCTTGGGGGAGAAACACACACGGATATATCCTTTTTTTTTTTTTTTGTTACAGCTCAGTAGGAAATGAGCCAACCAGAAGCTCTTCTGGCAGCTACTGCAACAAAAACATATCTATGAATTTATAAACTAATGATACATGTTCTTGCATAGGAGTTCTTGGTCCTTGGATAAAAAAAGTGAGGAAAAGGCAGTTTGATTTGTCACAAGAATAGAACTGCTCCTAAATATAAAGGGTAGATATGTGTTTGTGCATTTACTATATTTTTTTTAAAAATGACATGAAAGTGTTTTAGTAAATAAAATGTGTCTTTAATTTCTTTTAATGATACTTCTGGATCTGTAAATAAAGACGGTTATAATAAATAATAAAAAATAAAGGAAAAGGCAGATATTCCAAAGAGCAGCATCTCTGATTTCAGTGCAGCACCAAAGCAGTTTTCTGCACAAAGCACCTGGCCTTCAGCAAGAGGCACTGCTCTGTAGTTTCAAACCACAACCATCACAATGAGACTCCTCAACTGGGTGCATTAAAAGCCTGGGACCAGAGCAGGCTTTGAACAAGTTTGAGAAATATGTCCCTAAATGCTGAGTGGTCCCTTTTTGCTATTAAGTGATCATCTTTATGGTCGGACTCTTGGTTGAGGAAGAATTGTGCATGTTCCCAAATGCTCCATTATAATCCTGCTGCTGGTCTGCCCTGCAGCTCACTGGGGATGTGATGTGGCACCCTGGAGTTTGACAGACATGGCTACTTTAAGCCTTTGAGATGCCCTTCTGCTCTCTCCTCAGTGACAAGGTACCATCACACCCTACAGAGCACAGACAGTCTGTGAGGTGGAGCCCTTCTTGGAGGAAAACTAATTGCTGACACCCTTTCCTCAGCCTTTTATTTGTGGACACTGCTGTGGCCTCCTGTGTCTCCCCAAGGCTGTCCCATCTTCCCTGCCTCTTCTAAACCCCAGACATCTCAAAGGCAAGGGGCCAGGAGTCTAAGGATGCAATGTGGCCAGTGTAGGACAGCTTTCAGCCAGACCAAATTATCTGGAGCTCAGCATTACCCCTGGTCTGACCTGGTTTTGAAATATTGCCTAAAGTACTGGAAAATAGGAGATGGAGTTCTGCACATCACTGTGAATCAGAGGAAACACTAAGCAGCATTCCAGCAGCGTGGGAGGATCTCTGACACTGGTGCCTGGGCAAAAGCAAACCTGCAGGAGCTGTGGGCAATTACCCATGGCATGGGCAGCTCCCCAGGCATCACCTGGCTGGGAAACAGCGTCCATGTGCCTAGAGCCAAAGCCCCCAGAGAAGCCCTTATCACTGTGATGATATTGCTCTAGAGGAGTGAGCTTTGGCCCTGGCCCTGGCCCTGGCCCTGGCCCTGGCCCTGGCCTTGGCTCTGGTCCTGGTGGAGGGGACAGAACTGCATGCTGTGTCCCTGCCCATCACAGGTGCTGTCCTACACCCAGGCAGCACCATTCTGACCACCAAAAAGTTAGTTTGCTATTAGTTCTTGCAATATTCCTGACATCAATGTGAGCTGTTTGTCCCAAGTACAGAGGCTGGCTGGCACACAGAGGGGCTATTTCTTTGTTTCACAGTGTCCAGTGGGGTGCTGTGCTGGTCTGTGACAAGAGCAATAGGTGTCCCTGGCAGACTACATTGCAAACAAGAGTAGGCACCACAGCATGGGAAAAGAGCCAGGCAGACACTCAAGTCTCAGCTAAAATAATGTGTATATACAGCAGAGTACCACATCCTCCATGGGAATTCCATGGTGAACTCTTTTCTGGAGTAACAATATGTTGCGTTTGAGTAGGGATGATAGAGGCTTTGTGGAAAGGTGTTCCTGCTGAGATGACAGCAGGAAAACATTGAATGATGGGGGGTACCAGGCACATAGTGCCTGAGGCTCACATTGCAAAGACCAGCTCACTGGATTCAAATATATTGGTAGAAGAGGGCACAGAGCACCACAGAAGTACAGGCACACAGCCACACATGCACACCCTCACATGCTCACAGAGGCCATATTGTAATGGAAAAACAGGGAAAACCCCAGGCACAATGGGTGACATCTCCATGGCATGTAAACAAGAGCTCAAGCAGATTGCTCCCCTCTTCTCCTGGGAAAGAGCTGAGGCATGGGGCACTTTGGGTGCCCTGAGCTTTCCAGTGACGTTGCAGTGAGTCTGCTCACGGCCATTTCAGCTGTGTCTGTGTCTGCATGTGGAAGGGGTCATTTATTTTACGAGACTGACAGACGGTGCTGAGCAATGTATTTGACCACACAACCTCTTTGATGGTGAGGAGCTGCTCTCAGTCTTTACTGAGCAAGAAGTTTCAGTTTCTGCATCAGGCTTGGAAAAGGGCATGTGCCCAAAGGGCTTGCCTATTTTTCACAGCTCTCTTCCCTCTCTCCACAAACCTTGCCTTGCCACCACAGGTCCCACAGTACTCGTGTCATACATGGGTGGTCACCAGGGGTTTGTAAGTGACAAGAAGTTCTCCAAGTTCTCTTGGAGTCGGTCAGAGCTGGGATTTGCTGTGTCAAAGAACAGCCCCTATTTGAAGGTCTGGATTCCTATGGCTGGGAGAGAACTGGTAGTTCATGGAGGCAGCTAAATTGTGGGCGTGTTTATTGGAATTACAAATAGCTTTATACAGACGGGTTAGCCTGGTCACTGGGAATTTGTATGGGTAATTATGGGCTCATTATTATCTTCCCTGCAGGGAAGACACATGACCCAGTAGTCTGAGGAAAAAGTTGGGCGCCAGGAACTCCTGGACTCTAATCCCAGCTTCGACACACCCTTCTCTGGCCCCAGGCAAGTGACTTAACTTTGTGCCTTGGTTTCTCTGTCTGTGAAATAGGGATAATATCTCTGAGGAGTGTTGTGAGGATTAATTAGATAATGTTCACTTAATGCTTTGAAGATATGAAATGTGAAATCTTATTATGCAGCTTGGAATGCTTTCCAGGCTCTTTTGATTTCTGACCGCACGCTTTCATTAGATCACCTCCTTCCCCGCGGAGGTGGATTCGCTTGGGAGCCACCCCAGCTAATTTGGGAGTTGTTTTTTTCCAATAGCTTGGACCAGTTCCCAAACACTCTGACTCACACTGGCTTGCTCGAGAAGCTGCTTCTGACACCTGACCCTGGCTGGGGAACGCCTCACCTCGGTGTGTTCTGGCTTTCCAAAGCCAGGGAGTGGCTGGCGACAGGATGAATCAGGTTTAACGGTGTCTGATGAAGCCAGGGATGGATTTTGCCCTCTGGCCTTCTCCAAAAGCATCTGCACTGCTGGAATTCCTGGCTGATTGGGTATGAGAGGAGCAGCTCCCTCAGCTCCGTCCTGCCAAAGGTACAGATGCTTTCTAAGCATTTGATTAGACTCTATTTTTGTCTTGATACTTTGAGGCATGGATCTGTGACGTAAGGGATTCTTTTTAAAGGAGTGAAGTTATCTCCTCAATCATTCTGCTTATATACAGTCAGCTTCCTGAGAGCATTATTCCTTGTGAAAATGCAGTTTTCTGCAGTGATAAATCACTGTGCAGGACGCAATAAAGTGTCACAGCCATTTTATAAGTTTCTTATATGGAAACTTGCTGGACATTTTCCTTCCATGGGAAAGCTGACTTCTCTGCAGATTTCTGTAAAAACAAACCCATGGCTGTGTGTAGACTCAAGGACAACAGATGCATTCCTTTGCTCTGTCTCCTGATACAGGAGATGTAGTTTTCTCTTTCTAGCCAATGATGTAAAGGTTCTTATCTCTCTAGCTTTATAAGCAAGTAGAGAGTCTTTCTCTGACATGGTGGAAGAAACATGTAACTCTGAACGTGGGCAACTTAGCCCTAAAACCTTCTGAATAATGGAGTCATTCTAATAAATCATATAACCCTTCTGATACCAGAGTCGAAGAGTCTTCATTCAGCACCCAACGCAAGACCCAGAGAAACAAACACCATTCCAGGCAACGCACACCCTTTTAAAACAACAATAAGGTCAATTTTTCCTGATTAAGAAATAACCAAAGTAGGCCTTGCTCCTCAAGTCTGCTTTTTTGAACAGTTCAGTGATGCTATGAGCCAGCTCCTCCTGGGACCTGCCCCTTCCCACACGCTGCACACTCCCATTCAGCCGTGCTTCAGCTGGAGCGGCGGCGGCGACAAGGACAGGTGGGAGCGCGATGGTGCCGCGGCCAACCCAGCGGCTGGGCCGGCTGGGCAGAGCCCGGAC
This sequence comes from Dicaeum eximium, assembly GCA_013396995.1. Taxonomy (NCBI): domain Eukaryota; kingdom Metazoa; phylum Chordata; class Aves; order Passeriformes; family Dicaeidae; genus Dicaeum; species Dicaeum eximium. The sequence continues at coordinate 1,283,850 of VWZP01005528.1, forward strand.
ACCTCGGGCTGAAACGCCTTACCTCCCCCGGGAGCTCCTCAGGCTGCGGCACAAGCATTTCCTCAGCCTTCCAGAGGAGAGGAGTCCCTGCGCGCAGCCTGCCCGGCACGGAGGGTTTGTCAGCCGCGGGATCTCTCCTGAGGGCGCCGTGAGGGCCCGGCCTGGGCTGCAGAGCGGCAGGAGCTCCCTCGAGCGGAGCCAGCCCCCACTGCAGCGGCCGGGACCCCCCAGCCCAGCCGGGAGCGCGGCCCCGCAGCCCCGGACACAGAGCGGGGTCCGGAGGAATAAACAGCACGGGAACGATCGGTGAGAAACTGCCCCTTCCAGAGCCGGCCCCGGCTTCCTCTGAAATGGGGACCTTCCTCCGCGCAGACGAAGCGCTCAGGATACTACTCCTCGTCGCTGAAAAGTGCAGAACAGTCAGAGTAACGCAGAAATGTTGCTAGATTTTAAAGTAGCCCCAGTTTACTTGCTCTCTCCTGCCTTGAGGGTGAAATTCACGTCCAGAGGGAGGGCTTTTCTGTTCACGGTTTCCCCCCTCTCTCAACATCCTGGAAAGTTTTGTGGGGATGTAGGACTCCAAACAGTATTTGGACTGTAACATTTTTTTGCATATGCTCTCATCTCTAATGCCTAGGGAGAGATCAGTTCTTAGCCATACACCTCAACTCTTTCTATTACACCAAGTGAGTGAAAGAAACCCAAATACAAGGGTGGAAAACACCTGGGCAGCAGCTTTCACTCTTCACTCTAAAGCTCATGAGAATGACAGCATGATCCTGGGGTGTTGGTCGTAGGAAGAGGGAAAGAGATTCTCCACTTTGGGGATGCAGATCATTTAACACCTTATCAGTCACAAGCAACACAAGCTACACCTAGGAGTTAGAACAGACTGTGACATGGTGACATGGTGTGGCACTCTGGCTTGAGTGCTTTGTCATGCTCTGCATCAAACAGATATAAGTCGTGTTCCCAAAAACAGGGGAAAAGGGAGGAAGAATGAGCCAAATACCATCTGGAATCATAGAATCATAGACTACCAGGTTGCAAGGGACCTCAAGATAATCTGGAATAAACTTTCTGGCCACCGGGCTGATGAAAAAAATTTATACTGGGCATTGCTGTGGGATGATCAATGAACAGCAAAAGCAGAATCCAGGCATACTTCCAGTCTGCAAAAGCACATGTTAAGGTGACCATGGACCCCACCACAGGGGCTGTAATTTCATCCTGGGACTATGGCCAAGGCTCATGGGCTTTCCAGTTCCTGTCCTTTGACCCTGTTCCAGATGCTGACCCCCTATTAGGCACATCCATGCAGACCCACACACAGGGTGCTGTAGTCAGCACCTAGGTAGAGGAACAGTATATCTGTAGACAGAAAACCTGTTTCTTCAGCTAATCTTTGATTATATATGCTATCTTCTAAATTATTGAAATGTCTTTAAATGAATATATGGAAGAATTATTGTAATTTAATCTAAGTAGTGCTCAAATTAATGTAAATATGACGCATCAGCCTAATAATTAAAGTTGTCAGGTATGGGTTTTATTCAGTGCTTGAATTAGGTTCCTGCTTCAACTTGTTGATTTGCCTTGGAGCTTGCAAGGCTGAGCTCAAAAGGCAAAGTGTTATGGGAATGCAGAAAACAGCACAGTGAGGCAAAGGGCTCTTCTGCTCTGCTCTGGGGACCTTTTCTCATACCATCTGCAGCACTCCTCACTGGGGACTTTGCTTTATAAGCAGCAGCCCCTTTGTTCCTTTTAGAGAGGCATTTCACAACATGTATGTGGCAGCTACAGCCCCAAAGGGTCGTCTTTCTCCCAGCCCTCTTCACCACAGGACCCTGGCAGAGCTCCATGTCTCAGCCCACCCAACTCTGGGGCCAGGAGCATGGCTGGAGCAGGCTGGCTTTGCCCAGGGCTGCTTGGGCACCTCCCCAGTGCTCCCAGAGCCAGCAAAAAGTGCTGGTAGAGTTAGTTCCCTTGGGAACCACTGTCTCACCAGTTAGGAGCCGCTAGGCTGGGCTCATGTAACCACAAATTTCAGCTGGAATGACCCCTGGAAGCAGCCTGGTCAAATTTGCTCTGCTCTGCCTGGCCTCAGAACAGGGTGCCTGAAAAAGCACCCTTTAGGAAACAAAATGATGCATTCCTATGGATATACCAGTTCAGCATCTGGCTCCAAGTGCACAGATATACTTGAAACATGCACAAATGCACACATGAATGAGATCCAGCCAAACCCTTGCTCCTAATATCCCATGCAAAAATCAGGGAAGTGAAAAATTGAGAGGGAAATTATAGCCCCTTCTGTGTAACCTGAAGTCCTAAGCGAGTTTGTGACTTCATGTCCATGTCTAGATGGCACATGATTCTGGGGGTTCATGGTGACATTCATCAAGAGGTGGAAACTACCAACAACAAAGTTGCCAAACATATCCTTTTTCTGTGGGAAATTTGCCATTAGCAGCAGAGAGAGCACAGGGAAACAGATGTGTCACCTAATTCCCTGGAACTCATGTGGGCCAGTCTCTCTCTACCAGTGTCTCACCAGCATATATCAGGAATCCTATTTTAAACATAACTTCCAGCTGGATGAGCTCCAAGCAGGTTGAGCACTTCTAGAGAGGCAGTAGCATATTTAGGACAAAATCCCGCTGTCAGACCAGCCTGGCACAGACAGATGCAGACACAGACAAAATGGAAAATTTGGCCTCTTGGCATGTTGAAGAGCTGTGTGTGTGTGTGTGTGTGTGTTATCACTGCAAGGAAAGCCAGCTTGCACAAAGTATCAAAGTATTTGCAGTGTCTTGCAGTTTGGGGGGTTGTGTGACTGTACCCCAGCTTCCTTGCAGCCGTGGATGAATCCTGAACAGATGATTAAACAAGACCTGGTGATATGGGTCCTTCCCTACACAGAAACCTTGCCCATGCTGCTGCTCACATTGCTACAGGGGGTGGGACGAGGCCACCATCCAGCCTAAGAGCCCTGGGGCGTGGACAAGAGGGGCAAAAAGAGCAGGGACAGCAGGGACAGACCACGAGGGCAGTGAGACTGTCCTGGTGGCTTCAGGCCCCTCTGTTTCCTGAGATGACATTATAAGGCTGGTATTTGGTGAGATGTTTGGCAGAATGTCCCCTGTAGCTCATGAAAAGGCTTTGTACGAGGGACAGCGTAGGCTGCCTTGCAGAGAGGCTGCCTTCCCACAACACCAATTAAGTATAATCTCGGCGACTAAACTGTCTTTTTCTGGGTCTGGAGCTGTTTAGCCCTCTCAGAAGCATTTTATACCCTTGCTGGTGGAGCTGAACATAGTCCTTGTTTTTTCTATCGCACGCAGAGCTGACATCACCAAACTTACATTTAGCCACACTTATATTTAGCATTTCCTCCTGCAGCATCACCACCCCCTGCTTCTCCAGGATAGTGGCTCCCAGCATCTAAACATGTTTACAAATGGAAGGGGGAGAGCATCTGAGCAAAAAAATAGACTAAGCAACATTGCCTTTGTCTTGATGCAGCTAAACATGGTCAGCATTATTGTGCACTTCTTTCTCCTTCTGAGCAGAAGCAAATTAAATAGAAAGGCCCATCTCTACAAAAGTCAGCATCAGCTTTCCTTGGGGAAGTGTTCCTGGAGCTGTGTGAGCTCAGGCTGAGCACTATGGAGGCTGGAAGTAGAGATGTGCTCAGGCTCCCTCCCTTATGTTCTTGTTTATTTGCATGGTTTTGTTGTTGTTTGTTTGTTTGTCTTGTAGTTTGGTTGGTTTTAGGTTTTTTTCCTGGTAAACCTTTCTTTATACGGCTAGCTGCGTGGGGGTGGAGTTGGAAATCAGCCCAGAAGATTTTGTTATGATGACTTGATATATATTTGCTGCTAACAGCACCCATGATGCACTAAGGGTTTTCTACTCTTCAAGAAGGGGCAGACACAGCCCAGAGGAATAACTCCAAGCTCAAGGAGAAGTGAACCAAAGAGAGAAATAAATGAAGGAGTGGTAATTAAAAAAACCAGACCAACTCTGTGTGCTGTTCTCAGCAGGTGGCACATTGATGCATGAGTGACACGACCTGCAGGATGTCCCCTCAGCACCAGCTGGTCAGCTGCAGGGTTTGTGTGCATCCCTGGGTGAAACAGGAGCTACTCATCCTCTGACCCCAAAGTCTGCATTCCCCCTGGCTGTGGCCCTTTGGCTGTCCAAGGGTGGGACATGCAGCATGGCTGCAGAGCAGCCAGCACAGCCCTGGGTCATGCCAGGATGTGGCTTATCTAAGCTTGAGTGACAAGAGGCAGCATTAACTAGAGGTAAGTGTTAATGGATGCTACAGGCTACAGGCATGACAACACAGCCTGTCATGCCAGAGAATAAAATAATACCACTGGTGAGGAGCAGGGTGATAAATCTGTGCAGTGGGTATTGTAAAAACATTCTAGGTTAAAGCCAGCCCCTCCTGGTTAGGGCTTGGGTTTGCTTTTGAGCTGGTGGTCTTTTGTTGTGGAGAGACCTATTTCTCCTGAGAAAGACCTATTTCTCCTTCACCTATTTCTCCTATTCCTCCTCAAAGTACAAAAGTACAATCACACTTCTATTATGCCCATAGCTGGCCTGTGTGATTTTATGCTTTCTTTATGCTGGTTGATAGATTGCTCTAATGGTTGTGTTGACATGTATTTAATGGTATTCACTTACAATTTCATTTAATAAAAGTATTTTCTCACTTTGAACTGTGGCATTTTCTCAAATGTGGCCTATGGTGGTTTGCATTTGCTTTATTACTAATTAAAAGTAAACGCCTTCCTTGAGAACATTTCATTGCCATGCAGATGAAGCCAGCACCTTCAAATGGATTTTTTCCATGTTTTATTTCTTTAAATGTGTTACCTCCTAAAGCCTGATGAAGTAAGACTTTGAATAACTATTTTTGAAAGGTAGAATTCACTGATAAAGTTCAGATTCTTATCATCTCAATTTAACTACTTTGGCTTATTTAAATAGGGGGAAAAAAGCAACTTGCAGTTCAACAAGAACAGCTTCTCCAAAGGTTTTCACTTATGTTAGCTTTGGACTGGGTTCAAACGCTGTGAGGACGCCTTTATCCTGTCAGCACTTCCACACTCTGAGTTCTTATATTGACTTTTCTGCCCATATGAGCCTGCTGAAGCAGTCCTTGTTGCTGCAGTTGTGTCCAAATACACAGAGCCAGTACTACAAAGTTCACCTGGGGATGCTCGGGATTACCTGCAAGCCTCAGCTGCCTACTCTGTGCTTGACTTTTGATGCCAGGTACTTAAGGAAAAATTCTGATGCCATGCTGTTTCAGGAAAAAAGAAAAATCACCTCATTTGAATGCTTAGTCTTTGAAGATCTTCCCTTCCCTTCCCTTCCCTTCCCTTCCCTTCCCATTTTAATGGACTGGTATTCCCATCCTGATCTACCAAACTAACAGCCTGTTCACATTCATGGGTTCCTGTAAAACCTAATTTCCCTACAACATTCACAAAGAGAAATGCTAAAAAAACCCACACATCTAAATAAAAGCTTTAGGTGCTTCCTTAACTTGGATTTTCCATATGCCTGTGTGCTCCAGTTTCATATTTGAATATCTGTGTCCAACCATTTAAGCTTTGGGAAAAGCTGAAAGGAATAACTTTTTATGCCTTGGGAAAAGTGGAAAGGAATAAATGATTAACAAAAAACTTTTTAAAGCCGTAACTGAACACTATAGGTCCAATGACAAAAAATCTCTCTCATTTAACTCAGAAGTTCCTGACCAGGAAAGGTGAGGGATACAAAAGAAAGGATGTCTGGAGCTGAGATCTAGCAGTGACTCACCAGAACCTTCACTACCAATAGCCAGGAGCCACCTCAGGGGGAAAGGGGAATGTTCTGGAATGGGACCTTCCTGCTAGTGATGTCCAGTGGTTCTGTGTCTGAGGAGACCCTCACAACCCCCCAGCATCCCTCTGTCCATTCTGTGCAGTTTCCACTAATGAGCAACAGAGCCTGAAGGCTGGTGGAGCCTGGGCATGGCTCCCCAGTTTGACACCAGTTTGGTCCAGGGCAAATGGGAGCAAGGAGCAGAATTGGAATTGCCCCCAGCTTATGTACTCACCACTGTGTAACCAGTGACAAGGTCCTCTCATTTTATGTGCAAGCCACGGGAGCAAAATGCAGGGGTAAAAAGGGAAAGAAAATGTAAAAAGGAAAAAAGAAGACTTCCAGCTTGCCTCAAGGAGGTGCCTCATCCTGGCCAAAGCAGTCATGGAGCACCTGTGCACAGCACAGGCCAGCTGCAAAGGCCAGCAAGAGAGAGTTTGAGGGAAGCCATGGAGACAGCAGTGCTGCCCAGCCTGTTGTGTGAAACCACACACACTGTGCCCAAAGCCAGCCCCAGCAGTGTTCCTGTCTGGCCCAGTTATAGTAATTTTAGTAAATGAAAGTTCAAAGGTGAAATCTCAACACCTAAAATTCATCTATCTGTAGCCATGTTTAAAGATGTCTTGGTTGATTGATTAGCTGATACCTGGCTCTCTGACCAACCACAAACTCCAAAGATTTAGCACTCAGTAACATGGAAAATCCCTGGTCTTAATTGAAAAATGGGGCTGAAACCCTGGGAACAGTTAGCATGGTGTCTTGTAGCTTGTCTTTCCTTTCTTTTCCTTGAACACAAGGGCTCCCTGTGTGCAGGCATGCAGTGGTCACAGACAGGGGAAGCAGACAGTGTCTGCTCATCTGCCCACCAAGAACTGCTTTTCCAGGCATTTTTAGCTCTTTCCACACAGCCTTTGTTGTCTCATTCCCAGGCAGCTCCCAGAGCCAGCAGGCAGCTTGGAGAGGGTGAGGTAAAGCAGCAAGATGGTTCTGTGTGGGAGAGGGGAGGGAGCACAACCTCTCTGCTGCCTGGGTGTTTACAAACAAAAAGGCTGCTTTAGAAATCAAAAATAGCTATGGAAACTTTTATTTCAGCTTACACTTAAAAAATCCCCGGCCTTCTGAAGCTCAGGCTTTATTCTGAGTGAAGTTTCTTGCACAACCATTAAAGATGTGGGCTGTTTGTACTCTTGAGCAACAAACCTGCTGTAATTACTTGTGCAAACTGAGTATATGTGAAGCTTGCTTCACTTGAGGGGGGATCTGTGTCTCCCCTCCAGCAGGGAGGAAATGAACTGCCAGCCCTGTATGGTGCAGCAGGGATATGGGAGAAATACCATGGAATGCTGGAGAAGAGTCAGCAACATTCAATATTCAATATTTTTCTATTGGCGAGCTCAATATATTTCAGTCAGCTTCAGGAGCATTGCAGAAAAACCTTCTGGAACAGATGCCACCCTGCTGTTGTGTTTCTGCAGGCTACATCAGCACCTGATCCATCACTCAGATTTTATGCTTAGAAAAATCAGGAACTAACTTGCTGCATAGCATCAACCACTAATTTTAATGACAGCTGACTTTCTTACATGGATATCTTATAGACATTCACATCCCAGCATTCTGGGAAACCTCTGCCCAGTTTCTAAGAATAATGCTATGGTTACCATTTCTCCCTGGATCCCCAACAAAAGTGAGTAAGATGCTTTCTTTACACACTATCTGCAAAATGTCCTCTATCTTTGGACAATATATGCAAAACATCATCCTACAAGTCTGACCTGTGCTCTCTTTCTCTGGCCATCACTCACTAACTTACCTCCATTGCCCTGTCCTGAGTAAAACGTGAACATCAATTTATGTCTTTCTTTTTGGGAGTGAGCTCTGTGCTCTGTTTACATACTCTCTTCCTTAGGCTTTTTTATTCTTCACTTCTTGCACAGGTGTCCACTGCTTCAGAATTCTTTCTTTTGTGTTCACAGAGCACAGGCTGGACACAGAGATAACTATCTGATGCTCACCTTGAGGGTGGTTTCCCCTGGATGTCCAGGGCACCAGGGTTTTTTAGCAAGATTTTCCAGAAGTCCACCCAGGACTAGAAGTTTCAGAATTACCTCCCCTCTGTGTCTTTTCCATTATCACAAATTTTTCCTTGTCTATTATTCTGTAATTAACCCTAACTTACTGAATTCCAAACATTCAAGCTTGAGAAAACGCCTGTTAGGATTCAGTATGAAAGAACCATGGTAGTTTTATAACCATCCTGACTATTTAAAGCATCTGGAATCTCGAATACCTCAATGCTCAGGGCTTTGGATTTTATTCTCTCAATTAGTGAAGATCAGCTGAGCTGAGGGAGGTGACTTGGATTTCCTCCTCCTGTGTAACAAGGACTGTTGGATCCTGTCAGATCTTCTTCCCATGAGTAGATGTGACTGGTCATCACACACAGAGGCTATTCCTTTATAGATCTATGTTGATTTTGTTTCTTTTAACTACACCTTGAAAGAAGTTTGGGAGATGTTAAATTGTTCCTCTGTTCTATTGCCACTAGGACTCAAAATGGGTAAAACCAAAACCAAGGATTTTTAGCTGTATTTCCAAACCTTGAACAACCTGGAGTTACACAGCATTTTTTGCTGTGGCATCACTGTAATGGGGCACCTAGAAGATCACCTTTCTTAGCAAGAATTGTTTTCATTTGCTTTCAGACCCTGGCACCTGAGCTAGCCAATGCATTTTTAAGATGCATCAAGCAGGACAGACATTCCCATCTCAATTCCCACCAAGATTCCTGGGACTGGACATGGGTTTGCTGGGCAGTGACAGAGACATCTTGATACCTAGAGAGTGTTTCTGTGCCTTACCTTTTCATTGCTGCTGTCAGGCATATCCTCTAACTTTGAAAGAAAAATTCAGCCTGGTACACCTCCTTCCTGATTTCTGCTCCCTGGATTTCACTGTAGGAGGTCTGGAGGGGTCACAGCTCCAGACGTGGCTGCACAGCATTGGAAAACCATTGCAAAGACCAAGAATCCTCCAGGTGCACATCCATGTTAAGCAAGGCATCCTGAAATCTGTTTCAGAATACAACTGCAGATTGTATAGTGCAATGAGCTATTGTCTTTTAAAGTTAGAGTAGTAAAGAGTGAGAAAAAAAACCAAAAAAACAAAAAACAAACAAACAAACAAAAATCCAAAAAGCCAGGCTACACAGCAGCTTTTATGAAGAGGATTAGCTCAGTCCAGCCCTAAGTCATTGCTATTTCTTTTCTGTAGATCTTAGAACTGGAATTCTTCACAAGCCCTCCATAATATGCTGTTTGACTCCTGTACAGTTCTTTGTATAATGAGTTAAAAAATTATGCTGGTGCCCCATTGTTGCCATTTTCATGATTTTACAGGTACAGCCTCCCTCAGCAGTGAGGTCCTCTTTAGCTTTTATCATCCAGATTACCCTGGTGCTGATGACTTAACAAGATTTGACAAGATCACAGCACAGGGCAGTATACCTGCAGGTAAAACAAAGGTCACTTTGGAATAGTTTTCTCACAGTCTGGAGCACATAAATGTTCAAGTCTTAGATGTCTTCCAGTGGTAAGGAGAGACTGGTAGCCCAATAAATACAATTGTGCCTGTTGGAGGTGCACCTGGATCTCCTCCATGGGCTTCAGGTGGTCTGCACAAGCCCTGGGTGCAAATGAGTTAGTGGCTGAGATAATTTAGTAACCAGCTGTCAGATGCAGGAGAAGCAAGCACAAAACCAAATCCTTCTCATTACCCAAAAGGCAGTGAGAAGTTATCCCAGCCTGTTTTAAACTGCAGGGTCCACTGTGACCCACTGTGAAGGGAAAGTTTCCTCTACTGCTGGGGAAGAGTGTTGCCCTCCCTGCCTGACTTGTCCCCACCAGAGCTACTCAGGGGTAATGCACTCTGGTTGGATTGTGTATATTCAGAGGAGGACTCAGTCTCCATTGTGGACTTCTGTGTATGCACAGTCTGATTTTACACTGCTTGTTGCCATTTACATTCCCTCAAAGAATCCACAGCTTCACGTGTTCATCCTTGTGAATGTCCTCTGTAGCTAATGCCCAGTTTATTTCAGTCCCTTGGTGAGGCTCTGACATAGGGCAGATCTTCTTATGGTCATCTTTAGGTCAGATGTCTCTGCTTATATTGCCAGGGGATTATACCAGATGACCTTTAAATGTCCCTACCAACCCAATAATTCTATGATATAATGCAGTCTCATATAATTTTCTCTCCCAGCTACTGTATCTGTGTTCGCACAATGAAAAATGTATTTAAATAACCATGAAAAAAGGGACAAATCACCCAGGTATACTCGGCCTAGGTAATGTAAGTTCCTTTTCCTTCCCTTGCTGGGAGCACTAGAAAGGCAGAGGTGGAGTACTCAGTTTCCAAGTTCTTTACAGAGCTCTCAATTACCACCCTTTCTACCCCCAGCATGCCTTGCCTCTCTTTTAGAGAACAAACTCTTTTGGGTCTGTTTTGAGCTGGTTTGGGCCAGTGTGACATGGCCAAGCAAACAGCACAATGCTAGCAGGCATAACATGTTTCCTTTCAATGACTTCCCATAAATCTTGGCTATGATTTTCTGAGCTCTTCCTTTCCACTGGAGACTGTTTGTCATGCACAAAGGCAGACTGTGAATTTGTAGGACTTATTCTCTTGAGATGACATCTGAATGCAAATCAGCCATGTTCCCTAGTGCCCAGTACAGCACGAACAGCAGCACCATAAAGACTGGGACCATCTGAGCCCCTGGGTGCATGTTTGGGCAGGACTTTGGAGAGGAATGTTTGCATCACAGGCAAAGGATAGTCCTCAGCAGAAACTCTGGACCCCATGGTGCTGGAGGGGGAAGCACAACCTTCCTGAAATGGGAGTCAGCCACCAGGAGCATGACAAGCAATCTAAGAGTGACCATAAGTGTAGCAAGGATTATTTTAGCCCTTTACTGGGCTCTGGAGAGCCTCAAGCCTGCTGGAGTAGGGCTGTGGGTGTGCTTTTGTGCAGCAGAGCTGCCTGCAGTCTGGCAAAAATTCTGTGGTGGAGTTGGAAGAGAGACAAAATAAAGCCAAACTGCAAGTTAAGATGGTTGCTGCAGAATGCTTTATCTATGACATCTTTCCTACCACAGCCTGTAAGCTAGAGAAGTGAGACTTCCTCCTGTGACTGATTATATTATTACTTATTAGAACATCTCAGGCACTGGCAGTTTGGAGCACCCCATCCCAGGGCTTTAGGACATGTGCAAGCACTGTGAAGGCAGTCCCTGCCCCAAGCAGCCCATGCCATAAAACAGAATAATGGGTAGATAAAACAAGGAGATTGGGAGGTGGTAAGAGAAACCAGTGGGACAGGTTCGGGAGGCACGTCAGCCAGAAATGGCAGCTCACCAGGGTAATTTTAGGGGAGTTGTGCTGGTAGAGGTGAGATCTGAGAGAGGTTGGCTTTGGGCTGTTTCTGATGGGGGCTCCTCACTACCCAGGAGACAACAAGAACTTGCTGGCAGAAAATATGCCTGGTTTTTGCTGTGTGTTGGGGGGGTTGGCAGCAGTGGTATCTGAGAGATGAGATGCTCTGAAGGCCTTGGAAGTCAAGGCAAGTAGATACAAGCAAATTCCCATGCAGTGCCCTGACTGATGGATCTTTTTCGCTCTGAGGATCCAGGGTGTCTGACTCTGGCAATCTGCAGGGCCATAATACTGACCGCACTTTCCCCCTCCCCCTCTCCTTTAATTTTCCTTCCTTCCTTTGTGCAAACAAAGAAAATGCACTGGGAATTCTTTTGAAGACAGCATGGTTGGGGTTTGCACTGGAATTTCATAAGGAAGCTTACGAGACATTATAAGATGTCTTTAGAAAAAGACTCTTTGAACCTTTTATCTTAATGTATTTACCTCTAGAATACACAGGCTTTGCATTCAAGAAAAGCACTTTACAGGGAGAAAATTAAATACATAATGACTTGCAGGAGACCAGCAGACTATATCCTGAGAAATTTTACTGTGGGTTAGCACTGGGGAAATTAAACCACTGACATACTCTTGACCTTGATTTTGGCATTTCAGTTACATAATATAAAGCAATTGAGCTAGTAGGAATATTTTATTATTGTCCCTTATAAATAAAGTAGGAGCAGGATGCTGTAGATCAGTATCACTCATAATGGTGTAGTTGGTTAGAAAATTTTGTTTCAATATTTCACGTCAATTATAAGAGCTCATACTGCCTTAGGTGAGTGTGATAAAAAGAAATCACATAATAACAGGTTATTGTGCAATGGACTGTAAAACCATCAGAAAAGGGTGTAAGCTTTTTTTTTTTTTTTTTTTTTAAGTGAAAACCAACTGGATAAAGTGCCTGAAGTAATTCCTGTTATTTTTCTGGCGTTCCTCTGGTTACTTTCTAGTACATGCTGAAGACATGCTGTAACTTCTGTTAGCAAAGTACTGTTGACTTACATGAAATAAAGAAAATTATTATGTAAAATTAGATGAATCACATTCGTTAGGAAGGCAGGAAACATTAAATACAATGTATTCTTCCAACAACATACATTGAGAGGAAATAGTGAAGACCAAGCTGTGTGTTTCATGGAGAAGTTGACAGAGAGGGCTGGTGGTGTTTTCCTTAGGCAGTGAGACAGCACTAGCATGGTCTTGGTTAAACATTCATTGAACTAATGAAACTGTGTCTAGAAAAGAGGAGGTTGCATTAGGTTGGTCTAAGGCACCTTTATTCAAGGTGTATCCAAGGCTGCAGGAGTACAGCACACTTGGCTAAACCTGTTTCATCAAAGCCCAATCAAACTGCAGAGCAGATTTTGGCATTTGGCATTTGTGAGATCTTCTCTGCAGCTCTGAACAGACGAGGATGTTTAGTACTTTTTACAGCAGTGTTTTGGAGAGCAAGTGGACATGTGTATATTTTGACAACCTGATGATTATTTACAAATGATTCTCTAAAATCTATGGCTTCAGGGGCCTTTCTGATAGATGCAGGGTCACACATAAAATTAAATTACTTAAAAGGCATACTGCTGTAGGATTGCACAGCCCACCTTTTGATCACCTATGGATATTTCACCTGCACTCACCAGCAGTGGCATTATTGTTATAGGATTTCTTTGCCTTTTTATTGTCATGCTATCTCTTTAGCCTAGAGCAAGGTATGATGATTGAAGTTATGGGAAATAGTTTTCAAGGCAGGTCATGGCTCAGGTCATATCCCTTACTTTGTCTTTGTAAGGAGAAATGTGTCCAGAACTGCTGGGAAATAAAGGCAGCTCAACAAGGTGATCCCTGCAGGATACCTACCCAAAAAAACTTGTAGTCATGCAACATTGCCTGAAGTAAATGTAGAAATACAATGGAAATCTTCTGGTTTGCAATTCCACAGAATAGTACAATAATAATATGAATTTGACATTGAATTAATTATGGGTTGAAGTACTGTGCTAATTTATGCCTCATAAAATAGTGAAAAGAGCACTGAGGCAACAGATCTGTCTCTTCTGAGTCACAGCTTCAGCTATTACATATCTGAATATTGTGAATCAGAAATTACATTGGGATTTAGGTCTTTAACAAAACTGATGTTCCAGTGTCTCTAGTTGCTATCCTGCCAGACTCACTCTTTTCTGTTGGAACATGTTTGGTGAGGTCTTGGTTCAACATCTGTTCAACCAGTTCCTATGCAAAATCTTGACTTATAAATAAAACATGTAATATATACGTATGTGCTTGCATGTGCAGACCTACATGCATCCATGTAGATTTTGCTGCTTTGTGAATTCCTAAATGCTTTTAGAGTCAGACTACTTTGCTTTGGTGGCAAATGCTGCAGGCAGACAGCTCTGTGATGAAAGAGAGGAGTGGTTCCTGCAGCTCTGTGTCGCAATCTGTGCAGGCACCGCTCCTGCCTGCTGAAGGGGTGGATTGCACAGAGGCTCCCCAGGTGGAAGTCAGGAGTCAGACAGCACACCAGCTGTGTCCCTATCAACTGATCCCTGCCTGAATTTAATCTCTTTTCCTCCCCACTGTTTGTGACGTGCTTTATTTTGCTGTTAATGTTTCTCGCCTGATGTTCAGATCCACTCCTGTGGTAGCATCACAGCACCCAGCCCTGATCCTTGCCACGTGGCTGCCAGCAGCCAGACCAGTTGTGCAGATGGCTTAGAGCTAGTGGAGAGACTGGCTCCATTATGACTAGCCCCCATGGTGGATGAATGGAGTTGATAGATCTCAGTGTTAGCTAAGATGCAAAATTCTGCATTTAGTGTATCTCCTACTGGGAGCTTAGTTCTCTGCTCTGAATTGATTTTCCCTGGTACCTTCTTTCTTATCAGAACTTCTATAAATGGTTTTCCAGTGCCAGTTTTGCTTTGCTTTCAGTGGATATGCTTGCACTTTCCAGTGGCAAAATTCTCTTTGGACAGACGGTGACTGTGAAAATCCTCAGTCTCTCCATTTAAAGAGATTGTGAGAGCAAATTTGCCTGTACAGCCAAGTGCTCCCATAAATAGCAGGCTTATTGGGTAAAGAGTGGTTTAGTTAGGCAGGCAAGGGAGAGACATTTCATGGCAATTTTGTATCACTAGATATTTAGGTTCAGAAATATCTTTATCCGCTTTGGGAATGCAAAACTTCCTGTTTTGACTTGCACTCTAAATATATATAATTTTTAAATTACAGGTTTACGTCAAGAGAACAATTTAGTCAAGTATTACTTTCTTTGGAGACTACATCCTTGTTGTTCCTCATAAATTAGGGCATGTATTCAGGCATAAGGTATGTACGGATATATTAATTTAAACCCATGCTCCACATCATGGGTTTTCTGTTAGAAACAGCTCTTTTGGACATGGGTGCAATTGATACAAAGCTGGCAACGTGAATGACAAAGGGGATCTGATTGGAGGTGAGGGGAGTTACTGGTCAGGAAGGACAAGAGGACATGTGGAGATTTTGGAGGATCCAGTTCATGCCTTGACGTAGCCTGTCTGCCCAGCAGAGCTGAGGTGGCCTGAGATCAGGGCGTGCTTTGCCTTCTGCCTTCCTCTGCTCAGAAAAACTGGTAACTTCACAGGGTGCAGCAAAGTCAGCCAAGGTTCAGCCTTGTTTAGCCACCTCAGAAGCTGAAAACTAGAAATTTGTCCTTCAGTACTGGGCTGTCTCTGGGCTGAGACTTGCTCTAATCCCTCAGTTGCAAAGAACCAAGTAGGAAGATGCCCCACATTATGGATGTTTTTGTTAAGGAAACTTTCCTGTCTGGAGGCACCCATCTCAAGCTGTTATTTTGTTATTTGGTTATTGCACCAAGATTTGATTATTATTCTAAAGACTGGGATGTCTGAGACTCTGCTATGGGAACCCTGAGGTCGAGCCAGTGGGGAAACATGGTCTCACTGTGAGAGTGTGGTGTGTGGTGCTATGAGGGGGCCTCAATCCCACCTAAGGTGATGTGAGTGTGACTGCCAGAGTGGCTCTTGGGTGGCTGGAGAGGGAGATTTCCTTGGTGTTCCAGCTAGATGTGTTGCAGACAATGCTGTAAGAGGTTTAACCACCAGGGACAGGGCCTTGGGCATGTCTCCAGCCTGCATTTCTTCCAAAGGGTAGAAGTTTTCTACCTGAGCTCTAGACAAGGACAGAATAGTTCAGGGATGAAGGGCTGCTGGGATTTTGTTAAAGGAGCAGCCTGCTGAGTAAGAGTGAGAAATGTACAAATGTACAAGTTCACTCCAGTTCATATCTATGAGAGTTGCAGGAAGGATGTAGGTGGCCCAGACAGTTCTGATGGTGATTTTTTTCAAAAGCTCAGCAGTGAGGGAGAGATTCAAAACTTTGTTCCAAGGTTCTATTCAGTCAAAAGTTTAGACATGGATGTTTCATGGGGATTTCACCCCTAACAGCTCTGATGTATAATCATGAGAAGATTGTCCCTCTAAAAACAATTTTCCATATGTTTTCTGATGGCTCCTGCAATTCCCGAGGTTTATAGTGATGGAGGAGAAACTTTGCCATGAAATGCAAGGACAGTGTTTGACTGTATTAAAAGAATTATCATATGTAACACAGCATAATTACATAGTCTTCTGAATACTGAATAGGGCTTATCTATATGCAATTCAAAACAACATGCTTAAAAATGTGTGGTTTTCTCCCATGTCAACTGCCATTATAAAAGCTGAACCTGTCCCAAGGAACATTTGTGGGGATCACTGTCACATCCACCAGCAAAAGCCAATGCTAAGACCTTGAATACAACCTCTGCCTTCCTCTGGAGCTGGGAATGGGAGTCAGGTTATGCCCTTTTGGAAGGCTAATTCTACTGGGGTTTTAACTGCTTAGTGCACCTCCTCCCATGGAAGCCAGATTATAATTTATACAAATGGCCTGATTGTGTCAATCTGTTGCAGCAGCCTCCTGGAAGGGAGATGGTTAATTTATGTATCCTCCTTTCATTTAGGGCATTTTATGATGCCCTATGAGATAAAAATATGAGAAACAACCATTGCCACTGCCCCCCACCTCCAGAGTTGCAGCTGGTGTAGCAGAGGCAGTGATGTGTTTTGGTGTCACGTTGGCTGATGTCACACACGTGAGTTATTGACAGAATCTCTGTGTTCCACGAGCTCAAATGCTCACGTCCACTGTGTACATGCCTAACTCACAGCCTTTCCCTAATTTTAGAGTAATCTGCATTACTCTGTGTAGTACATCCTACACAAACCTGCCCCAAGGAATATTTGGTTCCCAGTACAGAGGATAACAACATCTGTTTGTGACCACTGTGGTAAAGAGAAATTGCCATAAGAGTTTGGCAATGAGTTTCGAGTTTTCCCCATTAAGCTGATTCAGCAAAGCTAAAATGAAATGCCCGTCAGAGCATGCCAAAGGGAGCCATTCACTTCTCAGAGAGCTTGCAAAGTGTCTCTTTGTTTGTTTTCCCCAATATCTCAACCCCAAAACTTTCAGGAAAATAATAAACAACACCTCATTATGTTTATGTAAAAGAAATTAAAATTACTGCTCCCAGCTATCTGTCCCTGGCCAGGCCTCAGCCCAGAAGGATTTTGGCTCCAGAAACCTTTGCAATGAATGTACCCACCCTCTTGCTCCACAGTGCTGTGAAATCTCTGAGCCAGGGTCACTGTCACACTGGTAACACAGGATGTGCCCAGAGCCTGCTGGGCCCACCCATGTTGCAGCAGTCTTGGCTATAGAAGATCCCCCAGCTTCCTCCACTTGCTTAATCTTTCTCATATCATTAGATATCCCCTTTGGAGCCAAATTCCAAACACAGTGCCCATCCTATCCTTTTTATATTGGCAATGTTCTTTTGTCCAGCACATCCACACATGCACGTATACACACACACAAACTGGTTCCAGCTGTTGTAAATTATAGCACAGAAAATGCTTTTTCCTTTAAAAAATAGTGAATGGAGGATCAGCACACAATCCAGATAGTGAGGGAGTAAATGTTTCTCATTAGTGACTAGATCTTTCACATGTTTACTGGCATGCTTTTGTTCCTTAGCTAGTTCCTTGCTCTCAGTTGACTTGGGTTGGTCTGGAATGCTTGCTGGTCATTTTTTGAGAACCTTTACCTTCTGTGAGGACAAATTGCTTGCTCTTTTTTTGTTTGAAAATTGCACTTTATGAATTCTCATCTTGTCTGGAAAGATCATTTTGGTCCACATTTTTGGCCTGAATCTTGGATTAGCTCAGCAACATTCACAGGAGCAGCAATGCCTTTATTAAAGGCCATCACTAAAGCCTCTCACCAAGTCTCAAAAGGAAGGCAAAAATGTTGCTAAAAGGTTATCTGAAACTTTTGCCATTCTAATTCTTTTTCCCTGGGACATATTCAGGTTTGCATTAAGATATTTCATGTGTAGGAGAAATGGTATTTCTTTTCTCTAAGTTACTCAAGAGGTCAAAGAAATGTCCTTCCTAGAGTATCCAAAAAGATTACAGTTGAGAGAGAAAACAAATTCATTCTTATCTTGTTGGACTGTTCTGCTCCTGCATGATGGCAAGTTTTCTAATACCATTGATCTGTTTGAAATGTGTTATGGATTTCTGCAACTAATAATAAGCAGCTTAAGTGTTGAATAGCAGATGGGATAAAAGCAGACCTGGTACAGACCTACCAGAGAGGAAAATATGTCATTCACAAAGTATGAAATTCATGCCTAATGACAGTTGTTTGCATTTCTCTCCTTATATTGGTCTTTAGCCTTCAAATCTGTATTTTGGTCATTGAAGCATTTCATCTGACAGGTTGATTTGTGCTGCTGCTCAGGCAATATAATGAACAGCAAAATAAAGCCAAGTGCTAGGAATATATTAGAACTGTTGCCAAAATGTGCTGAGAAAAATCTGCTAAAATTAACAAGTGCATTGTTTTCCTTGAAAACATTATCTGTCCTGGAAGTGGAGTTCAAGACAGTCATGTTTAAACCCATAGGCTTGGGCCAATTTCTAATCTTGTTTACACTGATGTAATTGGCATCAGAAGTTGGCTTGCAGTGTGCTTACCCTACACCTCAGTGCCAGTAGCAGTAACTGCAATAGAACTAAGGGCAATTTTTGAATATCTTCTACTTTATGTCATATATCCATGACAATGTCACTTAGCAAATGAGACGTTTCTTTTATCTGTCTGCAGAAAATGCATAGATCGAATTAACCCCCAGCCAGAAAGAAGCTAGCAGACCTCACAGCTTAATTTTAAAATATTCCACTGGCTGAAGTTTTTCTTTGCAAGAAACATTGCTCTGTCTGTAAGTAATTTTTGCTTCAACCACAAAGAATACATTGGTGCACAGAAAATTTCTTTCAGGAATGGCTAGTTAACCTAGCAATTTAAAACTGCTCTGAGTGTGGGAACAGTAAATAACCCAGGTTTCTGCTTTTCTAAGTCTGTTACAGAAAAGCTCCATGATCTGTTAACTCCTTAGTCTGTAAAACTCTTTTTGTAGAAACAAGGCTGAGGGCTTCTAATGTCTTCTGCCTGTGCCATATTCCAAGCCTGGTATCAAAGACCAGAAAAAGAAACAATGCACTCAGGCAACATGTGCCAAAGAGTCCAAGTCTGGTCATGCACAAACTGCCAGGAGTTTTTTGATGATATTTCAAACAAATATTCTGTGACTTGACAAAAATATATAATGGCTGAGGTGAAAGGTCATATCACCTGGGAAACCAGACCTTTTTCAAATATCACCCAGTTTTCTGTACATTTCTTGCTCCTGGCAGCTCACTGCTAGGCATCCAGCAGCATCTCTAGCAGTATTGCAAGGCAGTAAGTGCAGCGTTCTCTAGAGACAAAAACATAATTTAGGTATTTTCTAGCCTTAACAATTCTATGATTCTGTACCCTCCACATTTGCATATAGTTAAGTGCTCATGCACATTTATGTGTGCCAGGGATGTTGAGATGGATATTAGGAAACATTTCTTCACTGAAAGCACTATCAAGCACTGGCACAGGGTGCCCAGGGAAATGGTAGAGTCACCATCCTTGCAGGTATTTACAAGATGTGTATTGTATTTAAAAGATGTGTATTCATGGCACTTGGGGACATGGTTTAGTGGTGGACTGGGCAGTGCTGGGTTAACAGCTGGACTCAACAATCTCAGGGGTGTTTTCCAGACTAAACTATTCCATGATCCTGAGTGTGCTCACTCACTGATGGGTCCAGCACAGAGTGATGCTGCTGATTCACTGGCAGAGCTTCGCCCCGTTCTCGCTCACCGGTTTCCACGGTTTGTCTGAGCCAAATGCCAAACATTTTTGGCTCTGTTTTGCTGTGAGGTCTGATGAGCTCACAGAAAGGAAAATCCCCTCAAGACATTGCAATAGGAATTAACCAAAAGACTTCCTCTTGGGGAAATGCCCTAGCAGGCATGAATCCATGAATCAACAACATGTAGATTACAGAAAGTCCTTCCAATCCGGTGCCATATATGGATCATAACCAGCAGGATGATCCCAATCTGGATCAAAATCAGCACAGGCAAGGAAAAGGGCTTTCTAGAGCTGAATGTGAATATGCAGGTTGGCAGATAAGAGTCTTCAGTCTTCACTTTGAGTCCTGTGGATACTGTGGAAAATACCTGATATTAAATGATCCTCTACTTCTTACAGACTTCCTTCCTCTTTCCTTCTCCCTGATAGCATGGTGTAAGGCCTGTCACTACAATAATGGGGCACTGAAGTAAAATAGACATCTGTCATGGATTTGGCCAGATGGCATATTTCTGTTGTTAAATTTAGTTGTGAATTGGGATAAAATTAAATGAATAATTTTGAACTGAAATGGAGATTAGAGAGAGAAGGTCAGAAAAGTAAAATCTTTTGTTCTGCTGCTATTAAAATGAAGCAGCATTTTTTTTTCAAAAACTCATTTTGAAAGCCAGCAAAATTATTTTTAAAACATCTTAGCTCATGAAAAGTAAATGAAATGTCTCATATTTGGTCAAATAAAATGCTTGTTTGAACAAAGCTGGGGATTTTTTGAGCATGTAATTTTTGCAACCATATCAACTATGCAATTATTTAAATTGAAATAATCCTGCTCTGATCTATAAAACTATAGACTAAGACTAATTTATTTAATACTCACCCACTTACTTTGGAATACTATCAAAGTATCTGGACTAGTACCCAAAAATTTGATCAACATCAGAGCGTAAAATGCAGTTTTATGCACTTTAGCTGAAGCAATCAAAAAGTAGTTACAATTAAATCCTTCCTTTGAGCAATATTTTCTTTTTATTGAATACTTTTTAAAAACAGGAAGATAGACGAGAAAAACAGGAACTGGAAATTGTTACGTCTCATGTATGACTGATTGTTAAACAAATGCATAAATCTGTTCATTATTGTTCAGAGAACTGATGAAGTTATTCCTTCATTGTTTCAAACAATCCATACTCCATGGCCAAAATTCAAGTGGTGTACCTTGTTACTGTCAGCACAGTGGTAAAAGGTGTGCTGGGATGCCCTGGAGGCCCCTGGGCTGCAGGTTGGTAGAAGACACAGGCTGGTGCTGGGCACAAATGCCACACAGTTGATGGCAGAATGACCCAAGGGGTGGCCACAGGTGGAGATTGAGGTGACTTGGAGTACAGGCTGAGGGATGTGCCAAAGTGCTGTCCCAGCTGGTGCCACTGATTGCAGGTGACATCTCTTGGGCACCCTCTCCAGCTCCAGCAGGACAGCTTTGTTCTTCATTTCAGTGAGACACACCTGGCCAAGCTGCCCCTGCTGCCTCTGAGGCACATGCAGGCTCTGAGTTCTTGCTCCCAGGACAGGTTTCCATATGGTTCTGGCTTCTCCAGCAGCTCCCAAAAGATCCTGACTGGCTGGGATGCTGTGCTCCCCCAGACCCTGTGTATCACCTGATTGCAAGGCGCCCACTCTGTCTTTTCCATCCCACTCTTGGGAGGGGGAAAGGACAGTTTTCAAAGCTGCAAGAGTCTGTGGACAAACAAACAAATAGCATGGTTGTCTGTGAAGAGACTTGAAACTGATTTAGGAAGAACAAAGCAGTAATGACAGCAGAGAAAAATCTATCAGTGATCCCTCAGCAAGAGGCACCCTCGGAGCTCTTTGGCTTCTGCACCTACTGGTACCTTTTTGTTCAGCCTTTGCCCAGTAAAAGCACAGCACCATCCTGTTTCCTGAGTCCTGGTACAGTTTTTGAACTCCTGTGCTCTGGTTTGATACTTCAGAAATAGCTGTCATGGTGCTGAACGTGTGGCTATCACAGCAAGCATTGCCAATATAGCCCAACTCAAATGTCCCTAAGGGCTCCAAACCTTGTGGCAGCCCATTCTGGTGTTGAAATCAGGGAACAAAATGTACTCCTGTGTACGAGTAATATGAGTTCAAAACATGTCTTTGCATCCCAAACACTGTGTTTGTGGTTTTACACCCATTTACACCGATACCTCTTCTCAAACTGCTGAAGTTGCTGCAGTTTCTCTAGGACCACACATGTTATGAATATTTTGGTATTCTTTGGTGAAAGGTTGGAGAACCTTCAGCATATTTTTTCCTTGGCAGAGGGTCTCTCTCAGAAGCACTTCATGTCAAGCTGCTGCTAAAGGAACACGTTTGGATTGTGTTTCTGATGTCATAGACAACAATGATTACATGATGTATCTTGAAATAGGGAAATACTGAGAAACATTACACATATTGTATCCATCAAACCTGCCTGGTTAAAGTAAACCCCTTAATAGATATATTTAGTACATACAACAACACTTAAAGACCATTTTCATTTTAGCTTTTTATTCTTCTTCAGTCAGAAATACTCTGCATGTGCAACTGAAACCTTTGTTAAATTAGGCTTAGAGGACTCATATTTATTCATTTGGATCACTAAATCAAGTCAAATTCTAGCCTGTGATGAAAAAAAATCTTCTTATTAAGTGATAGTAAAACACTGAACAATTTGATCTTTCTATGTAATTATGTCAAGCAACTTTGTTTGCAGTAAAGAAGATACCAGCAGTAAATGCAGCCTTTAAGACCACAACAAAAAGCCCTATAATTTCAGGAGATATTGCTAGCACACATCAAACTAGACATAAAGAATTACCAGTTCCTAGAATAATTAGCATCATCTTTCTTCTGTGAAAAGTGACCTCCAGTCTAAGAACTTCATACAGAAATAGAATGAGTTTGAATTACTAATCACATTTAGGCCCCATCAATGTAACTAGCCAGCTAATCCTATTACTTTTTTTTTTCATATATTGCTTTAGAAAAGTGTTAGAGACCAGCATGGTATACTGCCATGACAACCAGACAGAAGTTCTCTGCTGCAAACACCCCCTGTCCCCTTTCTCTATGGGGGCTCTTTAGAGGAAGAGAGCCTGGTACAGGTTCTTCACTCTTAGCACAATTTGGCAGGACGTGGTAATCTGCTGGGCAGGTTGGCTCAAGTCCCTGCCTAAGGCACTCATCATTGTTGTCTGCTGTCAGCCTTTCCCAGAAGAGGATGTCCTTTTCCTTGACAGAGTCCTTCAGGCTTGGATTCTTCAGTAGAAGCAGTGACTCAAGGGAATCTGAATCAGTCATGAGCAAGCTGATGTTCAGCTTCATCTCCTAACTCCCAGCTACTCCAATGACCTTTGAACAATTCCTCTCCTTTCCTAGAGTCCCTTGCCAGCTGTTGTCATGCTAGGTTTAAAATAGGTTATTGATTTTGGCCCTTAATCCTTCTCTGTAGTTTGGCCCCTTTAGTATCTCTTCGATAGTACAAAAAATAGGGGCAGAAGCAAATTCCTCCTGAGGAATAAGAAGCACCCCAACCTCTACCTCTAACCTTTGATTTTTCTCATTGTCTGGGCCAGGTGCCACAGGACCATTTTTCCTGAGTTAATCTTCTTCAAAATCTCAAGGTAAAACTGGGATATGCAGGAGATCAAGGAAGAGGAGGGTCTGAACTGGGAATCCAGACCAAAAGTGTGGGTGAGTTGTGGAGGACCCAGGACTGAGTTACATGAGAGGACAATCATGGGATGGCTTTGGATGATGCTGGTGAAGTGAGTGCAAGAGAGAGGGGCAAGGTGGGCAGCAGCGTTTTTGCAGACTCAGAAGAGAGGAATGAGTGCCAAGAGACACAAAAGCAGGAACTTGTAGCAATCAAGCTGGGAGAGACTGTAATTTAAATCTAATGGCTGTAGGGTTGGAGGGAAAGGAACATTAATGTAATTTTTCTAAATCCCAGACTAAGAACCAGATTCCTTGAGAAAGCCTTCGGATTAACTGATAGCACCACACAAAACATGCAGACATAGCTTACATTTTTCTCAGGCTTTAACTACCTTAATATCTCAGATAATAGAAGGATGTCAGAAAAATTTAAACACCCAGAAGCCTTTGGAATTTGTAAAGCTCTCCCAGAACTTAATTAGACCTAGTTATTGAACCTGGAAAATTATTTCACTGTGGGGTCTTATATTTTTTTATTTTTTCTTTCACCTGCAGTGCTCCATACTGGAGTTCACACTGTCCTGTGAGAGCCACAGGATCCTCTCCACCAGGCAAGACCAAAAAATCCAGCATATTATCTTTTGCTAAAAGTTTCAAGGAAGGTATGTTCTTCTCCATGGCTGTAGCATACTGGATCAGCAAGGCTAGGCTTAGCTACAGGCCATGCCTATCAAAGCCTAGGCCTGGCCTCTGTGACTTAAAGCTTTCCTACCCAGTCAATCAGAATGACATTTAGGAGCTAAGCAGTTTAACATATTTCATAAAGACAGTTAATATCCCATGAGATTTTACTCCAAAGTTCATCCCTAGTTCTTTCTGAGGAGAAACAGATCAGAAAACAGCCAAAGCAACAGCCACCATTTTGTGACACATGATGCTTATTCACTTACATCAAAACACTTCAAGAAACTGTTTTTCTTGCGTTACCATATCTCTTTTTTAATGGGAAGAATAACAAGGAGAGTATCTCACAAATTTTAATAGTCAGTAATGAATTGAACATCAGATAACTCCATGTGAAATAATCTTTTCTACATTTTTATAAGTAGGATATTCCAAAAAAGGTAGAGTCATTCTCCTGTTAGGAGAAAATAGGACCAAAAGTTCATTAAATGAAAATATTTCACAAAGTGAATTTCTGCCTTCTGAACACCTGTAGTCATAGATTTCTTTCCAAAACCTACAGGATTCAAGAAATCTCAGTGTATCTGCAGGATCATTCATGGAGGAGCCCACAGGGGATGAGTGAGCTGTGGCCACAGACTGTGCTGCTGACATCTCAAGTAGGCAGCTCCCTCTTTCTTCTGTCCTACAAGTTCTTATCCTGCCTGTGTGGCCCTGCAGGAGACCAGGGAGAGGATGCAAGAGGAGCAGATCTGCTGCTCCTGACAAGTCACAGTTTTGACTGCAAGGAAAAGTTACCAGGAAGGTCAACAGAGTGATGGATTTCAGGCATCCTGTGCTCTGTGCAGCAGAGGGTACCTGAGGATTTTTATTAGCAATTTCAAACATTTACTCCTCCAGACTCCATCACTCAGACTGTCTGTCTTGAGACAGAAGGGAAAAGACAGCTGTCCCTCAAGGTGACTGCCTCCTGATCCTTGGAGCCAGGGTTGCATTTTTAAAATTATTGATACTCCTGATCATTTCTCTCCCTAGGGATTTCAGAGTCCACTGGCCTGTGAGTTCAGCTATCTCCACTCTTCTGCAACTTAGACCATGCATGTGTTTGTCCTCCTCTCCTGCAAATGCACTACTATCTGTACCACCCCTCTTTCCTAGCACATGTGAGAGGCCCATAGAGATGCTTTCTACAGTCAGGTGAACATCCTGAGCACCCCAAGACCTCACTGCACTTTGGCATTAGGCTCCTTTTCTCTCTCTCTGTCATTTCTGAGGGTACTGCTGTCCTTGCCTTTAGTGGCAATAATCAAATACTTCAGGTCTTATGTTCTGCAGCCCCACATAGACCCACCAGCACCTGAAGCAGAGTCAGATTCTGCCCTCCCAGACCTCACCATGTCCAGTCTGGCTCAGGTTACCTCTCTGGAGCAGGACAGGTCAAGTTGTATGGATAAGTGCAGAGCATCACTTGGATAAGTGCAGAGCATCAGAAACAAGAGCTCTTCAGCTGAGCTTGTAACAAAGGGGAGGGAGAGATGTCCATATGGTATAATTACATTAATCTCATTTATGCATCTGCTTTAGGATGGAATGAATTGTGCCCTAGATTCACTGACTCCAGATACTCAGATTGTGGTGACCACTTCAGATAAAGATGTCTCCAGGACTGCCAGAGGAACCGCACCCTGTGAGACAAGTTGCTCTGAAAGTGTGTGGTTAACTCAGCAATCTCCTGAGACAGGTCTTTTTCTGCTTTACTGTATATGAGCTCAAGGCAGTTTGATAATAAATTGAAATACATTCTTAAATAAGAATATTCATGCAACACATGGCACCAGTTTGAACTGAACTAGTGCATATTCTTATGTAGATAAGGGATGTGATGATATGCTTGATCTGTTTTTATGAAGAACTGATTAGACTGAAGTAACCTTTTTGCAATTAGCAAAATAAAGAACATAAGTTATCAAAGAGTTTTCTTTTTAAGACAGTCACAGTCTATGCCAGTCTATCCAATGCTCATAATTAACCAAGAATTTCCTCATGTTGCTTTTTTTACCCCTTTTTGTTTTTTAAATTTTCTTTCTTGATCTGGAGCAGTTAAAGCCCCACATATTGTTCACAGTTCAAAACTGGAGCTACATCTGTTATCTCAGAAATGCTCCAGTCATCTCTAGGCTGACACCTCTCTAGCAAGAAGGGCAATAAGGAGCAGTCAGTCTGGCTGTGAATGTCTATATATATATGGGGAGTAGCTTAGAGAAAAGTCAAGGACTTAAGGATTTTAGAAAATATTAAATGCTTTCTTTACAGGCCACACTGCTGTCATAAGAGTGCAGTTACTGGGGGCAAATCAAACTAATTCAAGGCTTAGGGAAGAGTGTACATTTGTTTTCTCAAAAAGTCTATTATCCTCAAAGCTTGCAGAATCTCCCTTGCTGTGACAGCTCAGGTCAAATTCAAGTGGCTTTGCTATAAAATGAGAATGATGCACCAGATGAAGGGTATAAAAGAGGTTGCTCTGTGTGAACTCCCCACTCAGTGTATTGAGTTCACAGAGCAGTGCACAGCAGTGAAGGGATCTGAAAGGACTGTGTTCACAGAGATACACAGATGCCTTTTCAAAGAGCAGGCTGACAGCTCACTAGAACATGAGAATTGTGCTGAAAGATGGAATTCTGAAAGGCATCTCCACCACCTCAGCCAGGCAGGCAGAATCTGCTCTCCTCATATCTGCCCCAGGAGCCGTTCTCACCACCCTCTGCAAACACTGAATGCAATCTCCTGTCCAAATTTGGGCGTTTTGATGCTCTCTGCTCCTTTAAAAACTCAAAAGCAGCAGGGCTGTTTCAGGCCTCCATACCTGGAGGACAGCAGCAGCAATGCACAGGACTGGCAGCAATGGGATGAAAATCTGGACTGCACATTAGAATTTTTATTTTAAAAAAGCCTCTGGGGAATAATCTCATTATAGGTTACTGTAGCCTCATTATCTCACTATGTAAGTTTACTCCCTGAGTATTACCTCATTAGTTTCTTGTATGCTGTGAACCTGATGTTTCTCTCATGGTCTTTTGCTTTACACCCCAATTAGAAGCAGTTTTGGGCAGGCACCATCTTGTGAAGACAATTGTCTGGGGGAGCCTGCTCTGTGCTCTGTGGTGGGGTCTTGGAGATGCTGCTGTACTACAGACAGAAAACAGCCATCCTTGACTTCCTGAGAAGTCCTGGGCTCCAAAGGTGCCTGGCCAAGCTGTGGAAGTGCTCCCTACTGAGGCAGTTTGCACACAGGGCACAGGGGTGGAGTGGGCTTCCATGAAAAATAGGCTCAATCACAGAGATACAGGCAATAATGAAAATGAAACTAAAAGGAATTTGCAAAAAGATGTGTGAGAAAAAGCTTGAACCTGAGAAAGAGGGGGTAGACAACAAAGAGACTGAGTCTCAGTGCTACAGGTTCATGGTCTGTGAGTGACAGAGCTGAAAGACAACTCCAACATCACTTTCCATGACTGTAAGTAGAGAGACAAGTAGGAACATAGACCCTTTTTTCTCAGGAGGTTCTGACCTACTTTTTAATCTGAAATGTAGAAAAGTGCATGTCTAAGGGGTTAAAGAAGAGGGGAAGAAGGAAGAGAATTGAAGGAGTGAAAGAGATAGTGAGAAACTTAGTGGAGGACTGACTCAGGGTTAGAGAAGGACAACTTAACCTCCAAGGGTTAAGAGAAGGGCAGCTTTCCACCCTCTTAAACCTATGCCATCATCACCATACCACTAACAGGTTTTTTTTGAAGACTATGATCTATAAAAACTAGTGCAGCACAAGGACAGATTTCCTTTCTCTTCTTTTATCACTAAAGACTTCAAATAAACTAAGGCAAAGGGCACAGTCCATAACTCAGTCTAAATGGTGGTCTCCCTGCCTGGAAAGATCACACACTTATACACCAAACCAGACCTATAAGGACAGACAGTCCTTGAGAGCAAGCAGAACAGGAGATAGTCTTCCTGGAAAAGACAATTTTATGCTACCAAGAATGATCATAAATACACTTACTCAATGCAATTCAATTAAATGTATCTTAATTTTCTCCAGGTTCTAGATAACAGGATTGGTCTTAATGAAAGGGAAAAGTAAGCTAGGATGAGGAGGATGTAGAATTGATCTGCATGCAGCCTTCTAGGCAGAGTAAGACTTTGAGTTCACCTGGGGACACAGCAGAGACCTGGCAGTGATGACAGCCCAGACACCATGCAGGAAAATGGGCATTCCCTTAACAAACACACTCCTCATACAACATTCTAGGCTTACCCAATGACAGCTCAGGCAATACATGCCCCATCTGGCACAAGCCAGAGCAAATACACACAGGCAGAGGGCTGTGTGTACTTCAAAGGTATGGGAAACTTTTCCAAGCACCCTCATATTAGAATTCATGGTGGAAGGAAGAGACATGCTAAAAAAAATAGTGGATGGTCCTTTCCTGTGTGGCTCCTTACTGAGGGGCATGTAGGCTGCAGGAGGTTGACAACTAGCCTGTCAAGAAGGAATGGACATCATCAGTCCTTGAAGTGGACATTTCTTGTGGTCACTGGCCAAGCAAGAAGCTAGAAAAGACCCTCCAGTGTCCCTGCTAGGCGGTACTGAAGAACAGGTTTCTGTTTGAAATTATGTTCATAATATAAAGCTATTGAAGAGGCCTTATTGCAGTAAAATCAAAATCTTTCATTAATGGAAGAACAGCAGATGAATAATCACAATAAAAGTGTCTGTTACCATGGGACAGGGAAATAGGAACACAATGGGCATTTGATGAGCAGCGATTAGTCTGGCTCCACAGACTATTTGGAAATGGAGAAAAAGAATGGATTGTATTAAATGCCAAATTCAAAAGACACAATTGGGAAGCCTAGGTCAAAGAAATTAAGTATGGCTACACCAAAATGAGATGCTGTCTCTGTGGATCTATGGTTGAAGTGAAACTTTTGAGTCCAAGTTGTGTCTATGAGCTTATAATTACAGGGTGTCAGGCATCTCAGGGATGTGGAGGGGCTGAGCTCAGGTTATGCATACCTCCCACATGGCACTTTCTGACTTGGTGCAAGTCTTCAACCTTATTGTTTTCTTAATGCATTCCCCAAACCTCGCTGAGATATTCCCAGCTCAGAAATCACAGTGACATTCCGTGCCTGAGGGGGACTCTGAGGTTGATGCAGAGCTGACTTGCCCCGTGTTGAGTGTCACACAGCAGTGTGGCTGGCTGGCTGCTCCACAAGGGACTGGAGTCCTTCTGAGGTCTCTCTGCATGAAGTGGCACCTCCTGACCTAGTGACAGCCAAGGGAAAAGCAAAACAGGAAGGATAAAGATGTGACAGTGCCAAGTCACTGGGCCACACATGCTGACACAACTGAGAAAATCTAAGAGCAAAACCATAACTATGAAGAAGAGACAAATGCTGAAGCAAATGTACCTCTTTGGAGTGGCAGTTTCTCATCAGCAGAGAGGGCAAACTCTGGCTTTAGAGGAAAAGCCATGGCAATACAAGGTCTCACTTCAGGGTGTACTCTGCTCCATTGTGAGGATAGGCAAACTACAGGATAGGATCAGAAACAAATGGGAAGAGGCAGAACAGGTAATACCATCATTTGATAATAACTGACTTAATTCTATGGGACTGTAATTAAAGGCAGCAGAATCATCATACCTGAAGTGCTACGTAAAAGTTACATTGAAAGGAACCCAGGAAGCTCATTTGCCTTAGAAAAGGACTGAGACATTTTATACTACTTCAAAGGAGAGGGACAGTGAGATGTTAAAGCTTTTTCATGTATACCAAGGACACAGTCAATTCGAGTAAAACTATCCACATAAGCAGCCCAGAGAAAATTGTCCTTTAT
Organism: Dicaeum eximium; assembly: GCA_013396995.1. Classification (NCBI taxonomy): domain Eukaryota; kingdom Metazoa; phylum Chordata; class Aves; order Passeriformes; family Dicaeidae; genus Dicaeum; species Dicaeum eximium. The sequence goes on from VWZP01005528.1 coordinate 1,313,799, forward strand.
CTCTGCAGCAACAGATTTGTTCAAGCTGCTGAGGAATCACATCCCCACACCTCTTCAATGAACTTTGTATTATATTTTTTGTGAGCTTTGGCAAAGTTTGGTAGAAAAATAAGGTATGCAGAACAAATCTTTCAGTAGATATGGTAGGAAAATAGTGATGTATAACAGTGGGCCACACTTCACAGAGCATGACTGGGGTTTTTTATTGGAATACACCTAAATCATCATCATCATCTCTGTGGGAAAGTCAAGCCAACAAAGCCATTACTGATGTATACACCAGACACTGACCAATACAGCAATACTACTTTTTATACAGCACTGATCAGTGCATGGACATACACCTATATTGGGCTAGAAACTGGCAATATCTGCTTGATGAGAAAAATAATTTTAGGTCAGACACAGGAATTTTTTAGAATTTGCAATGAAAAAGAAAAAGAAACAAAAAAAAAGTAAGAAGATTCAATCTGAAACTTTTGATTTAACATCCGAGAGAACCCTTCATTTCAGAATAATCCCTGAAAATGTTTACACTTCTTTTTGAAGTTCTTGAGTTAAAAAAAGTTTCTGATTAAAAGAATAAACAAAGTTCTGTTTAAAATATCAAATCAAAAGGTTCTTCATCTTGTTTTCTCAAGGACATCAGAGTGTCAGACAGAAAACTTTCTCCAAGAACAGATGTATTTTAAATTAATTTACCTGATCTGAACTCATCAAACCACTCATCTTTCTAAGCCCTGTCTTTAAAACAAATGTCCTGTATGTAAAGAAAAAACCTCCACTCTAGTTAACCCGTTCTCATTTTCTCAGAACACTGACAAATAGGACTTGCTGTCTATAAAAACCTCATACCAGAGAAGCTGTAGATACATACAAAAGAAGAGATGAAACAACAAAGTTGTGGGAAGCCTTAGAAGGAAAGGAATCCATAGAAGCAGCAGCAGCCTGGGGGCCGCCCAAGGTGTGAATCCCCCCATGCTGGGTGACCTGCAGACAAAATCTCTTGGTGCCAGGGAGCAGATGCACATGGGCAGAACAGCAGCAGTGCCACCTGGGGCTGGGGAAGCTGGAGCTCAGCTTTTGGCTTTTGTGATCTTCAAGAGCTGTGGCATTGCTGTGCCACAGGTCCCTGGGAGATGGCTGATTATAAGCAAAAAGTCTGTGTTGGTTGTGGGTTTTTATTTTTGTTGTTTTTGAGCAGAAAGGTATGGGGCAAAAATCACTTCAGAGGGCTCTGACTAAGCCAGATTTAACCCAGTGGCACATGCTGAGAGAACTTGGTCTCTGGATCTTAGTGAATTACTTTTGTTGTTTCTTCATGTCCATGTGGTGTATGGACCATTCACCCCTGTCCTGAACCACTCACCCCTGTCCTGAACCACTCAGGTTCTTCCCAAAGGTAAGCAGATGGCAGCACCAGCATGGGTTCTGCAGGTCCCGGTGAAATGCTGGGATTCACAGGACATGCAGGACCCAGTCGTTCTTCTGGGCTCAGGTGGATCTCTGCAGGCTCAAAACCTGGTGTTTCATATTACATGTGGGTGCTATTTTCATCCTCCTCAGGAAGTGTTTATTCTCAGAGTGCTGCTTACAGATTCATTCAAAGTAAGGCGTGCAAGCTGATCTCTGAGCTCTCTGTGCTGGCAATGCTTAATCACATCCCACTCTAAAAGAAACCATCTGATGTCAAGATTTGGATGATAAGAATATGGGACACATTAGTCATGGAGGAGCTGACACACACAGCAACAACAAGAAGATTATCTTGATATGGCTGCCCTTCTCAGGATGTGGACATGGAGAACTCTTAATACCTAAAAACAGAGATTTAATTCCTTTTGTCTCTGCTAATAAATGTCCTGTCCTTTGCTACATGAGAACATCACCCTCTGAAGCAGATGCATATGATTAAAGCATAAAAAGTATAAGAAAGATGCTGTAAAAGACTGCGTAGATCATTGCCTCAACTCACAAGGTCCTGCCTTTCAAACCATTTTGGTTTCATTACTAGAGATAATTGTATTCTTTGTTGTTTGCAAGCAAATATTGCAAAACCTGTACTCTATGCTCTTGGAATACACATATGAAAAATGTGATTTTTAATTAAACCTCAGACGAGCAGTTCTTAGGTGAGCAGTAAAAGTCTTAATCTGGCAAAGCGCTCAGCAGCCCAGAGTGAAGTGCGTAGGTAGTTCCAGCAAAATGTGTTGGCAGGATGAACTAGAGCCAGGTTAATGAGCCTGACTCATTAGGAGCTGAGATAGGACCTGGAGCATGGATGGGACTTAATGGTGCAACCAGTTTGACAAAATCCCCTTAAACTGAGAGAATACTTCTTCTCCCTCCTCCCACCCCACACAAGAACAACCCCAAACAATCCACAACCCTTATGTAAGGCAACTAGAGCATGAACCCTTTTGCTTTCTGTCAGAAATGCCCTCCAAGTACTAGTATGGCCTGGAAAAAGTCAGGATTTCCTGACAAATCTTAGGGGTAGGAGATGGTGTGCTCCCACCATGGCAATGCCATTGAAGAGGACAGAGTTTTTTCTCTTTCAAAGAGACTTTATCAGCTTGGAACAAGCACTTTAATTTTCATTTTCCCTAAATAATCTAAAGCATATTGCCCTTCTGTTTTTCCTGGGTGATGGAAAAGGGACATTTCCCCAGAACTATGCATCAATGCTGATAACACCACTTTGAAATTCACCAACGAGCCATTAGGGCTATAAAATCTACTGTTCTACATTTTAAGAATATTTTAAGATGCAAATACTCCAGATAGCTAAAGGTGTCAGGACCCAGAAAACCAGCAGGAGTTCTGTAAAATTCAACATGTCCTGCATTTGTAAAAGTTACCTTAAAACCACAAGGGAAACTGATCCCATAAGAGACCTTGACAGAGATATTCTTTGTGCAAGGATCTCAGAGCAAACTGATTATGTCTTATTGTCAGGTAGCTGTACTGCAGACCCTAGCATATAAACAAAATCTTGAATTAAATACTGACATTTAGAGTGCTTTAATTAATTTTCATGCTAACTGATTTTGAAAATCTGATCAATAATAATGTGAGCACTTTTCCTCCTTGCCCCTTTTCTACCATGCTCACTATCCAGCAGAAAATTAAATTAATATTACACAGGGCAATCCTGACTTAGGCATTAGATTCTTGAAGATCTCGACAGCTTTCAGGTAGCACTGCAGTTTTCACTGTTTAATGGTTTGTAAATATCCTCATCCTGAATTTTTGTAATTCATTGAGAATATTTATTTTCTCCATCCCTCAAAGTTATCAAAAGCTGGAAACCTTGCAGTTGAAACAGTATGAAAGCAGAAGGCAAAAGCAAACAATATGAAAGTTATCAATCTTAAAAATTTCATGTGCTTTTGGTACACATCCCAATTTCTGAATGCTTGTTTAGGAATGCCTTCCCTGGCCCTAGACAGGATTTATCAGGGAAATCCAGCTATACTGTGCTAGCTGAAATAAAATCCGTTGCTTCCAGAGTATGGATATGTTTTGGTTTAATCTCCACAAGGAAGATGTGTGAAAGCTGGGTTTGCTTGGGCCCTGCAAGGCTCAGGGTGATGGTGAGTGATGACTGCACACCAGGACTCTGCTCCAGTGCAAAAGCCAGCAGATGAACAAGCTTTTACCTTTCCACATCATTCCTCCCACAACTAAGCATTTAGAAAGCATTTAACTGGGGTATTTTGTCTTCTGAACTACTCAAGAACATGAGGTTATGGACCTATTCTGGTCATGAGCATGTTTCTTATGTCTCACTGCACAGGCACACAGAACACAGATGCCTAAATAGCCTCATTCATAACAAAGGCATCGCATTTCAAAGCAAGTGAGGCCCAGATGACTTTTTGTAAATTCAATTCTCCTTTATGCATCTTTCTCCTCTGCTTATGTGAATTAAGCTCCTAATCTTCTGAAATTTGCCCACCATATGTTATTAGAGTAATTGGTTTTGCAGTGATATCTTTGATTTCATTACAAAGGACTGTGGTCAGAACTGTTCTTTTAGGACTCTAAGTGACTGTGATGGGCTGTTCCTTCATTGTTACCTCCTGAACAAAAATCCTTCAAACCCTGTGTGTGGGAGAGACAGAACATTCTTCAGCAAACTCCTTCCTCCAAAGCACTCTGGGGACAAGCTTGGCACTTTGGGGAAGAAGAGCAAGTCATGCATGCTATGGAAATGAAATGAAAAGTGAGATGGAATGGCAGAATAAGATGCTGCTCAGGGAGATGCCACAGCAGCAGAGTCACTGACTACCCCAGGATCCACCCTTGCCACGTCCCACCCCACCCCTCACTTGCCTGTGCAGGGCAGTGGGACACCAGGAGCGTGGCCAGAGCCATGCTGGGAGCAGGCTCCTGCCCTGGGCTGGGGACAGGCACCTTCACTCACCAACAGCCTTGCGTGACCAGAACTAAAAAGGTTTCAGTGAACAAAGCCTCGGAGAAACTGCGATGCTGCACTTTGTTCCACAAAGTTTATAGTTCCTCACCTCTGGCCCCTTTTAATGCTATAATTGCTCTCTTAAATGTCTCTTTATTTAACGTCACCCAGTCTGTCTTCTTTTGTTACCATTTATTTAACTAAAACAGGCAGAGGCTGATATTGAAGGCAGGAATGGAGCCAGCATGTTAAAACCTGCTTTTAATTTAAGGTTCTGGGGCTAGTTTCCTAGCCATTACCACATTTCAGAGAAAATGAATTTTCTTTCTCTCTGTCAAGCGATGGCTGATCTAGATCTAATTAGGGTCAGTTTCACCTAAAGATGAGTCATTTACATTCTGAATATATGGCTTCCAAATTATCGTTTTGGTTTAACATCAGACATGAATAAACCCATGCATATCTTTTTTAGATGGCACTGAAGATAAAAATCAATGGCTTTTCTTCCACAAATACCTTTCCCAGCAAAAAGATGGCAGCTAGATGAAGAAAAAAAGATACAGTTCAGGATAAGAACAAATAAGATTAAGGGTAATTGCAGAATATAGTTTTCTGAACTGCAGAAAAGTGGCCTATTTAAGACTTACTAAAAAAAAAGCTCTGAATGTTCAAACACTTAAAGATAAAATTTTTGACAAAAACCTCTAGCTATGCAGGGCCAAACTACTTTTCTTTAAGCATAATATGGATACAGAAACAAAACAGATTGCAATGGAAGTAATTGGAAAAAAATAAATCATACAACACTGCAATTCTGCAGCAGTATTAGCAAATACTAAGCACAGTGAAGAGAAAACACTTACTTTTAAACAAGTCAAAATCCATCCCTTTTTCAGCTGGGAGCCATTTGTGTAATCAGTGTGTCTTGCAGCAAAGTTAAAAGAACAAAACTCTAGAATATGGCATTTTGTAACCTTACTTCACCAGGAAAACCTTGGAAACATGAATTTCCCTCATCACTCTCATTTATACTCTGCATCTCTCTTTGGCATTCATTACCTGCTACTTCCACTATTCCACTTTTTCATTGGATGACCAAGAATTAGCACTGGAGGCCCATGTCTCTGTCCTCTCCTCTGAGACCTGACCCATTACCAGGATAACACCAAGGAATTCAGCTGCAACTCATGGAGATGGCTGGGACATAAGCACCTCAGTGCTGGGAAATAACAAGGCCACTGAAATACACCGTGGAAATTAGATCTCACGCTGCTTCTTATTAGATCCAGTAATAAGTAACATAACCTCGTTATTTTGTGTTTTAAATAGCTTAGGTCAGCAAAGGAACTATCATTTTGTCAGTGTTTGCTTCCTCAGAGGAGGTGTTATCAGTAAGTTCACAAGTAAATAAATGCTCATCAGAAGTGCAGAGCCTTCTGCTGTTCAGTGGGATTAAGCAAAGCAGACTTCTGCTATCAGCAAGGGGAAGCTGAGTTATTTAGGGCAGCCTATAAATCAGTCAAACACCAGGACTATCTGGCATCACCAGGATCCTGAAGGCTTTGCAGATACTTTTCCCTACTGTCCTACTGCTCTCCTACTGCAGAACTGCAGCACTGGTGTCTTTTCTCAATCCTGCCAGGTTAAGAGCATCTTTCATACATGAACTCTTAGGACTGAGATAAATTTTCCTTTTCACCTTAAAAAAGGATAAAAAGACTTATAATCATTGCAACCTGTTTTGGCGGAGATTTAAAGGAGGGGAATGAATCACAAAAGTCAGAGATGAGATGGTATTTTTTGTTGCTTTACAAAGAAATAGGGATACCCCGGGGTTATATTTCTCATACCATTTTGAATCATTACACTCTCCCCGGGCTCTGAAGCTCTTTGTTCATTTAAGAACTCAGCAATATTAATACTTTTGTATTTGGACTGTTTCTGTGATTTCATAAAGCCTATCATTCAGCCCAGGGTCCCTTCCCAGCAGAGCATTGGCAATGTACAGAACTTGTGCTGAAGAGACAGCGGTGAAACTGAGGTGTGTCCACATGCAGCTCAGAACCAGGGTCCTGCAGGAGGAAACCCAACAGGCCAGAATTTTTTATCCCAGGAGCAGAGTTTTCAGCTCCTCCGTTTGAGCCTTTATCAAACTGCAGTAGCAAACCAAGGGAAACAGCTATGTGGATCAAAATTGAAAATGTTCATCCCCTTATCTGAGGGCTGAGGATGTGTTTCCACCTTCTACAGACACATGGCAGTGGGAGGTGAGAGCCCATGTAAGTGTCAAGGTGGCTCAGAGAGCAGCAGCAGTTGGTTTCCAGTGCAGAGGAAGGCATGCACAGTAGTTTAATTGAAGCCTTCTGAGAGTGAATGGTTGTGGAAATTCGGCTACAGTTTTCAGCAGGATGGTTATCTTACTTTAATCAGCTGGAAGCAATCACTGTCTAAACTAGTCTCTGTTAACTTTGCATGCAGTTTCTGTTCACAGCAACCAAACTCCTGTTTGGAGCCTCAGCAATTTGAGTCAGCCATACTTCAGTAACAATAATTTCAACATTGTGCCACAGCTTACCCAAGAACAAAAATTCATCCCATGCCAAACTTGTCCTTGGTTACCACTAAACTCTGTGAAGTTATTCCGGCCACAGTCTTGACATAGAAATGATTTAAGTTTCCACACTGGTCGAATTTACTGCTATGTCTGATATTCTGTTTCGCATATATTGAGTATTTGTCTCTTTGATCTTGTGAGCTGTTTATTTTATATCTGCCTTGTAATTGTGGTTCTTATTTACAAGCTGCAGCCTGGCATTGCACGCACACATGCCCAGACATACACAGATGCACAGACCAGATCATTGCTGGACTTGATCAACTTTTACTTCTAAGAACTTTTCCATCTTCTTTCAGAAGTGTTGTATACTTCAAACAAGCACTGCAGTTTACAGAAACACTCTTAAGAAACAAAAGATTAGGCTCAAATACTGCATTTTCAGCTAAGGCATGCCTGGAAATGCAGTCAGCTTTCAGGCAGCATTTTCAGTGTGGGTGTGCAAATATCTTGTCTTCACCACCTATATGGCATGTTGAAAAAGCTTGTGAAACAAAAAAGGCAAAAACTTCTTCTAGAGAAAAGAACCAAATGAAAATAAAAGAAAAAAATCCAAAAGCCTGAGAATAAAACATTAGCAAGATGCAAGAACTCAAACCATTAAAAAAATCTTGTAAACACATAAAAAATAAAATTTCTAGGGGTAACAGCCCTTTAAGTGGTGACTTCATAATAACAAACAATGACAAAAGTTTGTAATTATACAGTGCCTTTCATCTGAGAGATTCATCAGCACTTAGCCATTACTGACTATTAATTTGACACCACTTCTTCTCACAAGTGCACAGCTGCTATGTTTGAAGGAGAGGAGATAGGGAAGTGTTCGCCTAGGAGCAGCACATGTCCGAACTGCAGTTGTTCAGACTTTTAAGGAAAGCTTACCTAAGTGTCTGCCCCTAAGCTGAACTAAAACATCTGCAATCCAAAACCTTTCCTGCTTACTCATTCATGTTGTTAAAAATGCCCATACTTTCAGGCACCTTCTAACTCCCACTCACTTGCCTCAAACCAGAGTGATAACACAGGCGTGGAAAGGGCTGCTAGGCTGTGAGTTTAATTGTAATTCAAATATACCTGAATATCAGAACAGCTTTTGATCTAGAGGTAAATACAAGCAAATTGCTTTACCTGACTTAGGTGCATTTCAGACACGTAGCTGCAGAAATGGATAGGAAAACGCCTTCTCTTGAAAAGATATTAGTGGCATAATGAGCGTGACAAGATCCCAGCAGACTCCACGTGCACCAGGAGGTACGGCCAGCTCAGCCATCACTCAGGCATTTCCTGCATGCCCTGTCTTTAGGAGACTCTTCAAAGATTCCTCACGGGCATCTCTCTCACACTCAGGGCTTTTGGTAATGCTCTCTGGGCTTTACCAAAGCTTTGGGTAATGCTGTCTGGACATTGGAAACATTAGCATGTGAGGCAGTGAAGTCTTGTGAATTTTTTGGGGAGCCAGAGCCTCTCAGTGCACATCCTTGGGCTGCTCTGATTCACCCGATGCCTTTCCCTCCCCATTTGGGATAATGAATTCCTTTGTCAGGCAGCTGTCAGCCAAGTTAACTCAGGGCTTTAGAGACAAATCATGCTAAATTGGCATCGATTTATAGACAACTCCTCATCAGCTGGACAAATACAGGCTGGGATTCCCAGTACTGTAAAACTCCTGAAGTGTGATGCACTGTGATTCAGATATACTTGAGCAACTTTACAAAGACTCAGCTTTGGTCCAGGTTGGCTCCTGCAGAAACCCTTCACTCCTGTGCACCTGGATGTTGCAGGGTAAATTCACTGAGAGCCCAGCCCGGGCTGCCTCCATGGGCAGGCGCTGTTCCCTGCCAGAGCAGTAGGATTTCCGGCACCCTGGAGCGTGAAATATTCAACGTGATGGTTCAAGGTTCTGCCTCCACAGCCCTCCCACCCCTCAGGGCTGATGCCAGCAGCTCTGGCTTGATTGACTTGAGCTGATTTTGCATTCAGATATCTTTGCATCATCATCTCCAGAACCTGCAAAATGCCAGCAATGATACCAAACTGGTCAGGCAGGTAACCAGATTTTACTAGTGCTACTCCTGGCCACACTGAAGTGATGCAGCTTCCACACTGTAAGTGTGGGGTCTGAGAGGTGCTTGCTTCTCTTTTGTTTTATGCTTTTTCTGTTGGGCTGGATTGTGAATGAGAAACTGTGCTGTGTATGGAGCACTAAGACACAGAGTCAAGGGAAGAATGGAGGGGGCAAACTAAACACACACTTCCTATCTCTTCTTGGCACAGATATCAAATGCAGGGGCACAGGAAGGGACAAAGAAGCTTGTCAGAATATGTGTGGCTGCTCTAACAATGTCCAGACCAAGCAAACATGCCTTGCTGAGGTGCCAAATGAGGCAATGAGGGTTGCACATATGCATCACTTCACAGTACCAAGGAGATGAGTGCATGCCTCTAGTCTGTGGCTGCTTTCAAACCTTTCCTTTTGTTGCTGTGTGTCTGTCCACCCTCAAATAACCACTCAACAGTGCCTTGTGCTTGAGGAGCTATGGGGCAGTTTGCTAATGTAAAACATAACACATGGAATTGCCTTGCTGCTCGCTTATCTGAGACAAGAACTATTTTTTCCAAGCTGATGCTCAGGCTGACCCATTTATGCGAATCTGTTTCCACATCTCATTCTCATGTCAGAAACATGGATTAGTCTTGTAATGTTAAAGAGGTTAGTCAACATCACAGGCCAGACTTGACCCTCGATGTGGGTCTTGAACTGGCCTGTGGAAGAGCTGTGGGAAGGGGTCACACAGATTGTTAAAACCAGGGTCTTAAAGCCCCAGGCTCAACAGTCTGGGTATGTGTGTGCACGTGTCTGATTTCGTATAGGCTCTGTGCTGAAGGAACTAAAAAATCTCAATTTGCTGTTACAGCCATCAGAAGCTGTGATGACCTAATACACGGAGTGCTTTGCAGCCCCATGTGCCCCTAATTTAGAACTTGTGTTATCAAAAAAAAAAAAAAAAGGCCTAATCCCAGCTAATCCCAGTTCAGGGAAACAGAGACAGACACTGTTGGCAAAGGCTGCCAAAAATAGAGAAGAGTCCACTGATGCCATGTGATGACAGATGTCTGCAAACTCACCACATACCATTGTGGATCTGTGCCCAGTAGAGTCAAAGGCAAGATCCTGAACAATAATTCCCAGCCTACAGGAAAAACTTGGTGTCTTTTCAGATTGATTGAAAAAAAATTCACTAGGAAGCCTGATAAATCATAAAAATGCTGAACAAAGGGATACAATAAATTCTGCATTTCTCTGTAGGAATTCAGTGCTTCTCCAGGGCTGCATTGGAAGAACCACTACCCACTACAGTAGGTGTATTAAGCTCCCTCACATGCTGTAGTGGAAGGAATTCTCATCTCTCCCAAGAAAATCCTACTAATCATTCTCCAGAGCAACTTGTTCTAGGGCTCTTCCATCCTACTCCTGAAGGTGTACACAACACAGCCAAGGACACAGGAGTCAGTGAACAAAAGAGGGCAAATAATAGGTCTGGTTCTGTCAGAGCACTGACATCCCTGGGCTCTTGCTTCCCTCTTCCTGATGCTGCGTTCCTTGCCAGTTGTGGTTTCTTACTGACTTTCCATTAAATCAGTTCAGTGTTTTTTCATACACTCTTGCCCCAAGATGCCAGTGATCTTGCCTGTGTGTTTACTCATCTCAGAGTCTGAGAAGAAGTAGTAAAAATACTCAAGTCAGTTTAGGACTGTTGGATCTTGACTTCCCAAGGAGTTTGCCTGCTGCTAGCTGAGCCCCCAGCTTCGTTAGTAAGGTATGATGATGATGATGATTCAGGTAAACCCAAGTGTTCTGCTGACTTGCTATACCAGCTCATGTTTCTATGCTGTGCCTTTCCAAGTTGCCTGACTGGACAGGTACCAGCTCACACCGGCTTCCTTTGAAGCTTTAATTCACAGCCTGGATGCACAACTACACCCAGGACCACAGCTGGATTTACAGGGCCTGGGAAAAGACTGTAGAAATGGATGTACTTTGCTCTCCTCCCACACCACCCTGCAGAACTCAGGGCTACAGTTTGGCACTGACAAGTGTGAATTGGGTCCATGTGGACAGCCTGAGAGATGAAAGCTCTGGGTGGGAATCTGCATGTGTGGTTGGGTTGGAGTGTGCTAAGAACAAGAACAGGGATCTTAAATGCTGACTTTATCAAGTGGCATATACATTCAGATCTCTAATCCTTTTTTTTCTGCCAACCATAGGAAACTTTTACCTCAGACCCCCTCGGCTTGCCATCTCTCTACAGGATGTATTCACCAATAGAAGGGAGGAAGAAACTTGAAACAAAGTTTGCATATTTTTGTGGCCAGCTGCAGATAGAACAAGATGTCTTCATTCTGACATCTCTGCTGCTCAGATGTGCTGCTGGATGTCTCTGATACATGACTGACAAGCTGTGATTTCCTGTAACATAGTCACACTTCTGCTGTTCAAGTCTGTTTAGGATTTTACAGATTTTTACAGGCTGATCTGTCTCATGATAACAGGCATGGGACAACCCTTCAATGCTTTTCTGCTAATATTTTATTGAAAAAATCCAGTGCCATTTCAATGAATCTAACACAACATTCAGGACACTTTGAGTCTATCTCTAATATCTTCAGCATTTTTTCTGTTAACATTTGTGGTGATGTTTTCCAATGATGCCACAATGAGGATGCCAACTGTAACTCTAATTAACCCCACTGCTGCATCTTTCTTCTTCTCTAGTGTTGAGTAGCATTACTGAAACTCAGCTAAATGGTCACACACAGCTCATGTTCCCATAAAGAAATTTACCTAAACTGAAGTCAAGGGTATATGGAAGACAGTCTCACACTCCTTGTCAGAAGCTGATTTGGATGAAATGCTAAAAGCCAATATCTAGAAACCCATGAAATCAAGTCCAAAATCCCACTGGCTTAAATAATTGAATTTGTGATTAAAGACCTGCTGCAGTTATGTGACAGCAACCCTTCCATTGACTCCAGTAAGGTTTGCATCAGACCCCTTCCTTACCTGTTTTTGTGTCTCAACATGCAACATGTGAAGGCCTCCAGAGTCTGAACATGGTCTTGTATCTGGATGCAATAAAAGCTGCAATAAGAGCCTTGTGGTGTCTCTTGTGTAATGCTCAGCTTTAGACAATACATTGGGGAAGACTTTTTATCTCCCTTCTGTAGGAAGCAGGGATTAAAGTGGATTGCAAGACTTCTCTTAAACAAAGAGCTTGAGGGGGTGGGACTAATAAAGCTAAACATGATAAGTGTGGGTCCATGACTAAAGAGAAATCTACATTTCAGCCATGGTATGCAGATAAGGCTCCTTGGCAGGGCTGCAAGATAGTGCTTTGCTTCTTCTGGAAGTCAAATGTATCATTAACAACAGTTCTAAACGACAAGGAGGAGGAGGAGGAGGTGTAGAAGGAGGAGAAAGTGGAGGAGGAGAGAACCACCAAAGACCAACAGTTTTCAGCCAGATTATACATTTCCCATGTAGTACAGGAGCTGCTATATCCTGGCACCCTCTCCTAGTACTGGCTGGGAATGCTTTGGTAAAGCTGGGAAGGCAGATTTCCACATCTCATTGCCAGAGACAGGAAACAAATCCCCCAGGCAGATTTCCACTGGCAAACAAGGAGGATGCAGCATAGAAATAAATAAATAAATCACTATTAAATCATTCTGTGAAGAATATCATGGCTTGGCATGCAGACATCTCTATCTGGAGGAGCCAATGCTTGTCAAGTGAAAACACAAGAAATTCCCAGCCTACCCTGCTATCAGGAGCTAGTTATTACAGTGACAAGGTCCAACAAGGATGAAACAAAGTAAGTAAAATTTCTAAAACCTTGAACTATCTCACCCCACTGAACAGCATTGCATCTGGGCCCCAGCTACAGAAAAACATTCAGTGTTTTACATCTGTCAAGAGCAGACTTCAGGAGCCCAAGATCCAGGCTTGAAATCTCTCCTTCTAAGTTGGGAATAGTTTGATTCAGTTTCTGGGGTTGGCTATTTTTACCTAAAACAAACAAACACCTACTGTGTGCTGAGATGTGCACCCTGCTGGGATCTCAGCCCCGTGCTTAGGAACATGATATGGAAATGCTTCTTCCAGTGGGATGGTCTCTAAGTAGCACCCTGCCTACTTGTACAGAATGATAAAGCTGGGAACACTCCATGGTGCTAATCCTGCAAAATCCTTTATGAAAGCCAGTTTTTGTGTTCATAAACAATCTAATAAATTTGACTTTTCAGAGCTGTTGTGTTTCCTATGCAGATTCCTTACTGGGCTTGCTAAATTTTGGTGCAGTTTCATAAGAGAGAAAAAATATCAAATCCCGCAAGCAAAGGCTTGGGGAAATTTTAGTCATGTGTGTAAATACTTGATTGGGTTGGTAAAGAAGTTTGAGACAGCTTTTTTTCAGCAGTTCCCTGTGACAGGACAAGAGACTATAGGCACAACTTAAAATACAACTAATTCCACTTAAACAAAAGAGAAAACTTTTTTATTCTCTCTGAAGGGGTCAAACACCGGAGCAGGTTGTCCAGGGAAATTTCAGTCTCCATCCTTGGAACTGGACACAGTCCCAGCCAGCGTGCTCTAGCTGGCCATGGTGTGAGCAGGGGGTTGGATTGGATGATCTCCAGAGGTGCCTTCCAACCTCAGCTGCTCTGTGACTGTGACTCCAGGATTTTCTGATGTGTGGGATGCTGACCTCTCCAGACCCTCCGGGGTGCTGTATTTACTGTGCAGCCCAGCCAGCAGCCCTAAGGTTTGCCTTCTCACCTAAAGTCTGTCTGACCCCGTGAGGCTCCTGGGAGAGGCCAGCAATGACTTCCAAAGAGATCAAGCCCTGGCTCTTTTCCCTGGGCAGAGGAGAACAAGCCCCCGGAACAGCGGCCCGCGGTGTCGGTGCTGGCAGCGATCCCGAGCCCTGTGCCCGCGGGGGTTTGAGCGGAGTTTTTAAGATGAGCTGGGCAGGGCAGAGCTCGCCCCGCCTGCCCGGGCACAGCCTTGCCCGCAGCCCTGTCCCCAGAGGGCAGCCGGGATGGGGCAGGTGCTGCCTGCGATCCGTGCAGGAAAGCCCATCCCGGAGTGCCATCTGCTGGGTCCCGGCTGTGCAGCCCTGGGGCTCCTGGAGCTGCCCTCGCACCGGTGCTGGGAGGCAATGGAGAGCTTCAGATCCCAGCAGGATTTCTCCTCTCCTCCGGCCTGGCTGGCCATGCCTCTGCTGAGGGCCACGAGGGAGCCTGTGCTGGTGTTACACAATCTGAGAGTCACTGAGAGTTAGTCCAAGGAAAAGGTGCTTTTTAAATCATTAGTCCATCATGCTACTCCATGGAATTCAGAAAATCACCCCAGGGGCTTTCAGCTCCTCCAAGCTGAGTGGTTAGGATGATAGAGCAGGAGCATTCTGCAGTGTTAATCCTGTGAAATCCAATTTTTATGTTCATAAACAATTTAAATACCTGTAGCATTCCAGAGCTACTTTATATCGATAGCAGGATCCACGCCAGCCCCAGTAACTGGGTTCCTTCTGATGTGACACCCTGGGGAGTATCAGATTCTCAATCTCTCCTCCTAATCCCTGCACCCCAGGCCAGGCACCGTCAGTGGTGGATCCTGGTGATGTAAAAGTGGATCATGAGTGCCACAGCGTGGGGAAGAAATCCTGTATGGCTGCTGCCCAGAGGCAGGGAAAGCTCACGAGTGAAATCTCTGGCAATTATCAATGATCTGCACTTCTAACCAACCTGTGCACCATCTAGACTGGTGATTCATCCCCTTGTGGTTTTAAAATCACAATATCTAAGCAGCAAGTTGGAATCCAGGGGTGGTAGTCAGAACAAATCTCTCATCTGCAGTACTTGGTTTGTCAGCACTACCTTAACCCTGTGTTTAACAGCTAAGAGAAGCTGTTAAAGAAAACTGAGAAACATGACCATGTTGGTCCTTTTGGCCCTAAATTCTGTGACTTGCTTCATGGACACCTGTGACTTCATTGCCTGCAGTTCTTTGACAGCAAGTCCAGGTCTCAGACTCATATTTTGGAGATATTTTCTTGAAAAAAAAAAAAAAGAAAAAAGAAATAAAGAAAGCATTCATGCTGACAAAAAGGAATACTCACAGGAAGAGTTATCATAGAATCATAGAATGGTTTGTGTTAGAAGGGACCTTCAAAGATCACCTAGTCCAATTCCTAAATAAATTACTGCTGGAGACACATGTGCATCTTCCCACTGGTGAGCCTCCAGCCAGCTGTGGGTAGCCAGGCCTGGAGACCTGACCAAAGCTCTGCAGCCTGCTGCCAGCCCTTTGCCACCACCACTGTCACATCCCCAGCAAAGTGGATGAGGAACCCGTGGTTTCCCAGCTCAGCCTCATGGTGAGCTACTCTCAGCCTGTCCTGAGAGCTTGGGACAATATGAGTGTGAAAAGGAACTGCTGAATCTTTCTGAGGGCAAGAAATAATTTTTTTTTGTGGTCTTTTTGAGAAGGATTACATTAGATATGCTGTGCTGGTCGACATGATTGTCCTCATCCCTGAGAGAGTGGTGCTCACACAGAAAAAACCCCGACTGTGTAAAGAAGAATATTTCCAAAACAATGAATAATAGAACCCACTTGGAAATTAAATTGAATTAAAACATTTCAACAAGGTGTTAAAGCAGTGTGGCTTTGGGCAAGTGTACAGCGGCAGCAGATAAGAGGTATCTGGATTAATGGCAAAAGTACAGGGAATATTCTTCCATACAATACTGAACTATGTCTATTTAGTGAATGTTTCAAGTACTAAACTACTTGACTAACTAGTGGGGCACAATTTCTTATTACTTATACCAACAAGATTTTTATTCTATTGATTCATCCCATTTTAAACAAAAAATTCATTCTTGATTCACTGCTTTTATTATTTTACAGGAATTAGAGCTGTGAAATTGCAGTTCCAGTTTTTAATGAAATGAAATATTCTGTTCTCAAATTAAAATAGTTTGATCTGGTTTATGCTGATGTAAGCTAGACTGAATCTTGTGTTTATAGAAGCTCAGTGGCTTGTAGGCTTCTATCAGACATTGAAATAGGCTCTTTCACCAGTTTTTGGTTTCAGCATCCTGCCTTCAAGACAGTTAGTGGGTAGGCACTGGACTGAAATACACACCAAAAAGAGCCTGATATAGAAAAACTTCAGGATTTAGTTCACCTTATGCCTGCTTTTTTGAGTGCAGAAAATGTGTAGCAAGGTGTTTCACCAAACTGGACCCCAAATAAACTTTTAAAGCAATGAGGTAAAACACAGACCAATGAGAGTGGGTGAGAGAGAATTCTACCCCTCTTTTCTGTAGGGTTTATGGGGGCACAGATTACATCTGATCCAAAGTTCCCCAGGTGGGAGGACAGTGATCAGAGCAGGCACAGATCAGGGCTGGTGTCACCAGCCCTAAGCTGAGCTGCATGAGGGCAAAGCCTGGCTCTCACCCACTGCTGGAGCCCAGGGAACTGCACAAACTGGGGCTCTGCACAAACTGGGGGGCAGGCAGTGAAAACAAGGGGGTGCTGGGCACCTCAGACCCATGGCCAGTCTCTTGCTGTGGGAGCCAGCAGCTCTCCTGCCTCTGTGGAGGGCTCTGGTGAGAGGAGCACTGGGCACTGTGTGGAGGAAGAGCTTCTGCTCTGAGCTGAGGGGCTGGCGATGCAGGGTAGGAATTGCTAAACATTTTCACTCCTCCTACCTCCTATGTTCTCATTTGAAAGTGTGGTTCTTACAAGGGTTATTTTCCCTTCCCAGGAAGTACCTTAATTTGAGGGACTCTTCCCCCACCCCAGTAAAGAAACCCAGAATGACCCATAGAATAAAACTCTTGACCTTGAATGGACATGTTCTTTGCTGCACAGACTGTTGATGAATTTTGGTTTCCATTTTCCATCCTGCTCTGAATAATGTCCATGTTTCTGGCATCACTAGATATTTTTCCCACTTGGCATCTTTGAGGGCAGACAGGGACTTGAGGGCAGGAAATCTCTGGAGCCAGAGTTTTGAGGGGAGGTTAAATATTATGGGAAGACACAGCAGGCTTGTATAAAAGTGCTTCAGCTTAACATCCCTGAACTTTTTAACTGTATCACAGAACACCAGCTGATTAGCAGAGCTTCCATGTGATGCAAAAATAACTTCTGAACTCCTGTACCTGGCACCCATTTCTGGCTGTGGTACAGTGGGAAAAATGTTAATGAAAAAATGGGAACATATAAGCATGATAATATTACAACCATTTTCTACAATGTGTCCTAAAGAAATACTCCTTGCTTAAAAATGTTTTTAAAACGTAAAAAATGATTTGAAGCTGAGTTGACATCCCCAACAGAATAGTAAAAGGTGCTGTCAGAATTACAAATAAAAAGTGCTACTTTACAGAGTAATGGATTTGTTTGCTGGCTTTGCATACTCTTCTTAACACAGTCCCTTTAATGAGTGTTTCCTGATAGTCATTCAACTTCCTGGTGACATTTTTTGTTGTTGTTTTTCTTCTTTTAAATAAATCAACAGTCAGGCTACTGTCCCCGTCCTGTGGAACAAAGCTGAATGCTCTGGGTTTGTCTCTGGGCTGTTTACACGAATGACTTCAGAGGAAATGTTCTCACATTGGCATTGATGGAACCACAAAGGTTCATTGAGATCACTCTGAAAAGTGGACACTGTGAAGCCTCCTCCAGCTGTCCCCCTGGCACCATTGGGAAAAGCACTTCCTAACTGCTGGAAGTTCTAGGGGATGGACTCACAGGAAGGCTGGATTTACCTAATCTGACTCCATGTGCTTTGTTAATAGAATTCCTTAAAAGTCCCCCTGAAAAGGTCCAACAACTGAAATCTCTAAACCAGACTGCCCACCCCAGATGATGTGTGTGCACTTTGGCTGCATTAAGCCTGCCACCCAACAAATGTGACTGGGAAGGAGTGGGAGGATTGCTGGATCAGGCTGAAGCATAGACTGTGCACAGGCTTCAAACACAAAGCTAAGCAAGGCAAGCACTGGGCTCACATGAAAGTGTTTCCAAGCTCTGACTTTACCTTGTGTGTAATGAAGCTCTTGTTGCTACACATATCCAGATGTTTAACTTTATTCTGCAGGTTGCCTCTTTGGAAAAGCTAATCCCTGTTGAGTTATATGCAGTATGCAATGTGCAGAGGTGCACAAAGTATAAATCAGGGATGAATTCACCCCTTTCTTCCTTTCCTTATGAACATACTGAGTCTAATCCTCTTTTCCCCATTCAGACATTACTCAAATGAAAAACAACCAGGACTGGAAAGGAGAGTCCTGCAGATAACAACAATACCTGAGCTACAGCAGCATTGCAGTTGAGGAAGCAGCAGCATTTATTTTGTGGCTCTGAGGGCAGTCAGGGTCCCACTCTTCCCACAACATCACAACTTTGCACGTCCTGGATCATCTCTTGGGTCCTGCTACCTCTTCTGAGGTCGTGGAGATACACTCACCATCTTTGAAAATTATTTATGTCTTCTGTGCAGCAGTGTACTGATTAATAGAGGAGGGTTTGATTAATAGAAGAAAGTTGTGTGCACTGGGAAGATGGAAGCATTTTGCAGCCAAGTCAGCTGACATGGGCACAGGGACTGAGGTAACTTGCCTCTTTTTTGCCTTTCTGTTTGATGTTTTTGCAACAGTGCTTTTCTGGTTCTCCAAGTGCTTGGAGTGTCTGTCACAGCCCCAGGGGAGAGAAATGAGGCTTCTGAAAGCAGATTCTGCAAAAATTGCAAGCAGGGCAACCAGAAAGCCAGTGCCACCAAGACCCTTGGAGCATTCCCTGCAGAGAAGGATCAGCTGCAGGTGTGTGGCTATGGCAGAAGAAAAAACTTTACCGCTGAGCTCAGAGGTCCCTAATCATTGGGTTCTGCTGCATGCCAATGTATCTAGAAATAATACTGCTGCTGTTTTAACTTTGCAAAGCCCATCACCGTGCCAGAATCTGGAAGGAGGTTAACATCATGTCCTTCACTTACCTCTGGGGTCCACGAGGAACCCCCAGAAACTGGGCCAATGCATGTGTTTTGAGAGTGTACAGGCTTGAGGTTCAAAGGTTTCCTTTGAATTGCCAGCCATTACATTAAAGGAGGACAGGAAAAAACAAGCAGACAGCCAGAGACAGGGATTTTCATTCAGTCTCAGATACTGTGGCATGGCACAGCACACCAAGGTGAGCTCATCAGACATACTCATCTTGGCAGAATACGGTTTCCTAGTAAAGCAGTATTTTTCTTAAAGTACAGTACCCAGTCAGATTTTCCTTTGAAGAAGGAAATTTGGGAGCTAGGAGTCAGGCTGGCCCAGCGCCTGCACCAATGGCAGGGCTCCTGCCACACTCTGCAGGTGGCTCTGGGCTAACAGAGCTTTCACAAAGCCAAGGCTCTCCTCAGCTCACATTAAGCCTCCCACGGTACCTCCCTATACTGCAGTTGAAAATCCTGTTCTTGAGAAGAACTTATTGATTTGGCAGAGGATCAGAAGATGAGGAAGCACACCTATGTCCTGACTCACCCATGTGGCAGAAATCCTGCATTTTCTGTGACACTTGCTATCACAGTCAATGCAATTGACATTTTAGCCACTGAGGATTCCCCGAGAGCTTTCAATGTCTGACACTCTGATGTAATAGTGCCCTTCAAACAAGCACAGTTTGAAGCATCTACAGCTCATAAATCACTGGTGTGAGAATTATTAGTTAGGAGACCTTCTAGAGAACCAAATGTCCAGGAAGATGCCTAATGTATTTTTCATTTGCATGCAACCAAGAAAATTTTATCTTCTACATAACTGAAATACCCCAAATGTTTCAGTCTGGCAGCAGGACACATATGGCAGAGACATTTAATGTCAGTACAGATTTAATGCTATGTTCAGATTTCAGATTTGAACTTCTGCTGCCTTATGTTTCAGTGATATTTTCTCTCAGGAAAACTAGAGGCCATGTCTGCCATCTGGAAAACCCTAAGTGTCTGCCAACTGTAACATGGATGAGAAAATAATTGGTTGCCAAGAGAAATTGGGAAGTAACATCAGCAAATCCAGCAAGTTTCTTGAAAGACTTGTTCTCTCACTGAGAGGCTCTGTAGCACACTGAGTAGTGGCTGAAGTGGAAATGTGGAAGCTCCAGCACTTTGGTGCACTTGGAGAGGGACAATGTGGGTTGAAGCCACAGGCTGATCATCTTGGCTAGTGATGTTCAGCCTTTTATTTTGATTTTCTTGTACCACCTAAGCAAAGAGAAAGCAAATAAGCTGGTAGACATCTCATATAAAGACAGAAATTACAGGATCTCCAGGCATCAGAACAGAGATCTCTGTTGTATTTTCTTGCAAGGTTGTTATTTTTCCCAATGAAATAATGCATGAGACTTGCAATGTCAAAGTGCTTGTGAAACAAGTTTGTGTTTTGTGTTTCATATCATAAAAGTTATTAAGGAGAAGGGTCGTGTTAGTCCTTCCTGTCTCTATACCTCAGAAAGGAATTCCAGGGTTGGTTGTTATATTTCCTGGGGAGAGGAGTGTTGCAGGGGAGGGATCAGTGAAAATCGCAGCAATCCTGGAAAAAGTCTTTTTTGCGTATCTGCTGTCTGTACACGGAGCGAACCAGACTTTCCCAATTAGGACCGTGGCACGGGTGAAACAAGCAATTCTTCTTTCTCACAGATAGCCGTAGCCCCAGCTCATTAATCAGCCGCAGCTCCGACAGCTCCAGCGAGGAATGCTGATAGCATCGCGGCCGGAGCGCGGAGGCTGCGCGGGGAGCGCCGCTCCAGCCGCGGGGCTGCCGGCACCGAACCCGCCACGGCTCAGCCCTTCCCATGTCCCAAAGGTGAACCACGGGAGAGCTCGGATCTGGCTCTGAACTTTTAAACAAAGGGACCTTTAATGTCTCAACAGGACAGAGGCAGGAGCCCCTCCAACCTATATGAAAGGCTGTCATAATTAAAACCAAACAGAAACCGTCTGAATTCCTTATTAGGGACACTTGCTAGAATAATTTTAACCCCTGAGTAGCCTAGAGAGCTTTTAATGTTTACAGATGTCGATAGGAGGGTGTATGCAAGGCTTTCCTGGTTAGTGCCAAGGGACCAATTTCAGAGCTAGTGTAAATGGAAGGGTGGGATGCTGTGGCTCTGGCTGACCCAAAAATGTGTCTTTTTGTAAGGCTTTTCTTTGATCATCTTTTCCAGCACCACTCTTTGTCACCAAAGTAGAGGGGAAAAAGAAAATGGAAAAAAAAAACCCAAACAAACAACAAATTGGAAATCTATTTCCTTATTTTCAAATTAGCTTTCTGGGTTTTTTTCAACAATCAGAATCGGACAAACTCCCAAAATATTTGTCTTCATTTTCTATTGGAGGAAAAAATATCATAGGAGGACATTCTGCTACTTCTCATGTGGCATTAAGAGTTTTGATTCAGTTAATTCATGTGGTATTCATGGATAAACATAGATAAGCATTCAGTCTCTAAAATTACTAAATTCCTTTATAAATAGGAACAAAATTATGTCAAACAGTATTTTCTCTGTTGCCAATCCACAAATAAATTCAAATACCCTTCTAAGCCAATAGCATTTTCAGTGTTGTATTGAATGTGAAATTTAGGCGTCAAGAACAGTCACGGTAAAGCACATTCAGTAATTTTCTTAGAGCGGCA
The DNA here is from genome assembly GCA_013396995.1 of Dicaeum eximium. Lineage (NCBI taxonomy): Eukaryota > Metazoa > Chordata > Aves > Passeriformes > Dicaeidae > Dicaeum > Dicaeum eximium. The sequence goes on from VWZP01005528.1 coordinate 1,335,587, forward strand.
TGAAGGCAGTTAAACAAACTATCTAAAAAACTTTGTTCAGGAAAAACTTGATCCATTAATCAATTGAGAATGTGGGAGTGTCATTAATTCAAGAGAATTCATATTATAACTCATTTTTTTCTCTGCATTTTTAGTCTTAGGAAAGAGTTTCAATTGAAAATAAGGAAAGATTATGTGTGTGTGTGTGTGTGTGTGTGTGTGTGTACATGCCTGCATATGTCTGTGTGTGCATATGCAAATATTCCTAGCTTCTTACATTAAGATTTTTAGTTGCATAACTTCAATTGATGAAAGTGATAAAATGACAGTAATTTAAGAAAATTATAAAATAATAGTAATAATAATGATAATGATGATGATAATAATAATAATAAGAAGAAGAAGAAGAAAAAGAAGATGAAGAAAAAGAAGAAAAATATTAAGAATAAATAATAGCAGTTTGCCAGAAAAAAACAGCTGTGTACGAACTTCCTTTCAGAAGTTCTATCTGAAAATCCCCTTCAAATATAAACCAAAGTGCTGCATTTAACCTCTACAGCAAAATTACTTCAGTTCAGACAAACCCCAACAATCCTTCCACAACTAAAGCACTGTTCTGAAGAGATAAGGACATGGATTAAACAGACCCTTGTGACTAGAAAAAAATCCTGACACTGCAAAAGAAATGCCAAGGCATTTGCAGAAAATAAAATTCAAGGCAGAGGCAAAGTATGGTTGTCAACATAGATCATTTCCCAGTAACAAGGTTCAGTGCCACTGCCATTATATGCTGCTGAAGCCAATGTCATCCCCCAAATATTTATAGTGCATGAAGGAGAGTTGTTGTAGGTCAGAGAAAAATTCACTTTTAGGCAAGAGGTGCAATTATGCCTTTTGCAAGCCTTTTCCACTGCCTATGCTGGTGCCTTGCAAATACATCAAGGGTTTGGTGCTGGCCCAGTGCAGAGTGGCACCAAACAGGAATCTCTAGTTTAAATGAGAGGGTGCAGCAGCTGATGACAGCCCCTGGTCCCTGTGCTCTGCTCCAGGTGACTCAGAAAGGCACTTCCAAAAACCCCAACTCATCACTGCCCGGTGGCACATGCCCCCCTGACAGAGCTCCACATATCCCCTGGAAAGGACACATGGCATCTGCACCTTGGCACAGTCTGCACAGGACCGTCCATGCTCCCATGGGATTGCAAACCCAACCTCCTGCAAGCACAGGATCCATGGCCTCTGTGCCTTTGTCTCACTTAGAACCTTCTTCAAAGCCTGAGCAGATGCTTCAGGACATCTCATCAGATGCAGGTTGTAGTCTGGCTGACTCCAAAGAACCACTGGAAATGGCATGACATGGTAACTATTTTTAGGCTGCCATCAGGTGTGCTGTGATGCCACCCAGCCAGTGACAATGCAAGCGAGATCTGCTACTGTCATTTTCCATGCATGATGACACATTCAGAGATGCTGGTGTCATGAGATCGAAATGATGGAAAAGAGAGAGAAAAGCAGGCTTATGTGAAGGAAGAAGCTTTCTCTTCCCAGAAGTGGTACATGGCTCATTACCCTCGAGGTTTTCCTTGGAGAACCTAACCGGTGTCCTCAGGACCGATTCACTTGACTCGTCCCTCAGCTGGCAACAGGATGAGGGTGAGGTACACTGAAATCTGAGTCCACAGAAAAGTTGCATAGCTGAGATGTTTTCACCAAGCTGACATGGCCTTAGAAGCAATGGACAGCCTTATCCCTGCCCCTTCTATCCAGCTGGCCGTGTCCAATGGGAGATCTTTGTGGCCAATGGTGGTACTCACCTTGTCAAAGGGACACACCTGTTCCTTGGTTGGACAGACACAAATGCTCCCATGCTCCCAAGGACAAGCTGTGCTCCACTGTGTCTGCCCACCACCACTGCTGGGCATAATGGGAAAAATATTCCCATAGCGTGTGGAAGACTGCTTAAAGTGGCCACAGTGGTACATTTCATCGTAGAACAAAAATTCAAGGAAGAGCTTAGAGTTCGTAAATAGTCTAATTAACCTAAATCCTTTATTTTGCCTTAGCTGTAAGAAGCTCTGGATTCTCAGCTACTTTTTCTTGCCAAACGAAATCTTTCTTGCTGCTTCATTACTGACCCAGCAAAGTTAAGTGGTGTCATTTTTATTGAAAAAACATGGTCAGCTGTGTTACAAACTGAGAAGCAGTAATGTAATTTGCTACCGCTCTGCTTCAAGCGCTAAGAGGGAACACAAACAAGTTTAGCTGAAAAATGAAGACTGCCAAAAGCTATGTTTCTGTTCTGTATTGAGTGGGTTTTGGAGATGAAAGAGACAGAACACTGTATTTTGAAACCAAAAAGGCTTATAAATACAAATCAAAATCTGCCTACTGTGAAGCATTTCGTTAGTACTTTCCTGAATCTGTTGTTGTGCTGGCTCTGTCATGGGGCCGATCTTTTCATTTTGTTTATATTTTCCTAATGCAAATTGTGACTTCTACCCTGGGAACATGACAAAGTCTTTCTTCACAAATCCAAAGAAGACAGGAAACTCATGGTTCCCACAAAGGAGCTTTGACTCTGACTAGATGTGATAATTTTGTTAGCAGGATCCCAGACATCAGAGCATGGATCAGTGAGCCAGACTAATAAGCTACAGGGCTCCTGTCCACCCATGGAAAGTGCCTCATCTGAGCAGGGTCCAGTCGGTGCTTTGTCGTCGTGGGCCAAGCTGTGCAGCTTTTCCTTGCTTGGTGTGAGTTTCACAGGAGCAGATAGAGGATCTTGGCCTTTGGTCCAGCTCTGGGAGTTCCAGAACAGGGCTCCTGGCCATTTGATACCAAGAGATCCATCAGCTTGTGCGCCTGGCTGCTCAGCCCCCTAATCCCTGCTGTGTGTGTGGAGCAGTGCAGACACCCTGTGCTGGCCTGTGGCCAGCTGGGACACCAGCAGCAGGCACACCAGCAGCACCACCCTCTGCAGAGCAAACCAGGGGCATCTGCACCCAGCTTCTTGGGAGGGTTTGGGATCCAACAGAGCCTCGTGCCCTCCTGTGCCCTGACCTGGGTTTATCAGCTCTGTGTAGCAATGGTGGCAGCCACCACAGCTGGACAAAGCCCTCAGTCATTCCAAAGAGCACATTTCCTTGTGATGTTACCACGGTCCCTTTGGTGCTATCCCTAAGGTCTGGATCCCTGTTTTAAATAAGGCCTGGAGACCCCAGAGTTGCACCTTCCACCTGCCTTCGCTGTGCTGACTTCCAGCACTTAATCTCTCATTATTGCTGACAGATGGGGCTACAAAGGAGCAAGCTGGGGCTGTGGATGACCACTGAGTACCAGAAGAAAACACACTCAGATAATTTATGCATTGTGATGAAGGAATTGCTGGGATTTATGGCTAGCATGTTGGGGGCTGAGCCCTTCTAAGCCAAGGCAAGAAAAACACATCCAAGGCAAAGCAGTCAAGGCTGGATACACTGTGATATGGGGCCTGCCAATGTTCAGCTTAGCATGTGATGCTGTGCTTTCACAAAAATGTCTGGAATTACCTTTTCCACAGCCTCCTTGATGCATCTGAGAGACAAGCCTATGCATTTACAGGTAACAACTTTACCAAGTGGGTCAAACAAAAACAGGAGTTTGGAAATTTTCTTTAGGAACAAATTGCCCTCCATCTAAAGTCAGATCAGGACAAAGTAGAAGTAAAATCTGAATTAGAAGCTAATGGGCCCATTTTGTCAGTCAGACAACTCAGCTCTAAGTGCTTGCTTTTGCTTCATGCCTCAGTTTCACTGTGGATGGAAATGTGTAAATTGTTCCAGCAGCATGCAAAACCATGGAAGTATTTTTTTAAAATCTGATCATTAGACAAATGAAATAGAAAGGTTGATGGAATGGGACTTAATTACTTATGTCTATCATACATAGGAGAATTTAAATGAAAAAGTAAATTGCTGAAATGAAAAATAAAGCAAACCTTTGTTCAGTATTAGAAATAGGTAGCTGGGACCTAATTATACAATGCAATTTCTGAGTAAGTGATTCCTGCAGGAATAAATGTTGTGCAAAAATAAATCTGCTACATAGAAAGTAATATATGAGTTAGAACATAAAGGATTTGGACTACTAACAAAAAAGGTATTTAGAGACTAATACTGATGTTGGCTGTCATTCAAAGCCTACCCATTGAAAAGAAAATAATAGATTAATAACACGAAACATTACTGAGCAGATGATGCCAGTAGGACTGGGAACAAGGAAATGTCACAGGTCTCATCTCCTGCAGGAGGGCTCTGATGCCCATTATGAGCTGCCAGAATTCAGATTCCACGTGAGGATGGGGTCTGAAATGCCCTCCTTAGCCCATCTCTGCTGGGAGCTGTGGTGAGACGGGGCCAGGCTGAGTGGTGGAGGAGCAGCTGGTACCTCCAGTACAGTACCTGGTACCTCCAGTACAGCTCCTGGCTTCAGGGAGCTGAGGCTGGAGCTGCCAGACCAGGCTGTGCTTCCCAGCACTCACCCTGGGTCCAGTACAGTGCACAGCAGCTCCTGCCCACCTGGAACTTCCTTCTTCTTCTCCTGGAAACCAAATTCTGGGAGTGGGAGACACTGGCAGAGACTGGCATCTTGGACAGCATTGAGCCTCTGACATGCTTTCTGCATGGGCCAATGCATGGAGGATGTCCTGGTTGCCTTTCACAGGTTTAAATCTAGCCTTGTAGCATTTCCCTGCCTGCAGAAAGGAAAGAAAGAAAGAAAGAAAGAAAGAAAGAAAGAAAGAAAGAAAGAAAGAAAGAAAGAAAGAAAGAAAGAAAGAAAGAAAGAAAGAAAGAAAGAAAGAAAGAAAGAAAGAAAGAAAGAAAGAAAGAAAGAAAGAAAGAAAGAAAGAAAGAAAGAAAGAAAGAAAGAAAGAAAGAAAGAAAGAAAGAAAGAAAGAAAGAAAGAAAGAAAGAAAGAAAGAAAGAAAGAAAGAAAGAAAGAAAGAAAGAAAGAAAGAAAGAAAGAAAGAAAGAAAGAAAGAAAGAAAGAAAGAAAGAAAGAAAGGAAGGAAGGAAGGAAGGAAGGAAGGAAGGAAGGGAGGGATATCTTTTGTCAGTTTGTTCCCAGGCTCTTAAGTCATGGGGTTAGGGCTGTGGTGCTAGGCACCCGACATTTATGCAGCAGCAAAGATGAAAGTCAGACAAAATAATCCAAAGAAGTGCTTAACTGCGACTATTAAGTCCCAAAGGATTTATCAGAGTTTACTTTCCTCTGACTTCTAGGAGAGACTTCAACTGAAGTCCATTAAGCAAATTAAAAAGCAGAAGGAAAATAAACACAGATTAAGGGAGATAGGAATTTTATGAAGAAAAGGAAACAGACAGACCTTGTGACAAAGCTCCTGGCCTGCTATTCAGGTTTTAAGGCCCCCAGACTTTATAAATGGAAGAGATTATTCTCTTCACATTGCCCTGCTGGTAGTCGTAAAAGGGAGTTAATAGAATTTTTTTTCCCCCACTGAGAAGTCCTGTAGAAACTCAAGTAATAATATAATCCATAATGTTTCAGCTCAGTGCATGACATGCAGCTATTTGTTCCTTTGTTTCCAGGCAGGGAATCAGGCTGTAAATCTTGTAGTGACACAGATACTGTACTGGCTCTGTGGCATTTTATCTCCTGCCCATCTGAGCAGCTCCCCACACAATTAGGGATTTGCATGTCTGAATAACTAGGCAGGATTTCTGTATATATTACTTAGATATAATGATTAATATTTAATCCACAGGAGATATTACCAATATGTTTAAAACCTCATTTTGCTTGGTAAAAAATACTCTGAGAACAAGAAGATGAGCAAATAATATAATCATGGAGCCTTGTTATTATCCTTAGGTAGTTTATATTAAAGCAAATGGTCCCATAAAGGGGAAATTCCTTTTGCTGCTCCTCTTCTAAGTGGTTTCTAATTCTCATTAAGTTTGTTAGCGTTCATGGCAGAAAACAGAGAGATAGCAGAATGGTAAAACAAGAGTAAATAAACTTCCACCATGCTGTGTGGACAGGCCCTGGTTTGGCTGTGTGGTGTCACCAGCCCTTGGGGAAAGAGTGGCTTTCATTGGCTCAGCTGGAGATGTGACACATCAGAAGCAAGCACTGACCACTCTGGGATGTACAGAAAACCTCTTTAGAGTCTCTCCACAAACCTGAGAAAAATGGGCATGTTCCTACTTCTTTTTATTCCCTTGACCTTCTTGCTAATTGTCTTTGCAACATCTAACCCAGTACCAATGTGTAATTAATCTCTTGCCTCTGCTCATCAACTGATCTGTGTGATAGTTCTTGGTTTGACACTCATTCACAGACAACTCCCTGCAGAAATTAAAAACATTTTGAACACAAATTTACTTGAGTTTTGTTCATGGGAAGCATTGGAAACTGTTCTGATATTTTTCTAAGTGAGAAAGTGATGTTTGCCTCTGTAAATATCCTATAATTTTTTTATCTTTTTAATCTTTTATCCTATAAAAGATAGAATATACTCCTATTTTAGCTCTGTTTGTTAAGGTGCCGATTTGAAGCCTTCTCTCAGACAAACCTCTTGGACATGCAGGGTGTGTCTCACTGTGTGTGCAGCTGATTGTGTAAAAGGCAAAGGGTGCATGCACACCAGGGCTAAGGGTTAGTGAGTTTAGGTGTGGCTTCCCAACAGCAAAGGGTGCAATGCATGTCACAGCTTCTGTTCCAGGGCTGACCAGCACCAGGGGAAGAGGCTGAGATGTCTGAGCAGCTGAAGCATGCAGCCCTTCCCTTAGTGGGTCACATTTGTCAGCTTTCCAGCTCCTGTGGAACCCCTGACCTCTCTCTACTGATATCAGAAAGCTGCAAATGGCAATGCCTGGAGCCCTGTGCTTTCCATGTCTGCACTGATAAAGCCTGTTTGTGGCCAGGCTGTCCAGCCCAGCCCCTGTGTACGTGCGTGACTCTGTGCAGGAGCATCCCGGGGCCACCAGAGCCACTCCCTGCTGGGGACCTGGCCCTGCATGTCTGACTCTGCTTTACTGCCTGCTTACACCTCGTTTTACCTTTTGCCCTGGGATCCCAGAGCGTGGGGACCAGGAGCCCTGCAGGAATAGTGTCCCCTGCTGCTGCTGGCCAAAGGAGTTCAGTCGGTGTGAGCTGGCTCATGCGCTCCAGGGAGAGAGGCTGGGAGCACAGAGCCCATCTGCCCACACCCCCTCCTTATGGGCCAAAGCTGTCCCCAGGGATGGCAGCTGTGTCACAGACTCAGTGCCCTCTGCTCCCACCCAGGGTTCTGCACAGGAATGCTCTTTTAAGAGAGCATTGCCAAGAGCACAGCTCAGAGCCCTGTGGCAGATGGCAGTGCCGAGTGTGGCACCTTCCAGCTCAGCAGCCAGCTGTGTGTGCTGGCTGGATGGCCACAGCCCTTCAGATTACTGCTGCAGGATGGCTGCAGGGCTACCACAGCACCTCTCCTCCATTGCAGGGCTACCACAGCACCTCTCCTCAATTGCAGGGCTACCACAGCACCTCTTCTCCATTGCAGGGCTACCACAGCTCTGCTCCTCCTCTTGCAGGGCTACCACAGCTCTGCTCCTCCACTTGCAGGGCTACCACAGCTCTGCTCCTCCAGAGCCAGCCCCAGCAGCAGAGGCAGCAGCCCCAGCCCTTCTGCTCTGCCTAACTTCACCTCCTGGCTGTGGGGGGCATTCAGGGTCCAAGCTGGGCAGCTCAGTGTCTGTGCCCACAAGAAGGTGGGGGTGATGGGTGGCTGGGTGCTCTTCCTCTCTCAGTCCATGCAGGGTGAGGGCAGCCCCACTGACTGCTGGGGAGTGAGGCATCACTGCCATTGCCAGAGACACTTCTCCTAGGCACCATCACTGCCCACAGACATTCTCCAGAGTTTCACCTTGAACCTCTAGGCCAGCTGCTTTCCCTTGCCCCATATCCATCCTTTCCTCTCCTGGGATACTGGTAAAACCAGGCCTTTCTGGGTGTTCTGGGTGTGGGTGGAAGATAAGCAGTCACTGCTTCAGTCTTTGCAAAACATCTCACAGGAGAGACTAGGAAGGAAGGTAGAGAGAAAAACTGTTACAGAAAGATATCTCAGGTGAAAAATAAATGTCCAGTAAACAGCACATCAGCTAGTAGGCTAGCCTTTGAAGATTTCTCTCTGTTTTAGGCTTTCAAAGTCCTTCAAAGAGCTCTTTTCCAAACTTTTTGCAGTCTCTTATCTTAGCTAGAAGAACCTTGCATGGAAGCAATTCTTCCCAGAACTTCTGACACCATTAATCAATGATGAATCTACATAACAGAACTTGTTTGTTTTGGACCTGAACCATGGCTGGGACTCTGGGCTGCTGTAACCTAGGAAGACAGTGAAGGCACAGCAACCAGCAAGCTGAGAAAACAGAAATGGGGTGAGAAGACAATTCCAATGATCACATAAACATGTGGTTGTCTGAAGACCTGAGGCATTTTTGTACAAGAACAGTGGTGTTATCCACTGAAACCTGAACATGTTCCAGGTTGCAGGACAAAATTCTGCCTTCAGATTCCCCCTCCCTACCACTGCAGTTGGACTCATCACAGGGTTTGGGTCCTGTGGCAGGGCTGCTGGAGCCTGACTCACTGTGAGAGCAGCCTTGTTGCTGGGCCGAGGTGAGGTAAGTAATTTGTCAGGTTTGGGGGTTTTTTAATGAACTTTATTTTCCATTTTCACATGTGATTTAGGATTCAGCTTCAAAAGGTTTTCCCCAGGGTCTCTTTAGTGTGTGTTGGAATGGGGCACGGAGGTGAGGGTCAGGAGCTGGGTAGATAGCAATGCCCTTGGGCACAGCTGATTAATCTTGAATTTTCAAAGACACTGAGAAAGGGAAGACCTCAAAAACTGATTAAAATCTGCAAGCTTTCCAATACCTCAAATTTATGTATTTGTAATAAAAACACAACAAAACACAGCCCATAATCTTGCCAGGTAAAACTTTTATCTGCTCAGTAGTGTAAGCTGTCCCTGTGGGATTTTAAGGTGCTGCAAAAACACAAAATTTTTTTCGTCCATGGAAATGCCACAGTGCCACGGAAGAAGATGTTTGGTGTGGAAATGTCTGCAACTCACAGCTGAGAGGATTCAAGGCAGGGACAGAGAGGGTTAAAGAGAGAAAGGGTGGTGGAAGTGGCTGTCACCACAGATGAGCATTAGCTCTGTCTGTTGTTTTCTTTGAATGCTTGGGAAAGTACAAAATTACAAAGGAGTATTTTTTGATTATGCTGTGGTGGCTGTTCTTATGTTTAAAAGGAGAAAAGAGAAAAAAAAATCAGAGCAACATATTTGTTGTCAGTAGATGGGGTCTGAATCAAAATCTTACCTTCTAACACTGCCAACCTTTGAAATCCAAGACTGGGTGTAGAGATGTATGCCAAGAACAGACATTTTAAATCTTCACCAAAAACATTTCATTCAGATTAAAATGCCAGTTCCTAACAGAAAATATACTTAAATCTCTAGAAGATTCTATTTGTTCCTGTTCTAAGGAAAATCTGGGGCAATTTCTGTACAATACCAGGAATTAAGTCCAAAATTTCAATCTGTGACTTAGTTGCAGATTTTGTGTGCATTATGGAGATGGTGGATATCTCAAATAGTTGAATGGTAGCTGGAGTCCTGCAGCAGGTATGGAAGCACAGGGGAGCTGTGTTCACTTCTAGATGTGATTAGCCATGTCCCATAAAAGCTCTGGAAATTTCTTCAGCAAAATAAGCAGTAGCCCCATAGCAGAGCTCTGAGTACACAGGGCAGCTGCCTTGTGCAAGGTGTGACAGAGAGCCTGTCTCTTCCCTCCCACTTAGGGCAAAAACCTGGGTGTCCACTTCGACTTTTATTTGGAAACAGAGTAAGGAACTTCCTTTCAACCGCATCCATCTGAAATCCCAAGGAAGGTATAAAATAAGTTTTCTTTGTTTTCTTGATGAGAGCAGTTTTTCCATTTCTTTCTATGTGGCAGTGTTGCAGAGGAAATTTGATAATCCTTATGAAAAAACACTGTATCCCAGCCTGCAGCCCCTCTGGTGACACGAGGGCTGCAGGTGATCTGTCACACTGTCACGTCTGAGTGCTGTAAGTGCTTGAGGACCTTGCAGCACTCATGGGCAGCAGGGATCATGAAATCATCTATAGGCACATTTTAGAGGAACAAGAAACCTCCTACCAAGATAGATACAAATTAAATAGAGGGCCTGATCCTGTTTCCCTATGCATTTAAAGGAAGTGTTACCATTGATTTTAACAGCAAACAGGACTGACCTTGTAGTGTATGTCATCAAACAGCTCTGGACCGCTTGAGAAAATTTCAACACTTCCATTATACGCCCAATCTTTCAAACTGGACATAAACATACACTTGGCAGAACTCTCAGGCTACAAGTAAACTAGGAGATTTGTTTTTAACATTTTTTCCAGTCACAAAGAAAAGAGGGAGAGAAAGAAAGCATTCTTCTGGGGTGTTTTTAAGTTACTGCTGCTATGCAACAGCATTGATCATCTTTGCACTACCCCACCTTAAAAAATTAATTCATTCATTCTCAGTGGTAAAAGAAACCCACTAAAATAAATTAATTAATTGATGCTGCAATTACTCTTTTTAACTGCAAGGAGGGTAAGTGACACTAGGGTTTCAACCAATGTGAAGAAACTGCTGCTAAGACAGGAATGATCACTTGGCTGATGTGTGGCTCATGAGAACTTGGGAGCCATCAGACCATGGCTCACCCCACTGGGAGCTGGGCAGTGTGTGCCAGAGCTGCTGGCTGATGCCAGGGTTGGGAGCAAGGTAGCTGGAGCTGCTGGAATCAGTGTTATGAAACATCCCAAAACCCAGCTCTGTGTCCAGTCAGCCATCCCTAAAGTGCAGTTGTAATTTTCTGGAAAGCTGTTTGAGACCAAATTATCTGTGTATCTGCTACAGGGATTTAAAAGTGTTGGTATGACATCCATGAGGTGAGAGAGGAGAGCTGGTCCTCTGCTCCATGATTTCCAGCCCCACACTCCCAACTCCAGTGAACAAAGCTGCAGATGCCAGATCTGCACACTGAAAGCAGGAGGTACCCTGGAGCATCAATACATCCTCACCGAGGGTACCCCTGCAAACTCAGTTTCTCAGTTTATTTTGCTACTTGCAAAATGCAATTACCTTTTTCCAACCTGAGTATGTTGCCAGATTTTTGGATCCTGCAGTTTATATTTATTAGAAGAAGAAACTGAAAATGAATATAGTTATTTCCTCAGTGCAATCCCCTTTCTTTACAGACTTACAGAGAGTGCATTGGGCACAGGATGGCTCATGCTACCAGGGACAATTATTATTTGCTCCCAATTCAAAATGAAATTTCTTATGGTGCCCTCCCAAATTGTCCCTTGTGTCAAAGTCACTCTGTGTGGTCTGGCATGCCAGCTGCCAGCCTGTCTCTTCTCTGCATCTGCTCCTGGGCTCCCTGCATCCCTCTTGTTCACTCCCAGACACATCCCCACCATCACTGGTCCCCTGTGTGTGCAGGCCAGGGTCAGGTACTTGCCATCAGGCTGTGCTCCCTGCCTGCTGGAGTCCTGCTCTTACAGCTACTGATCCTGGAGCTTACATAAAGAAACACAATTGTTTATACTCAGATCCCAAGGGAGAGACTGGCAGCTTCATTGTAATTTAATCTAAACCAGGATAAGACAGTAAACATTGTTGTGTTTTCATAGGGATGAAAAAGGGGGAATAAAGCAGAAGATGCTGAGGAAAAAAACACCTGTGTAATTCACAAGGAGAGGAAATACTGAAAAATTACAGAGTTTTACAGTTTGATAATTTTCACTGAAAAAAAATATTGTTACAGAGACTGGGGATTCTGTTTAATCCTTTCAAAGAGTTTGATCTCCAAACCATCACCCTTATTCATGACCTGTGCTCCTGTATCAGTAATGTTAAACCTGGTCCCATGCACTCAGCTGTGTGTGGAGCCTGTCTAGCACAAAATTAGCATTTCTGTTCAGCACTGCTATCTCTGAGATATCTCTCTAGGACTGGGAGTTCAGCCTGGTGGCCTGATCAAAAAGACCAAGAAATGATGTGATTACAAAGCATAAATACCATCATGTGCAGAAATTCTAGGCACAGCAGAGCTCTTCATTGCAGGGGAGAAAAGCATAACAAGAACCAAAAACTGAGGCTTAAGTCCAGGCAAATTCAACTGAGAAATTTGTTATAAACTTCTAATCGGTGACAGGAGAGTAACAACCAGAATAAAAAAGTACAAGAAATGGTGGCTTCTCCAGCTCCTGACACCTTTCACCAGTGTCCAGATGCTTTTCTGGGTCTGCAGTTGTGGAAGCCAACTCCTGGGGCTCTGCCAAGGTGAACATGGGTGAAACCCTGCAGTCAGGGATCATCAGTGGGAACTTGCTCCCCCTCAGGCTGGACCAGGATCAGATTTTACTCTGCCCTAGATTGGCTTTACAGCATTCACTGTGCCATTCTGGAGGAGACAGCTGGCCATCACCAGCTCTGGTCTAGAGCTTATTGTGCCATTGCCAGTACCTGCTGCATGAGGAAGGGCTGAGTGCCTGTCACTGTGCCCCTTACTGCTCTCCATGATCCCTGTGGGCACTCTCCACAGGGAAAGGGACACATGGGCAGTTCTGCTGGTGCTGGCAGGGCTCCATGGACTCCTAAGAGGAAGGCAGGGGTGGGAGACAGAGGGGAAGGCCATCCTGGATACCTAACAGGTGGAATGAGGGAAATCTCAATCGCCCCAGTGTTCAGATTTTTATCTAACTTGCATGGCAGTGAGAAGTATCCTTCATGTTTTAGATCCCAGACATTGGAATTGGATTTCCAAGGTTATTAGATAGTGGGTGTTGTGGGTTCATGTAAAAGCCATTGAACCTGGCCTTCTTTCCCTGGGTATCAGTGCCTTGCTGAAAATGTAGACTTTCCAATAGTAAGGGGCGTGCCACCATGTGGATCTTAAAAGGTGTTTGAAAGCCACATTTGGCCTTCAGTGAGGAAAAGATGATCTAATGGACTCTTCTTGGCCTGATGTCTGTGAATCCTTTCACAGTTTCCCAGGACACTCAGCATGTTTGCTCATGAGGCTCCTGCAGCAGAGTGGGGCAGGGGCTGTGGCTCCTGCAGGGATCATCACCTCTGCCTTGCAGCCCAGCCCTCCCTCCTGCCCAGGGGCTGATCCCACTTGGCTGGACCATGCCCTGGCTGCCTCCAGCTGAGACCCCCCTGGGCTAGTGCAACTGGGGTTGCTGCAAACCATATCAGGAAAATTACTTCAGATTTCTGCCAAGTTTCTCCCTCAAGGCCATGGGACATTTTTTATCCTGAACTCCTTCTTTCCACATGCTGCTCTTTTTTAAACTGTTCTGGGCTGATGTCATCCATGCTGGTCTCAGCTAGAGGAGTACTCTTTGTGGAAACTTTGAACAAAATCCCCTCAGAATTTTTCAAATGGGAGAGTGGTAAAATAGACTTTTATAATTGTTAAAAGTATAATCAGTTCTTTTAGCAATGCTACAAGAAAATAGATTATGTTGAAAAATTAGCAGTAACACACTTTTGGTAGGGGAGTGGGTTGGTAGGGAGTTGTACTGTGCTTGGTTGAAGGAATTAAAAAAATAACCACATGAGATCTACCATGTCTTGGGATCTGCTCTAACTATAAGACAAAGAAATTCAACTCATAAGCAGCATTGCTGTATAGTTTTACTGGATTTCACATAAGACAGCAGCTCTGTGATGGCTGTTCGGATCATTTTCATGAAGGAGTTTGTAAATGGAATAATAATCAAACACACTTCTACAAGAATGTCCAAACCACAAAAAATATTCAAAATCCTGAGCATCAACTTCATAGTCTGAATCACTTAATGTTAGGCTACAAGAAAATCCATGCAGACAACAGTAAACAGAATTTATGGGTGAGCTTGTCAGAAAATCTGGATGATTTTTTGTGCTCATCTGTACAGTCTATGCTGGTACCACATGCTAACCAGATCCTTTTGTAACTGGTACTAGTTAAGTAATGGTCCCATGGAAGACAAAACTAGCCTCATTCACATAATTCACAGACAGTTTTGTTCTTTAAAACAGCAAAATATAATGTGAACCAAGGAGAAAAAAAATCAGAATGTTTGTGCCATAATTCAAGTCCACAATTAAAATAGCAAAGCAAAGGGCAAAATGTGATGCTGTTGCAGCACATGTCCCAGCAGCAGTGGACATGGAGCTTCCAGTTTTATGGTTGAGTCCATAACAGCCAATTGTTTGTTGAAAGCACTATTGTAGAGAGCTTAAAATGCTCTGGTGATGCCTTCATGTCAGTGTTTTATAGCTATTAGAAAATTCATTGTGCTGCTCCAAGTTGGCAATATTTTGTATTTAAGTTCCACTACTACAAGTTTTGCTTGTGTTTTACTAAAGAGCAGTATAACACAGACCCTCAGGGGGAATTCCATTCCCCTTATTAAAAAATTGTGGCTATTTTATTTTCCTTATCTCTGCCATCCACTTCCTTTTGTTTCTCAATGCATTGCTGCAAATCACTAAGACATTTCCTTGTCTGCTTTACTTTGGACCCTTTTAATGAAAGCTCCTACATAATCAAAGTCACAGGATTCATTTGATGAAGTGAACTGGTTTCGCTGAAGGGTCAAAGTTGGAGATTTAGCATTTCATAAAAGCAAAAGATCTAAAGGCAGGAGAAACAGACAAGAGTTTTTACAAGATATCAGATAAACATCCAGTAACAGAGAATGAAATTCAGCTCTTACAAAGCAGAACAGCTCAGTGTGATCTGTTTTAACTACAACCAGGTGATTGGAGCCAGCCTGCCTGCAGAAAAGTGAACCTCGCTTCCTTTGCCTCATTAGTCTGTTTTCTGTGGCGTGATGTCATGGCCAGGAGGTACTTTGTGCTCACCAGTGCAGGGCTGACCAGGAGTGGTGTAACATAAGAGAGAGAAAAACATGAGAGCAAAAGCCTCCCCTTGTTCCCTTGCTTGTAGATACTCCTCAGGCTGCTGCTCAGCAGGCAGCAGCAGCTCAGACTCTGACCCTGAGAAACCATCATTGGCTGTGTGCTTTCCTTTGGAGCACAAAGCCTGAATAGCCAAAGTTCCTCAAGAAATTAAAAGTTCTGGTAAATATCTGTGCAAAGTACATTTTTCTGACATTGCCAATGCACGTTATTTCAATATTGTCAAAACAAAAGCCTGTGGTTTGTCTCCTTGTAGTGCTGCTGTTGCTGTTTGGACCTACCATTCAGGTTCCTCATGTCCTCAGCTCTCATCTGTGGGCCAGACTCCTCACCAGGGTGCACATCAGCATGTGAGCCATGGCCAAAGAGCTCCCTCAAAGCTCCCCCTTGGAGGGGCTGCAAGAGCATTGGAAGAGATCTTCAGGAAGTGGCTTCATCCTCCTCAGCATCGAGCAGGCTGAAGAACACATCCCACTACAGGTTCCACATGCTGAAAAGTCTTGTTCTTGAAAAGGCTGAAGTGAAATGGTTTATATTATATCCCTCCAAATTCCAAGTGCTCACAGAATCACCTTTTTGGCCCTAAGACCTAGGATGCTGTAAAGGGGCACAGTGCCTGCCCCTCAGGAAGAGGCAGCTTAGGGAGCAGGAGGCAAACAGTGGGGACATTAGCGTCAGTCTTACACTTTTCCATGTTAATTACAGTGTATTTTAGACAGAGTTAGACATTCAGAGTGGGGTTCAGCTTGCCTGAAGTAGGTACCTCTTGTCTGCCAGCTGAAGGATGCACAAAGCTCCTTGTAGTCAATTTAGTGCATAGACACAGGCACCAAGAGACAGTGGAGACCAGCAAGTCTCCTGCTGTGGTTTCCTGGTGTGTGTCCAGCTGCAGGTCTGTTTGTATGGTCTCCATAGGTCCTGCACGGTACCACCCATACAGTGCAGATACCTCAATACCCTCAATCATCCCTGATGGCACTAAATATGACACTGGTCATATTTAGGCAACTGACCCAAACTCTCTTGGCCACACTGGCTGATTCTCCATTGCCTGTAATAGAAGTTTAGATATCTAGTGTTCAGACATCTACATTTAACTGCCTCCATGTGGGTGGCTCAGTCCTACACTGAACTCTAGGGTCACTCATCAGGAAAAATACTGTCAGTAGCAAAAATTTGCAAGAAGAATACTTGAAAATTCAAGAGTGAATGTCAGACAAGGAGCTGCTCCTGGGTATTGCTTAGTTTTTGTCCCTCAAATGACCTCTTTGATTCTGCTGTGGGTTTTTTTTCCTACAAATTATAGAGAAGAGGGTTTTAGTAAGGGTTTGAACCTCGTAGTGCTCTGACTGGCTTAATCAGTTCCCTGTTCAGCATGCCATGTCCTTCAAAACAACCATGCAGAGTTGTGAGAGGCGTTCATCTGGCATGAAATTAATTGCATTTGGGGCCAAGTTCTCCAAAAGTAGGTAGTTCCCTCCTAAAGCATACCTTTGCCTTTTCATCATTCTTACCATAATTTCTGAAGTTTGGACTTCTCAAAATTTGCCATGACTAACTTACATTTACACTAATAAGTGCATAAGTCAAAAAATTGCAGTTTTCTCCTCCATGACAGATGGAGGATGTAAAGCAGTGAATGAGCTGCTAACATCTCATTACATGCAATGATGTCATTACATGGAAAAAAAGCACAACAGGAATGCCTGAAGCAAGATTTTTAGTCACTGAGATCCAAGGACTTGGTCTCAACTACTGACTCAAATTGAAACATTTAGGATGAAATTCAGTGCCTTTATACCAGCAACTCTGGCACTACTATGCTGTATGGGCTTTTCATTCTCCTTGTTCCTTTAATGTACTTAAACCCTGTTGAGGTAATGGGAGGAGCATGGTTGGGAACTTCAGAGCTCTTTTAATCCAATTATAACCTTGGCAGACTTTAACATTTTAACAGATCCTCCAGTAACATGCTCCAAAACCCCATAGGAGACTGCTAAACTTTGTAGGGCCTGCCTTAGATGAAACTATACTCAGACAGGTAGTTAATGGAAGGGTTTGTTCTTGTTTGGAATCACACACACCTTGGCACACACGGAAGTTCTTCCCTGATAAAGCTACAATACTGTAAATTCTGCAAACCCTGGACAGCTAGGAAGAAATCTGAGCACACTTAGACACCATATAGCCTCAGCAAGTGTGTGCTTGCTTCAACTCCACTGGGGAGAAAGAACTGGAGAGCAAGGATGTTAGATGGAACCAAAGCTGTCTGTGTTCTGAGTGACAGTGCAAGGATGAGCCCAGCTCCACACAGCAAACTGCCCTGGCTGCTGGAACATTTGTCTTCCTTCTGTTTTATCTGTGCTCTCCTGAGGTGTTATGTGAGGCAGATGTGGATGTCTGGGTCCCTCGAGGGAGCTGCTGGGGCAGCTCAGGTGAAAAAAATCCCTAAACCTGTTAATATCCCACAGGGTGAAACACAATCCTCTCCTGCTCTAAGCTACTCTGTATCCTGAGACTGTCCCACTTTCTCCCCGGAGGAAGAGCTACTGTAGTCCTCGGGACTGAGGCCAGCACTCTCCACTTGTTCCAGCAGTTGGAGAGAGAGAGAGAGAAATGGAGCCACTGCCTAAGCACAATAAACACAGCACCAAGGGAGCAGGAACAGATTTGCTGCAATACAATCCCTTCGGTGGGAACAGCTTGGGATGCTGCCTCCATGGCAGCAGGGTCTTCATAGCTGCAGGGATGGACTGCTGCTTTTTCTCAGGGAAGCTTCTCTGGGTGTGTGCTGCTGGTCCTGAAGGGTGGCCAGCCCCTGTGAGGACAGCAAGGACTGCCACCACAGCCAACAGCTCTGGGTCCTTTGCAGATGAGCAGGAGAGAAATATTAACTGCTCCTTGTCACAAAGGATTCAGGCAGGGGATGACACAGAGAATATACAGACCCTCTGTGCTTCCCCCTGACTCCTGTTAGGGCAGGGGACCTATGGATGGGGTGTGAGTGCTGTTTATGGAGACACAAGGCACTCTGATTTTGGAAGGAGCTGCCCTTCTCTTGCAGCCTTGCATGGCCAGGGGTTCTGGGCACTTTGCTTACACAGGAGCCAAATCCGGGAAGGATTATGGAGGTGTGTGTCCCAGGGCACCAAGCCTTGCCCTGCAAGAGAGCTCTGCAGCTGGGGTGGCACCACCACAGCTATGACAGCTGCTTTCCTCATCTCACACACACGATTCACAGCACTATAAAAGCACAGAAATGGCTAAAATAGAGAAGCATTTCTCACCAGTACAACACATTTTTGAGAACAGGAGACAGGCAAATAACAGATCATCAGCACTTTCCTCCTTTACCTTCACCCATATGCAAGATTTATTGTTATGAAGGGAGAAATCACAGAGATCTCTCTCTGCCACAGGAAGAGCATATATGAATTCAAGTCTAAATTCACAGAGTAATCAGAATTTCTTTTCAGAACAGTATCTTGTTGCTGGCTAAAACAAACAGTGTAGTTACCACTAGGGGAACTGCCAGATCCCAGGAGAGCAGGTCATGAAACATTAAATAGTTATCTGGGGGGAGAAAAAAAGAAGAAAAAAGACTCTTTCTACAGAAATTTGCCTAAGATGGAAATTAAAAGGAATTAAGTGAGAGAAGGTGGATTACCCTCCCAATTCATCAATTAATGCCAGGAGAAGAAGGGCAAGAAGATGTGCTGTGCTGTCCATGGATGCATGGATGGCGGCCGTGGGGCAGGGGTGTCCCTATCCCTGTCCCTGTCCCTGTCCCTGTCCCTGTCCCTGTCCCTGTCCCTGTCCCTGTCCCTGTCCCTGTCCCTGTCTCTGTCCCTGTCCCAGCCTGCCTGCACTTTTGAACCGAGCAATGAGCCAGGCCCCGCGGACCCACGGGAAGATGGGAACAGGATGAGCGGACCTTTGATGTTGCCAGGGTGTAATAGCGAGAGGAGACGAGAGAGCCGCACTCACAGCAACCCACTGTCTCTCATCAGCAGCAGCACATTAATTTGCCAAGTGAGGATCATGCGGGAGAAGCAGCGGAGCGGCTTGTCAGGAAAAAAGCAACCGGGAGGAGGCCCGGGGAGAGGAGGGGGCCGGGGGAAAGGGGGGTTGAAGTGGAGTTCGGAGAAAATTGCTGAAAATTACAGTATTCAGCTTTTGGTGACAGTATATCAAAGCCCAGCTTCTGCCTTTATGATATTTAAATCCCTGCCGCTTCCCCAGAAAAACAGCACCGGCACAATAGAAACATTATGTGCTGGGTGGGGAGGGGAGCGCCGCTGAAACGGGACTCGCTTCGGGTTGGGATGTGAGCGGGACTTGGAGAGCCCGATGGCTCCACGGCACGGAGGAACAAAGTGAACAAAGTGTCCGTCTGCAGCGACAATGTCCTGAGGAGGCACTTTGAGTGCAGCTCCTGTTACCCGGCACGCACGCTCTCACACACACTCACACACACACTCACACTCACTCACACACACACTCACACACTCACACTCAGATTCACACTCACACACACACGCGCTCACACATTCACACACACACTCACACCTACACACTCACACACACACACACACTCTCACACACACACACACACTCACTCACACACACACACACACACTCACACACACTCAGATTCACACTCACACACACACGCGCTCACACATTCACACACACACTCACACCTACACACTCACACACACACACACACTCACTCACACACACACACACTTACACACTCAGATTCACTCACTCATACACACACACACACACTCACTCACGCACTCACACTCACTCACACGCTCCCCCCTTCCCTCCCAAGGGAATCGCCCCAGTCACTGCGCAGGGCAGGAGCGCTGCAGATGCAGCAGTATGAACTGGCACCGCAGTAAGAGGATTAAAGCTCCATATTTATGCCTTCTCCTCGCTAAAAAACTTTGGTCTCCCTCATGGGATTGGTACCCTCTTCGCTGGCTGTACCAACCGCACCCAACCACAATTATTCTCTTCCTCAGCCAGCGGCTCCCAGGGGCCAGAAGGGAACAAGAGAGGACACAAATCCCTGGACATCGGTCAGGGTGGAGGTGGGGTGTGTGGCAGAGATCCCCACCGTGCCAGAAGGAGCTGAGCTGCAGAAGGACAGCAAAGTCCAGAGCGTGCCTGAGGGAGCGCAGAGCACCGAGAAAGGTCCTGAGCCCCCGAGGGAGCTGGCACGGCAGCCCCCGAGCGGGTTTCACACACCCAGGGCTCACGGCTGGGCGCTGGCTGACAGAAGAAGCAGTGTCAGAGCTCCTTGCTGGAATCAAGTCTCAGCCGAGTCCCACGGCAGCCCTGAGCCAAGGGGCTGGCCAGAGGTGTGCCTCGGAGCAGCAGAGCCAAGGGGCCGAGGGGAAGGCAGCTCCTCCTGGCACAGGTTTGACATCAGGCTGGAGCTGCCCACACGTCATTCCACCCGCAGGGATGGAACAAGTTAGCAAATGTTAGCTGGTAAATAAGTTATCCGTAAAGCACCATGCAAACCTCAGTGCAGCTCTGCAAGACCCTGGGAGGGAGGCTGGAAGAGGTTGGAGTGCTCTCATGGCTGTCCTCAGGAGAACTTACACACTCTGAGGAGATCTCTGCCAGGAGCATGGCTCGTTCAGCATCTGCTGCCAAGCCCCAGCCCAGGGCTCAGCCCATGAAACCATCTATTATCTTTGAGGCACCATTTGCTGAGAAACAACATCAAAGGCCTTTGTGTTCATAAACCTAAACTGGCTCTTTATGAGAAGGACAACAGCATTTGAGCCTTGTGCAGACAGACTTGCTTTGCTGCCTCCCTCCTGCCCCTGTGGTCCCAGGTTGGCAACACCTTTGTTTCCCAGGATATGTAAGGGGGAGCAGGGGATATTAAGGAATTAGGCTGGAAGCCAAAAGCACTGCCCACTCTGTGCACAAATCCTGCAGCAGCCTCCTGGAGGAAATGAAAGTTTCTTTCATTAGGAAAGACACTGAGGTTACACCAGAGGTACATTTGGCCCCAGGATCAAAGGGCAGGCATGTATTTTAACACTTCATTGTGTTTCACAGGTACAGCTACAAGTCACAGAGACAGAGAAAGGTGTGCCTTGTCCCCTCTGAGATTCACGGCACGTTAACCCCTCCTGTCACTTGAAAGGGGACGAGCACACCCAAGTGCTCCTGACAAAAGTTGTGAGGAAGCTTGACACCAAAAGTCCTGCTCAAAGCATCATTTTGCAAAGCAGGCACAGCATAAATTCCTCAGTCCTTCAGCCAAAAGAATCCAAAGGGGAATAAAATGACAGAGAAGGTTTCCAATGGGAAGGGCAGTGCCCAAATACTGGCTTGAGGAACCATTAAGAAATACAAAAGCATCCTTCCCCCACTGCATTTCATCATCCTTGTATATTCAAAGGAAGTTGTATTTCTGTGAATGTTTGCCTTGGAAAAAGAATCTTTTTTTTCCCCTGGATTGTCTGTGAAAGCTGCAGAAGGCAGCCAATCTGGCTCCACTTCCAGTCACTTGAAGGGATGGCAAGTCCTCTTCAAGGCTACCAAGAAGTTATTTCCAGGAGATGTTTGTGATAGCCCAGCTGATGATCCATGGCTGGCACACTGCCCTGTGGGGCTTACAGCCCAGGGAGGCTTCAGCCTGGGGGCCTTACTTGGAACATGTTTTGGAAAGAGCATTTCTTGAGCTGGAGATGCTCGTTCAGGAGCAATAAGCTATCTGGAGCATATCTAAAATTTTACTGGAGAAAGATTTGTGTCTAACAGCACTGCTTATTCTCTAAAATCAATAAAACATAACAGAACAAGAAGAGCAAATCTGATGCTCACGAGGAAAGGGCAGAGAAGGGGCATTTCTTCCGTGCTGGTTCAGGGCAGCAGCCCATCTCCTTCCCTGCTCTCCTGAAGAACCTGGTGCTCACAGAATGTCCAGGGAGCAGGGTGAGCACAGAACCAGCAAGGGTGGATGGACACAGCCTCTGAACACTCCCCTGACATCCAGCAGTCCATAGCAAAGGTGCTTCTGAACATGATAGAAGTTTTTTTGGCTGCCATGGCTACATTTTTGTTCTCTTAATTTGCCTTTTGGGACCCACGCAATTTTAGCACCCAGAAGTCTTTTTGGAAAGGGGTTTCACAGTTTCACTGCACTTTATTGTTTGCATGAGACGACACTGATAAATGATAACATGCCCTAATATTATCTCCAGGACAAAGCCAAAGTCTGTTTTGCTGTTCCTAGAAGGTCCACTAAGGTTAAGATTCAAACATCTAACATCACTTGCATTTAAAATTTGGCTTCCATATGGCAGGATTTCATTTTTTAAATTGCTATTGGGATTTTACAGATCAAATTTATGGGGAGACAGCAGAAGGTGGAAGGTGTTAAGTTATGCAGCAATGGGGACATGTACAAGGGATTTGTGACAGCATTGCCCCTTTGCACTTTTCATGTGCCCAGAGGTTAGAATAGTAAGGGTTGGCCTGCATATTTGTACATCCTGCATGCAGCTAGAAAAGAGACAGAAAGCATTTTTCAAGCATTAATTCCTTTTTTTTATCTGTACAGAGGGAGAAGAGCTGATCTTCCACAGAGCTGTCATGTCCAAGTACATGTAAAAGCACACTGAGCACATTGGCTGGAATTGTTTTAGAATCTCTAAGCATTGCTCTGTGGTTTCTTCTCTTCCCAAGCATCTTTGTTTCACTGATTTCTGGCCAGGAACACAACCTGGAGTGCCCAAGGGCTGTGGCAAAGCCAGCTGTCATGACATTTCCAACCTAACCAGAAGTGCAGGAAATATCCCAAGAAAGCTTGTTTTTATAGGCTCCCAGAAGGATTGCATATGTCAGATATGCTTATCCAGACCAAACCCAGCCTTCCTGAAATCCACCCCTCACTAACATTAATGCTTTTTTCCATGTCAGCTTGAGTAGTGTGAGATTTTTTGGCAATCAGGGAGTAGTAAAGATTTGTTTACTGATGTTTTGGAATGGATGTCGGTTTGTTTATTGCAATTCATGCCAAAGGAATATTTCATAACAAGTAGTATATTTCAGCCTATTCATTCTTTTCATGATTTTCACTTACTGTAGGGTTTTTGTTTTCAAAGCTTGTGTTGTTCAGCAGAGGCCAAATACATAAAGCAAAAGGAGGTGAGGGGAAAAAAACCAAGGTGATTTTGTAAGGTGCTATCCCTTTCTTGATAATTTCAAAGGTAAAATCTCAGACTGATGTACAGCAGATCAAAAACAAGGGAGGGCTGTTGAACTGTCACATTTTCAAGTATCAAAGTTTTACAGAAATGGTGACTTAATCTAAAACCTTTTATTGATTCTATCACTTATCCTTGTCTCTTGACTCATCTACCTTAAGTGAATCTTTTCAATTGTGTTTCCAGTGCAAATATACATGGCAAGAAAGCTGAAATGAGTTTTCCATTACCACTTAGCTCTCATCAGGCTTAAATTTTGCTTCTTCAAGCTTGTTCAAAACTGCATCAAAACATACCTTTAAAGGGTTTTCAATGCCTGACATTAATTTCCTTAAATATGTAAATATTAACCAAATATTTTTGTAGGGCTGTCTGTTTTGAGGCAGTAGGAGGTTGAGTAAGTATTAAGCCCCCAGGTAAGATTCCTTGTCTAATGCAAAATAAAGCCACATGGGCCCACTGTTAATACAGAAGGCATAATTTTTCAGAATAAGAGAAGTTTGTTATGCATTCCTTTTTATGTGAAGATTTCTAAAGTCAGCGAAGTTTGTGTCCTTGGTAAAATACCCAGAACTGGAAGATCTGCTGAGAGCTGCAGAACTCATCTCAGAAATGCAGCTCTCTGTGTCCCATTGTCATTATCTGATTTAGAATGCAAGATATATCCTGCATTGGAAGATACAATCTACATTTCCCAGTGTGTTAATAACTTGACCCCCTCCAAAGGTCCTGCTGTGTGTATTGAAGCTGTCTATTAATTCCCTTGTGAACTGCTGGTTTTGGTATTTAATCTCCAGGAAGAATTTAAGAAGGTCAAAGTCCCCTTCTTTGAGGAATGCCATACAAGTAATAAAACAAAGTACATTTGCCCCTCAAAGAGCTAGAAGTCTGGGAGCTGTGTTGACAAGAGACTTCTGGACTATTTATACTGCTATTAGAAAGAGGGGGAAGGGCAGGGAGATAGTTACTGTAGTTTAATAAGTATGGGAAGATGGTTAATACACATGGAGTTTCAGCCTCACTGTGACATTTTATTTATGTTAAATATAGTGAAGGGGTCAAGATCTCTTTTCACACCACTGCAATCCTCTGGATCCCTTTGGTCTGTGCACGGTGGTTAGAATTTGGATGCTGCTGGATTTCTTGGAGCAAAGAAGCTTAGGATTAAATAAAAACTCAGCAAAGTTCCCATAGAGGGATCTGCTCACAGAGTTTCTGTGTAGGTAGGACATCAGCACAAAGCATCACTAAGCCCAAAGACCAAACAGAAAAAATCCCTAAAAGTTACAGATGACTGCTCTGGCTTGATCTTAAATGCCAACTTCAAGCAGACCTTCCCCTGTCTGCAGAGGACTTCCAGATAGCAGCATTAGGGTCTCCCCACTGCTGAGAGGAAAAACCCACACCAAAACATTCAAGGACGAGAATTTATCAGGTCATAATACAGAGGATCCTTGGCTGGAGACTCCCTGGGCACTTCATGCCATTGTCTCAAAACAGCCATGGAGATGTAGTCAAAATTTCCAGGAGTCATTTCAAAGCACACATCTGCTGCAGTGGCTCTGGGCACATCTGAGGTTGCTGCAGTGTTCTTGGGCTCCTACAATGCCCATGCACAGCTCATGCCTCACAGACTGGGTTGCTGATGTAATACATGGTATTACCCCAGATCTCTGAACAGGTTGCTGGACTTTCCATCTTTGCTTTCCTAGAAAAACAGAGTAAGTACAATAGCACTGTTTGTATGTTTGTTGATCCATCTGTCCCTTCAAGCCTGATGGCCAGTTCCTATTAGGTTTTGGCAGTAGAAGACACTTCAAGGCATCACATTCCTGCAAGCTGATTTAAATGCATGAGGTACAGCCTAGAAATACCTCCACAAAATAAAAGCTGCTACATAACCTCAACCTATTCAGCTCCAGGAAATGCACAAGGAAATGACACCAAAATTGTGACTTTGGTTGGTTCAGTGGCTTGTGCAGCTACTTCCCATGAAAGAACACTGGAGGCCAGGGAGAGCAGTAGTGAGCAGCCTTGTGAAAGCCTGCAAATTCTCATTAAAAAGGTGTAATGAAGTTTTCCCAATAATCTGGGAAGAAAACACCTTTTCAGCCCAGCTTTCACAGGGAGATGAAAGTTAAGGCTGCAGATACAATTCTTCCCCACAGGTCCAGCCCCAGTGCGTGGTCAGGAGCTGATGGCAGGGGCTGTGGTCCCCGGGCTGCAGGACAATGTCCCCTGCAGCCCAGCAGAGCAGCCCAGCAGAGCAGCATCCCCCCCTCCCGTGCCCCCAGACACGCTGGGCGCTGTCTCTGCCGGCACCTTCGCAGCCCAGGTGTGGGCAGATAATGGCTCCGACTTCCCTTTTACTGGTGCTCTTGTTTTATCTGCACTGAGATACCATCAGTGACAAGGCAAGTGTGGGGAGATTTCTTTGACAGTCCTCTCATGACATCTGATTACAAACGGCCTGGGCTTATCCAACGCCTCCCCTGGCTGATAACTTCAAAGGGAATGGCTCTCCCTTCTCTAGCTTCAGCTGCCCAAATAGCTCCTCTTCCAGGGCTCTGATTTTGGCCAGGCTTTTCATAAAATGCATCAGTGTCACTGTGTTCACAGGGCTGGATCTGAG
Source organism: Dicaeum eximium (assembly GCA_013396995.1). Taxonomy (NCBI): domain Eukaryota; kingdom Metazoa; phylum Chordata; class Aves; order Passeriformes; family Dicaeidae; genus Dicaeum; species Dicaeum eximium. The sequence goes on from VWZP01005528.1 coordinate 1,361,464, forward strand.
GAGGAATCTGGGCTTCTGGCCTGACAAGCCTAAACTTGGATGGGCAAATCTGCTGAAAATTGAGGTTTTATGAACTTTTCAAATTATTTTTGTGTGTTCATGGGGTTCAAAAACTTGGTTGAGGTCATGAACCTTTCCTCTCCTCCTCCTGTCATTTGAAACTAGGCTTTTTCCAAGAGTGATTAGTTCCATTAAAAGAGTATTTTCCGAACTGAATGGGAGTTCTGTGCTACTGCATGTCCAGACAGGAGATGTGATGAATCATGAGATAGAAGAAAACTTTGGAACAAAAAGCCCATCACCATGATTAGAAAATGTGGATGAAATCCTGGCCCTTAGCAGCAAAATATTATTGCCCTCTGTAAGACCAGGTTTTCATCAGCTACATTTTTGTTTCATTGGAGTTTTTCTTCTCTCTTCCTCCTCTTGGGATCTGTATTTGTTTTCCTTCAGCCCACTCAAAGGCTTTTTTTTCCTCCTTATTTTTGAATAGCTTTCATATTTCTTTTATCCACAACTGTTTCTTACACTGCTTCCCTTTGATAGAACTCATTCTCAGCCTGCTTAGAGTTCAACTAAGATGTTTCAGAAGCCTAAGACAAAATAAATTTGCCTCTGGAAACTTCATTCTTTCCACTATTTTCTGTGGCTTTCACCACCATGCCAGCAAAAACTAGATGCCTTACATGTATTTTGAAAGGAGCTTGGTTTGCAGGGTAGGTTTCCCACTGCCAGGAAGGGCAGCTACAAAGCACAATGCACATGGATGGCGGGAGGCAGCGTCAGGGGATATTTTTTTCCCATTTTTGGCTTTGCACGGCAGTGAGAAGCGATGACCAGATGACCACTGAAAATACCCACAGCCAGTGTGGTCCCGAAGGTTGGCACCACTGGAACTGTCCCCAACACCTAAAATTCTGTCAGTGTCAGAGTTGTGACACTCATGTAAGCCAAGCATGGGATTTCTGCCTCCTGCCCATGATTCAGGGGCTGAATCCCTTCTTTTCTGCCTCCTTATCTCCCAGCAGAACTGAGACCCCTGATGGCAGTGCACAGCTGCACTACCAAGGCACACGAAGGCACAACCCATGTCCTTGATAGTTTAACAACTTAGTTTAGCTCTTAATGTCTTAGTTTAACAACCGAAAATTAACTTTGCTGTGCTGCCAGTTACATTTCCTACTGCCCCCAGAGTGCATGTATGGTTTGAGGCCTCAGTTACACCTTCTGAGATGAAGATCAGCCTTCAAAAGGGTTCACTGTAAAATAAAATTGCAAAAAGAGGAATTTTGCACATCAACTTTGATTCCAAAAATTACTTTATGTTAATGTCTGCTGCCCATAATTCCTTGTGAGTATTCAAACTTTGGAAAGACAATAGTTTTCAGCTGATAGCCTGAGAAGTTCCTGGGGTGATAGTCAAAGAGCCTGAAATCCTCTGTGCATCACGGATTAAGAAAACAATTCCAGCATTCTCCGAATCAGAAGGACACCTCTAACTTTGCTCACCCCTTCATGCCCCCCTGAAGGTGGGGGGGCCTCCAGGTCCTGCATGCTGGCTTCTGCAGTAGAGAGGGGTGTTCTGAGCAGCACAACCCCACCAACCACGCTTGTCAGGTGATGGATGTGGTGTGCTCCAAGCTCCTCTCTGCTTGGGCCTGTTTCAAGTGCCCAGGTTATCAGGGCGCTGCCATTATAAATGTAAACTGCAAATGGAACATCAAACAACAGCCCTGTCCTGCACAGCGTCACTGCCACGGCCTGCACAAGGAGGAGCTGCCTGATCATTTCCAGCTCTCAGACTGCTGGGGAAGGGCTGGGGAGTGACCAGGATAAAGAGCAGCATTCACAACAGACTCAAACCCCTTCTGCAGGAGGGCTAAGGTCACGCTTTACTCCTACACCCAGCTTTGTTATATTAAGTATAATTCTCTTTACTTTATGAAAACAGGTTAAGAAGAAGAACTGGAGATATTTGGATTAATGTACAAGAACAGGGGGATTAAGAGGCCCTGTCAATTAAGGTGATCCCTTTAAGGCTCTGCCCTTTCACCCCTGGAGCTCGGTTTTAATTCCTGCTCAGACTGATGTGACTAAACCCGTTCTAATCTGACAGCTGATAGAGGTCAGAAGTTAAATGTGTCCAGGTGGCAAAAGACACCATTCTCATGGTCTCTGTCCTCAGGAGTCACTCTGACACAGCAGTCCCAGGCACGCCTCACAGCAATGAGAGTGGCTCTGTAGCCTTTTTGGCACCTTGTTGTGCTGACTCTCCAAATTCGGATTCTTGCAAATCTTCTCCTTCATGGTTTTGTCCCTCCTGCACTTCATAATGCTCTGGCCCCTGAGGATGCTGCAGGGCAAGTAACATCCTCACCACAGGGCTTACCCCAGCCCCCAGGGTGATGTTTTGGTATTTTCCACATATGGCTGTGTGTTGTGGCAGGCACCATTTGTTGGCAGTGACCCTGGTCCAGCTGCAGCACTCGTGGATGGAAAGGAGCCAGGCTGTGCCATGCCAGCAGGCCTGGGGATCATCCCACCCTGCCCTGCCATGGGAGGTGTAGCTGCCATAGGTCCCATTACAGAGATGAGTAGATTGCTTCAGAGATTGTCCACCCACCTCACTGAGACACCTCTGCTGGAAGGGGTTGTGTGTGTGTGTCTGTCTCACATGCTGATGGTGAATGGGGCTGACCCAGGGCAGCCTCAGTCCCCTTGCCCAGCTCTTGACTAGCCCTGAGGCCAATGAGATGGATCTGCTTCTTGTTACAGAGTCTTGCAAAACCTAAACCAAACCAGAGCATGCTGTTATCTAGAAGTGAATGTCATGTCCTAAGGAGGATGTTGAACATGGTTTATGAGCTGTGAGATCTTCCAGCTTGCAAAGTAAATCATCTTCAAAATCCATGCCTCAGCAGTACTGAGGTTAGTGATAGCCAGGGCTGAGTGCTGAGCAGACTAACTTGAATAAATGTCGTATTTCTCAGCTGTATGTACCAAGGAATTGTGACTCTCTGAGGCTGTGTTTTACCCTGCAAACAATCCCTCTGGGCTAGGCTTGGGACCTTGTTGGGATCTGTTTTCTCTCTAACATCTTGCACTTGTTACGGTTCACAAGAGGACTTTGAAACCCAGCAAGACTGAGCAAGCATCTCTTTCAGGCCAAGCACCACTGATAAAATTCAGAATGCTTGTGCTGAAAAAGCAGAAGAGCCTTGTTCCATCTCAGGTAGTTAAAAGGTATTTCTGAGCCAGAGCCATGCAGTGCTTTCTTTCTGCTTCTTCTGGGGCTGGACATCGTAGCAGCAGAGATGGGGAGAGTGGGGAGCTGTAGGAACAAAGCAGGGAGGAGCAGAAGCCCAGGCCCCACATCCATCAGAAGTCCTCTTCTACTGGTCTGTTCCACTTTTCTGCTTGTGACTGCTTTTCCCTTTCTTCCTCCTCTTTTGTGCTTCCTGGGTTCTCACAGCCTTTGCAGTTAACAGCCAGACATTTGTCCCTTCCCTTCAGAGCCATGGAACAGATGTGTGCCTTCAACAGGCCCACCACACAGGCTCCTTTTGCTGCAGCTGCAAGGACCAAAGCCCTGCTTGCAGCCCTGTCTGGCAGGATTAATTCAGCAATGCACCAAGTTGCTTTTCCTGAGCATCATCTACAGGGGCTGGATGACTCTGCATGCCTGGCCTGGCTCAGGGGCAGTGCAGGGTTTGCCTTCCCCCACCTTGTACCACAAATGCTGCAGCCCCAGAGAGGACTCTTTAGGTAGCCCAGGGGTACAAAACTCAGCACATGTAGGAGGGTCTGACCCCAAAAAGAAAGCTTGAATCAGTGCTTCAATATTTAAAGAAGAAGGAACATAGGAAGACAGATGCCATTTCTCAGCCACCCAGATGTGGAGAGTGAAGTCACTGTAGTCAGGGTGGGTTTGCCTCACTCTACCTCCATGCTCAGCAGCTCCTCTCAGCACATGGTCTAGATTAAGCCCCATTCTCTTTTAAGCCATTAAATCATCATGAGCTTTCCAGTCCCCCAGTGGGCTCATCTTGGAAAATCTTGCAATAGCTCCAATTTCTGCCAAATCATTCAGATCTTAGCTTTCAACTTGTCTTTCACCTCAGGGGTTTGGCTTCCCCATTGGTGGAAGGATAAAGGTCTTGCACAAAGGCCTCGGGAGAGATGTGCGTGGGCTCGCTGGTGCTGATCTGAAGCAAAGACAGAGTTCGTGTGGGGGTGTGCTTATGTAAAACTCAGAGCTCCAGTTCACCTCGGGGGCCACCCACAGACTCCAAAATTAATTATTTGCTCATACATTTTCCCCACAACAAGATTCATTTGTGGGGAGGGGAACACCGATTTTGGGGATGGCGAACTTTGCTGCTCGGACAGATGTTTGAATCTGGTCCAAACCCACTTTTGAATGGTTTCACAGAGGTGATGATTTGGACATAAACTGATCTCTTAGCTCATCTGCGCTGTACAGAGAAAGTGGTCTTCTCAGGAGTGTGATATGGATTCCTGACCCTGCCATCAGTTTTATGTTCTTAGATCAAGGAAGTCTTGATCACTTTTTAGTCCTCCAGCAGACCAAGAGCCAGGATTGCACAGTGTGGCTGTGACCAGCTCATTAAGGTCCATGTGATGAGTCCAGTGTCTGTCAGCCACCTTGGCAAGCAGCCCATGGGAGCCAATTAGCACTGGGCTTGGTTTGTGTGTGTTCACACCACGGGGTGACAATTTTGTCACAGTAGAGGAGCTCAGGGAGCTAAGACATGCAAGTGGAAGACTTAGCAGTGCATGCACAGCCATCCCTGCCTTGTCCAGGGGGAGCACTGGGATACACACCATGGCTGGGGCCTCTAGACCCAGGTAGCTGTGCAAGGAGTACTCCCTGTTATGCCTTTTCTCATGGTGATCCATCAGTCTTACATATTCCCTGCAAGGCTTATTTTAGCGTCACAAAAGTGTTCTTAAATTCATTAGCAGATGTACCTTATTTTTCAAACAGCTCCTTTAAGACTAACTTTATTGTGCAGCAAGCTGTGGGTACAGCCTTTCAAGTCCACATTAAACAGACAGCTGTTGATCCAGACAGAAGAGTCAGAAATTAATAAAACCTTCCCTAGACTAAATGGTGAAATGCTGCATAGTGTGTATGCTATCTAATAAATACACCTGTTGAATGAAGGGGTAAGCAAAGAGGAGAAGGGAAATGCTGCCTGAGACCTCCCTGGGGCTGGCTGCCAATTGCTGTTTGAGCAGCACATGCAGCTGTGAGAGCTGTATTTGTGGGGAAGGGAAGTTTCAGGGAAGTTTCAGGGAAGGGCGTGTGGGAGAAAGGCTCTTGCCACTCAAGCACAACCTGTGCTAGCCTAGGTCCTGCTCCAAGAGCCCAGTCCCTTAAACTCACTCAAACATCTGAGCACAGACAGCCCCCGTGACTTTGCAGCCCCAGTTCCAAGGGAGGCTGGCCAGGGATTAAGTCAGCCAATAAAAACCTTGCCTTTTTTTAAGTCTTGGCAAAGAAGATGAAAACAAAGGCCTAGCATTTTGTGTGCAAGGATGAGCTGACTTTTTTCAAACTCCTGCTGTCACCACATTTTCACTGTGTCTGTAGAGAGGAAGCCAGTGCATGAGGAGCTCTGACACCCCAGTTTCATGGGGTTGAATGCCTCCACAGCAAACAGCATTCTCACAAGTTACAGAGCCTGATACCACAAAAGAGATAAAAATGCATAGACCATGTTGTAAAAATAGGGGGAAAACATTCTTGAATACTTTGAATCCCTGATGTTGTTTAGGACACTTTGTCAGGGCCTGTGAACAGTTCAGTGTTGGGGTGCCTCTCTACAGAAACTTGCCATCACATACATGTCTCATCTGATCCTTCATCCTCATGCTAGATGCCTTCTTCCCAGCCCTTCTGCCGTTGCCATGTCCCTAAATCTGAGTCCCTGAATCTAGAGTGCCCAGACCTAGCTGTTTATACAATACTGCATAAAGAAGATTAAACTGTATTCCTTACAAATGCACATTTTCGTGTTAAAGAATATTCCTAAAGTGCTTTGAGATCCATGGATGAAAAGATGTTGATAATAATGATTTATTACTGCAAAGTTATTGCTAAAGGTCTGTCAGCTTTTCCTTTGTGATTACGTACATAGGAGCTTCCTGCAATGTTGCAGAACATCTCCCCAGGCTGACACTTGGCAAACCATGTCCCAGTTCTCAGCCATTTAATTTTTTTTATTCATTTTCTGAAAGCTTGTGTTAACCAGTTTTAACCTGAAAAGTGAAGAAAGAGAACCAAAACAATAATACCTGGACTGTAAATCTGCACCCTGGTGATTTACAATGAAATGACTGTCTGGATTAGACTAACTATTGTTCTAGCTACACTCCACATCACCACTGAATTGGACAGAAAAAAATAAATAAAAGGTTAGAAGTTATATTTTCTTTTTTATGAGGGCATGGAAAATCATGGTAGCTTAGCACCCCTTCTCAACTACAACTTTTCCCCTGGAGCAAGTATGAATCATGTGGACAGGAGCACAAATAAATCTTCCTGCAGACAAACTTGTGTCTGCAAGGTTTTCATTTAGTTTGCTTTTGCCAACCAGTCAGAGTGTGAAAATACAGTAGCTGTTCAGTGATGTGAGGAATGATCACTTTTTAACTACAAGAAATTAATTTGTAAAAAATGGTTTTAAAGAGAGCAATAGGGCTTTCTTTTTCTGGCAATATGACATGCTCTGCACAGGCAGTGTGATGGGGATGCTTCCTGTATGCTGCTCTTCAGTGCTCCCTGTGTCCTGGGCCATCAGTGCACTCAGTCCATTACCCACATGCTCTTTTCCTGAGCAGCTTGGCTTGGATGGGCAGTTTCTGCAAGGATGAGGATGGGGACTCTCAAATGCCTGCAACCCATCAGTGCCCACAGCAGTTCATTGTTGCACTTCAGGGAAGCACATCAGACTGATCCAGGCACCCAGGCCACCTTCCAGCAGCTCTGGCCTGACTTTGGAGCAGCACTAGGTAGGACATGGGAGATACTACTCCAGGCCCTGAGGCAACAAGAAGCAATTATAGTAGATTAAACAGGGACAAAACAGGAATGGGAGAATAGTTGCTGTTGCTTTTACCAGCACTGGAGTGGAATCTGATTGTAATTGTGTCCTATTTACTGTCCCGGTCAGAGCAGAGATTAATGTCCAGAAAAAATAAAGCAACTTTTAATATACAGTTTCTGATTAAAAATAGCAGGGTGGGGGATGGAGAAGCAGGGCCTGTGTGCAGCTCTGTTTGTAACTTGCTGATGAGTGCCTGGACTTGCTCTGCAGAGTGTCCAACCTTAGCTCAGTGGCAGTGCCCTCATCTCAGCCATTGCAGGTACAGAGCAGCTGAGAATGGATCCTCTGGTGCCACCTCAACACCTCACACAGACTGGTCAAAACCACGATCACCCCTCCCCAAACTGCTCCTGAGATTCGTTTTCCACACTTGGTGTGGCCCTGCTCATGGCAGGAGGGTTAGAACTAGATGATTTTTAAGGTCTCTTCCAACCCAAACCATGCTGTGATTCTGTGATCCTATGACTTTGCAAAATGATCCCGATACTTAATTAATTTCTGGGAACACTCACCAGGATCATATGACTGGTCTCTTTCTGAAATTACCTTTTCTCTGCAGTACATTTAAACAACTGGACCTTGGTGATGGAGAAAAATCAGGAGACTTTCATGAGAGAGTTTTCAAAAAACAACATAAAAATAGCATCTCCTTGTTAACCAGGAGAAGCAGAGGGAGCACCAGTCAGACTGTGAGGTACTGGTAAAGAAATAACCCTTCAACATGAGGAAAATCCAGGATGAGGACAATAAAGTAGGCAATACAATAACAAATGTGTAGCATTGCTGAAGCCTCAGTGCAGAATTTTAATAAAACAAACCATTCTTCATTCATGTTCAAAAATAAGTCAGTTATTGTAGCACACTATGACACTACCTTATGGGATGTTTGCCCTGCTTTCATATCTGAAAAAGGAAAATTATTTAGACTTCCTGTAGGGTTCAAAATGCTGCAAAATTCTTGACACCATTCTGGAAAGCCAGAGGTCAAAATTACACTGAACCAGAAAGTGGTTGCCACTTCAGCAACCATCATTCAAAGTGGTATCACTACAGAGATGAAGAGAAGTTTAATTTCATTGCAATGTATTGTAGGACACAATATTTCTCCATTCTGAGCATTCACAATATTCTTACAAGATAATCTGCTCTTGGACTGTAATATTGGAGGAGTGAAAGGAATGACCTAATTATTTCTGCTTAAAACCAATAATTATTTCAGTTGTTGGTATGCTTGGAATAATCCAACAAAAAATTGAGTAAATATGTCAACAGCAGCAAAGCTAATGACTGCAGGAGTCAGCACAAGTAGAGAAGCCAAATGAGAGGGAAAACTGAAAATTCTGTATTTGGGAAAAGTGACTAGGAAGGTGACATGGTCAACATGAAGGCTCTGGGCTGACAATGTCTGCTGAAACCAGGAGTCTACAATTGCTCTGCCAATAAACTGCAGCTTCAGCAGCCATGGTGACAGAAGGAAAACCTCTGGCACAATGGGCACAGCACTGCATCTCTGCAAAGCATGGAAATAACCCAAACAAACTGAGACTGGTTCTAGCTATAAAACTAAAATTAAATTTAAATAAATACATACTTTCTACTAGACTCTGGGTAGCTGGGATGCTACAGTGACCCTTGGAGCACTCTGACTCCTACCAGAACACAAAAATCCTGGTATTTCAACTGAAGGAAGGGGGCTTTTGAAGGCATTGAATTAATACCAAAGGCGTAAAATGGCAATAAAAGCTCAATAGCATAAACAAACTGAGTATGTACAGAGCTTGATTAGGAGCATCACCTTGGAATATCAAATATCTTTTCTCCTTTTTCCTGAATCCTCCTAGGAATGAAGAAAAATCAGGCAAAAACAACTGAGAAAAAAGGGTGACACACATTCTGTTTTACACATATATCCAGACTATATCTTCAGTAAAAAGGCAAAATTTCTTCTAATCAAACCAAGTATGTAATTGGAAATGCCTCAGTCATAAATTGAAAATAATCGTGTTTTATACATATGTAAAAGCAAAGCTGGTCGCATTTTGCTATGAAACAGCTGAAGATAATCTGGAACTTCTAAAGACTCATGAAATCTCACAAAAAAAGGAAGAGTGATCTGGACTTAGAAGCACTCCAGAAAAGATTAAATTAAGTCTCAGTTCATTTAGCAGATGAGCCACATTTCAGTTAGGAACAAAACGTATTAAACAACTGAGAATGTCATAATGTTATGCTTCAGCTGTATTAACTGGCAGAAATTGTACTTCCATTTCCAGTAAGCTGTGTGAGTGCTAAAAGAATATTTTCAGGACTCAGATTTATCCCTTCACCACAGAGGTTCAATATTACAGAGCAAATATCAGAAAATGTTACTTCAGTTTTCTTAAATAAATTTCAGGAGAAGCATGTTTGTTTGACATTAGAGGAGTAGCATATATTCTGCAAAATTACCATGCAAGAATGAGTGATCAAAAAGAGATAAAAAATATCAACTTCTTATTTTTACTTCTATTAGGATTAAAACCAACCTTTAAGTACAAATTAATCATAAGTTATTTTATTTTTCATACCAAAGCAAGAAAAGCAAACCAAAGGAAAAGCAGAATGAACTAAAACCTTGATGATTTCTGGATCTATGTCCTCCCCAGACTTCCCAAATCCTGCACAGGGAGCCCACAGAGCTTTGCTGCAGCTGTGATTGTGATTCCCCAAACTGGGAGGTCCATGCAGACCAGCAGGGCTGAAGCTCAGGTCACATTTTGCATGGATGAGCCTGCTCACAAGCAAGGCAAGGCAGCTAGAAAGGCCCTCTCTCACACTCCATCTGGAAAAATAAGATCTACAGTTCATCTCAACAATTATTTTAGTACTCAACACAATTACATTACACTAGAAAGCATCCAGAGAAGGAATGGCAAATTAATAAGGATATTCTTTAGCTGGGAACCACTTCAGTAATTAATTCCTGGTCTGTGTTTGACCAGTGTTACTTTGTGCATAGATTGAAACTTAAAAGAGTATTTGCATCAAAGCACTCGGGTCCCTCAGCACACAGACCCCACTAAGCTCATTTCCTATCCAAGTGCAGTGCTCAGTTTAAACTTAATTCCTCCCCTACAGAGGTTATGGGCTGCAGCAATATTCCCTCCTTTAACGAGGGGGAATACTGCTGTGCTGGGAATATTTCCATGGCCAAATTAAATTCTGGAAGTGCTTACTCCCAGCCCAGAGCCCTGTTCTGAGACCTTCCCTTACCTCTCTTTATGGCCTGACCTCACCACAGCAGAGTGGAGCCCATGGCTGAGAGCAAAGCTTCGGGCCCAGTGCTGCCCTCAGAGATGCTGAAACAAATCTGCCCTCTGGAGCAGGCTGCTCAGGTACTACTGAACGTGTAGTTGGGCCTCACTCTTTGTAGTCTACCAAAGTAGACTAAAAAGTATGTATATTAAGGGAGTCTTTTACCTCAGCTTGTCTATTCTTTCTTTTTTTTTTTTTTTTTTTTTTTATTTTTTGTCTTTCCAAGCCCTCAAGAAAATCTTTTCAGAGTAACATTTAAAAAAAAATTAAAGGGAGGAGAAAGAAAACCTCAGACATTTCTCTTTGGATTGAACAAGTTTGACTATCCCTTCATGCTCACGATAAAATACTAAAAACTGATGATAAAAGAAAGTAAGGCTTTCTTAGCTGAGAGGAAGAATGCCAGTATATTTAGGAGAAGCAAGGGGTTCTATAAACAGATTAAATGATGTGCACTTGGTTTGAGAGCTTTCAATACAGTACACAAATTAAATATTTCCAGAAATTCTGTTGGGCCTACATAACAGAGAAGTATTGTGGGCTCTTTAAATGACCTTTCAAATTTAAAAAAACCACAAAGGTCTGTATACATAATGGAAAATGTGCCTTGATAAACATAAGGTACTTTGTTGACTGTGGTTGAAAACTGTCTATTGAAGGAATCTCACTGGGACACAAAATGAGGCCTTGTTTTACCTTTTTTTTTTCCTTTTTTTTAAAACTTCTCTAGCAGGGTCATGGGTTTACAGACATCTCATGTGGAAAATGGAAACTTGTGCCTCATCCCACGGGCAAGTGGATGCAGTGCAGCTCTCTGGCACACTGGCTGGCCAGCCCTGTCACAGCTCTCAGAGATGCATCTGCAGAGGAATGAGCATTCTCTTCCAGCACCTTCATTCACAGCCTTACAGGGTTGTTGGACCCACCCCATGGAGACTCTGCAGGAAAGATGCAGCCCACTCCACCTTCAGTTCTTGCAGCTCTTGGGCAGCCCAGCCCATCAGCCTACCTTGTTCAAACCCAGGAATTCACCCCAGACAGGCTAAAGAAATGCTCAGATTTTTTTCAGTGTCCTAGCTTCTCCTGGTAGAGGCAGAGACAGATTTCTGTATGCACAAAATCTCCACTTCAGGGGACAGGTCCTGCCCTTCACCACTTGAAAAGAGAATAACTCAGGAGTCACATAGATAGAGAAGGACACTTTGCATGACACCCCCAGTGCTGATCCATCCCCACACTTTGAGACCTTTTTCATTTAGTCCTTGGCCTGGAAAGTAAATGTTTCTCTTTCTTCACACAGTTTAGGAATGCTTCCTGATGGTTTCTCTGCTCAGCCTTATGTTTTGCAAAATACACTACATTTAACTCATATTTCTTTCCTTGTCTACAGCAGCGTTTCCTCTCCTCCTTTATGGCCCCAGTGTGCTGATACCACTTTGACTAAAGAAGTGTAAGCACAGCTCCATCACCTTGTTCTGCAGTAATTCTGGGATTCTCTCCCCAGAATCCTGGCTCTGACTCACTGTCACACTCAAGTAATGTCTTCTCCCAAAGCACAGGAGAAACCCTCCTGGTCCCCTTGTAGTGCAGGGTTTTGCATAAGGAAACACAAGTGCTTTATGAGTAGTTTGCCTTGCAGTGTCTCCATGTCACTGTCTTTGAATGACCACTTTCATAAAACATACTGATGTCTGCCCATGAAAAACATTGCAGGTAAGGGAGGAAGGATCACTGTCAACTTTCCTGCAGTTCTGGGAGGAGCAAGGAGCTCTCTGAAGTGGGTGTACGTTCCAAGGTGGGGGTTGGTTTCTCTCTGTGGCAGTATTCAACAATACATATTCAACAAGATCAACCATCCACCTCATGGTTTTATTATTACATTACAGACCCTGAAGTACTCAAAATAAAAACTGATTAGATCAAAAACTACTTGCTTTGTACATCACCATGGTAATTCCACTTTGTCCATCTAGTTATTTATGGTGATGATGCCTCTGCAATAAGCCTTGAAATAGATACAAAGATACAACTGAGTCAAAATAAATTACAGAAAATGAGCATCTTAACTGGCAGCAAGTCCATTGTCCTCTGGCCCACAATACTGTCTAGGCTCCAAGAAGACAAAAGGTATGGCCTCGAGAACTAGCACATAGGCAGATTTCAAATGCATTCATAAATGTAATCTGCAAAATCCCCAGCCACTTGCTGTGTGGATACATAAGGATATTTTTGCTTTAAAGTTCTCCAGATACCCAGAGTCCACCCTAAACCATCAATATTGGGAGCCAAAAAGTCCCCAGAACCTGATCCCAGAGTTGTTGCAAAGCAATGTTGCTCTAGGTAGTCTCTGCTCCATGAGCAGCTGTTACATGCACGCCTTTCTTTGCAGAGCTGTCCCTGGGTGACAGCACCAGAGCTCCAGATCACATTGAGTGGCAAGGTTTCCCGACCCAGTTCTCTTCTCTCCCTGATCCTCAGCCCCTGGCCAAGAGCAGCAGCCAGCCAAACGTGGATTCTCACCTGCCTGACAAAACACAAGCATGCTGGAAGGCAGCCTCCTCCTCTTTCAGCTCAGTGGGGAGCAGGGCTGTTATCCTTGTTTCAGATGAGCTCCAATGATGAATGTCTCTCTATTTGTCCCTTTTTCAATGACTTTAAATGTTGGCATCACAGCTTTACCCAGGGATGTAGGTGGTAGGAAAGATCCACCCAAACAGACATCCCTGTATGTCCAAAAAGGAAGCAGATAGAAAAAAGCCTTGACTTTTAGAATAAGTGATGTTATTTGGCACTGTAAACATGAGAACTGCTAGATCCCATCCAGAATATATATGGCAGGTTCTGTGCCCTGAAACACATCTTCCACAGGCTGTGCTCCATCACATTCACAGAACTTTCCCCAAAGCCCAGATTTCTGTGTGTTTGTACAGATGTACTCAGCTCCGGGCAGGGCTGCTCTTGGGACACGTGCCCACATAGGCAGGCAAACAAGGATCTTCACAATCAAAGAAAAGCATTCACAGTTTGTCTGCCTTTATTTTACTGTTTATAAATACCCAGTTAGGAATTAGGGGAAGACTACTGTGTAGTTTAAGTAGCCAGTCTGCTACCACAAAAGATGAATAGTGAATAGCTGGAGTGAATGATTCCCAGAAAACTCAGAGTCTGAAAATGTTTGCCTGTGTGATTCAGCAAATGCTTACAAACAATGAACAAGCAGTAAGGACATGACCAGAGGCTAGATTAAACTGATCAGGGTTTTTTTCACGTTCAGATATTTATCATGCACTATATATAAAAAAAATCTTTGCATATTGGGGGGAATTTACACACCTCACACTCTTGTGCAAGCATGCACAAGCCAGAGCCCTGACAGCAGTGCATCATCTATCAGACAGTCATGAGCAAGGCTGATGGAAGTGCAGGAAATGACTGTCCATGGGTGCTGGAGTGCAACACCCCTATGTCAACTACATTTTACTTTCTTGTTTCATCTGTCCCATATGCTACAAGCAGGTTTATGAGCATGACCAGTACTCATATTGGAAACTTGATGGTTATGCATCAGCAAGGCACACAGGTGTGAAAATGGGCAAAAGCTGACAAACTTCTTCACAGTGTTCCTTGTGACACTGATGATACCAGAATGGTATCAGGTGAGAGCTGAGACAGAGTCATTTTATGCCACTGAAATTTCCTGGCCAGAGACTGTCAGTGATGTTATCTACAAGGAATTCTGCCTCTCATCTTACAGATATTCTCCTCCTCATGCAGTGATTTGTCAGCCCTCAAAGGTAATCTGGCAGGTATGGTCACCTGCATAACATATGACAACATATTGTCATAACAATTTCTTCAGAGGTACCATGCATATTACAAGACCCCTGTTTGCAAAACCTTTTGTGACAGCCCTTGGTGAGAAGCCATCACAGGTTCAACCACAAATAATACAAAAATATTTCTTTTCCTATTAAGACATGTTAACTGGTTCACCAATCTCTGACAAACTCTGGCATAACTGGGTGAAAATTAGCTTTTTGCTAACTGCCAACCAGAAAGAAGAATGTGGGGCTGATTTTTTTTAAATATAGATTTGTTTCAAAACAAAAATATATCAATATGCTTTCCAGACATTCCCACCACTTTTCATCAAAATAGCTTATCAAGTTTGACATAAATTGATTCAGTTACTCTAAAACTGCTGTGAATTGACATATTAACTAAAAATATTTTCTGCTCAGCTCCATCCAAAACACATAAAACACTTGTAATAACTGGTGGGGGAAACCGTGACTAGGATACAGAAATATTTGAACATCCAGTGCAAATAAAGTGTAAATGTAATGGATTCACCATTACAGAAATATCTTGGCACGTTTCCACCTGGAGCCAGCAAGATGATTAACTGGCCACATGCCCTAATTATTTGAGGTTGATGTTTGCATCAATACTGTGTAAATTGGGTGCTGTTCTGCTCACAAAAAAACCCTGAACCAAGCCACTCAACTGAAGCCACGAGACTGGATCTTCTGTTCCTGGTGAAACATGAGATAAGGACAACAGCAAGAGCCTCTGGGATTTCCAAGCACAGGTTTGGGCAAGCCTAAAGTAGCCAAAGCTCAGGAAGGGAAAGCCCTTGCTGTGCTGGCTCCAACAGCACCCAGAGAGCTTCTCTGGAGCAGGAGTCTTGCACACTTGCACACAGATCCACACCATTTCTGCTCCCCTGGAAATACCTCTAACAATCTTCTCACCAAATTCTGCTCCAAAGCTGAGTGGCTGATACATCTGCTAAGGCAACTTAAGCTCCAAGACCTCCAATACCTGACCGTGTGATATAACCTAACCTCTGGTTAGAGCCCTGTGCTGTGAGGAGTGCTGCTAAGCAAACAGGGCATCATTTTCTCCTACATATTTCTTTCCATGTATGTCTTCAGACAGAATCTGAATTTGAATCCCTGCCTCAGATGATAAAAAAGCATGTTTGTTCCTTGCCCATACTTGGAGGAGTCTGAGCAGGATCAGGGCTGAGGTTTTGCTGAAATTTGCTTGTTGGCCTGTTTCTTCCATATATACTGAGCTAAAATGATGTTAAAGCTCAGTTGGAAGTTTGTTTGTCTTCAGCACAACCTATAAACCCACTTGCAGCTACAGGAGCACTCTTGCTGCTCACTGCATCTTTTCATATATTCCTGTCAGCTGTGGCCTAGCCTTATCTGTTCTCTGTTTATGACTTGTGCATTTGAAAACAAAGGGGCAGACAACCACCAAGAAAATCCTGTCACATTTTTGGAGTGTGACAGCCATGTTATAAATAATAGAAAATTAGTGGGTTTTTTTATTGTTTTCATTTGGGTTTGGGAGTTTGGAGGATTGTGGGGTGATTTGGGGGGGCAGGATTGTTTGTTTTTCATATCTATTTATAGCAGGCTCTCCCATGTTTTTCAAGCAGCAAAATTAGATCAGTAGCAGCTTTGTCAATAGTTTTTTTTTTTTCTTACAAAATACTCACTTCCTTTCAGAGTCTGTCAAGTCCCCGTGAAGGGCTCCTGGCGCTCCTCAGCAGCGCTGTGCCCGCAAGCAGGTTCGTGTATCAGCGCATCACTTTGCGAAACGATGCCGGTAAGGAATGAATGGGGGGAAAGCGCAGAGATCAAATGCAGATTTTCACAGCGGCTTGTTCAAACCTGCAGCGAGGGGAGCGCGTTCTGCTGGGCCGGCTCGGGGCCCGGCTGCCCACGAGATGGTGCCAGAAAGCTGCGGATGCGCCCGGAGCGCCCGGAGCGCTCTGCTGGGAGCAGGACCCGGGGGGAGGCGCTCGGCAGGTTACGGACATCAAACACCGGGATCCTCTTCGCAAATTTTAATAAAACCACTTCAGTTTCATTTTCCCTTGAAAAGTTTGATCATTGTGAAGGTTTTCATCCAAAACAATTCTCGCTCACGTTCAGTTAAAACACGGGGCACTGCTTTCTCATGGATACACAAGGAGATATAACTCCTCATGAGCTCCCATTTCTAAATATTACTTATTTAATCCCAGCTTTCTTTTTAATTTTTTTTCCCTTGCGCTGTTTACAATTGTTTGCAGAAATTAGTCACTCTTGCTAGTGGATATAACATACCGCATTCAAATCTAGACGATAATCCAGAATTACTTTTTCTAATGAAAGGGAGCTTCCCTGATGCTACAGGATTGACAGTGAGATCAACTTTTGTCCCTGTTTGATTTTTTCACAGTCACAGGGAAATGACAGACAAGACAAGCTATAAGTGAGGAATCTGGCTCCTGAAGTTGCAGTCCCGTGTAGCCTGGAAAAGCTTTCTGGGTAGAAAGCAGGGCTACAGGTCAGACCAATTGCTATAGCAGTCACACAAAGGCTAGCTGAGGTCAGGTCATCTGTAATAAGCAGATATTTCCATGCTGGAGCACTGGGTCCTGACACACCTCTGTTCCAAACACATGGCCAATATTTGCTATTACAGACCATTTATTAAAGCTTGGCCAATCATAATAGGAAATTTTATGCATGTGAAGATCTCTATATTTTGCCAAAAGTAGTTCATGCATGAAAAATATTACATAAAATTTCTGAACATATATCAAAATAAATATTACAAACTACAAGAAATATGCTAATATGACTCCCATTGAAGTTTCAGGATTTGCTTAAGATTACTCTGATGGTTATAAAAGTGTCTCCCCTCATATCCTTCAGCTGAAGGAACAGCTTTGCCTTGGTCATTTTCTCCTCTCAAAAGCATGCCAGATTATTCTTATATCCAGCAGAACTCCTAAAGGCACAGCACAAAGTCTAGACACCTGCACATGTCCAGACCAAGTACACCGCTGAGCTGGATCCCCCCCAGGTCAGAAAAACCTTCTGAGCCAATTTTCCAGTGCTGATTGATGCTGCTCCTGCATAACTGAGCCTTCCAGCCACCATCTGCAGCGGTCCCCACGTGTCTGCAAGTCGTGCCAGCCCTTTAAAGGCAGGTGTCAACACTCCTCACTGAGCACGACACAGCAGAGCTTGAACTTCCACCCTATGTGGTGAGGAGGGATGAAGTCACGGATTTGCTTCACTTGGTGTCTGCCAAGCTGCCCTTGCTGTGGTTCTGACTGTAGTCATTTCACAGCCCAGTAGTGGTGTCATGATGTGTTTACAGGGTTTATGGTCCTTTAATCTGCCTTTTACACTGCAGCACGGACCCTGCAGGGCTTCACCTCACCAACTAAGGCACCTACATTCAGCTGTGAACTGAATTGCACCCACAGAACCTGACAGAATGTTCTTTGACTTCAAGGGGTTTGGGATTTTGCCCCAAGACTGATGAAAATGTCGGGATATCCACAGATAGAAACATCATCTACTACAAACAGTCACGGTTCACTCAAAGTCAACAAGAAAATGCTTGAAAATGTTCTGAGTCTTAAGTCTACCCTGACAAAAAAATTTGCACAGCTCCATCAATCTTTCACAAGAAGTGATACAGAGATAGTGAGAGCTGAAAGATTGGAAATGAAAATGATGACAGAGGTAAAGAAAAAAAGAGCAATGGGAAACACTGGAACTTGTAACTCAATGAGACAGAAAAGTTACATGTTTAAGAATTTTGTTAAAATGAACAAAAAGGTTTTTGTAACACATTATCTCTGGCATTTAACGCCTCATTACTGCATTAAAGCCCAGCATATATCAGGTTTCCAAGAGGGCTTAGATATGGATAAACAAGATCCATATGAAGGCACAGATCATTAGAATGAGGGGGGAATCCCTTTTTTTTTTTTTAATAAATTCTCACATGATTTAAAGTATTCCATAACTGTGTGTTGTTGGACTTCCTGTACTTCCCATAAATAACTAATTATTTGGCATGACAACACTTTTCCTGTTGCCCCCATGGCCATTTGCTTGGAGAGAAAGAGTGCAGAAGGAGTGAGGAAGCCTGCCTCCAAGTGGTGCAGAACTGGCCAAGCCGACTTTGTGGGATCCATCCCAGTGAGAGCCTATGGAAAACAGACTTGAGGAATCACATCTCAACACAGGGGAAAGCTCAGCTAGAAATGGCTACTGCTGAGAAAGATAATGGAAGTGTTTTTATAAATACATTAACACCAAAAGAAGGGCCAAGGAAAATCTCCATTCTTTATTGGAGTGATGGGGAATCTTGTCACCAAGGCTGAAGAAAAGGCCAGGCACTTAATGCTCCCTTTCCCTCAGTCTTTAACAGAAAGTCTGTTTATTCTCAGGGCAACGAGCCCCCTGAGCTGGTGGACAGGGACAGGAGCAGAATAGATCCCCTGCAATCCAGGAGGAAACAGTTGGTGTCCTGCTGAGCTGCTTAGACACTCACAAGTCTATGAGGCAAAATGGGATTCCCCTGAAGGTGCTGAAGGGGCTGGTCAAAGAGCAGAAGAGCTTGCCAAGCCACTCTCCATCATTTATCATCAGTCCTGGTTAACTGTGAAGGTTCCAAACAGCTGGAGCCAGCATGATGCTCATGTACCAGAAGGGCTGCAAGGAGGATCTGGGGAGCTACAGGCCTGTCAGCCTGACCTTGGTGCCAGGCAAGATTATGGAACAGGTTATCTTGGGTGCCACCACATGGCACATACAGGACAACCAGGGTTTAGGAAAGGCAGATCCTGCTTGACTGTCCTGATCTCCTTTTATGACCAAGTGATCTAGTCATAAAAGAGCTAGTGGGCAGGGGAAAGGCTGTGGATGCACCTACCTGGACTTCAGTAAAGCTTTCCATACTGTCTCCTACAGCATTCTCCTAGAGAAACTGGCAGCCCGTGGCTTGGGCAGTGCACTTTTTAAACTTTAAACAGGATTAAAAACTGCCTGGGTGGCAAGGCCCCGGGAGTGTTGGTGAATAGTGCCACACCCAGCTGGCAGCTGGTCACCAGTAGTGCTCCCCGGGGCTTGGTGTTGGGGCCAGTCCTGTTAATCAATGATCTGGACAAGGAGATCAAGGGCACCCTCAGTCAGTCTGTGACCAGTACTTAGTTGGATGGGAGTGTTGATCTGTTGGAGGGCAGAAGGCTCTGCAGAGGCATCTGGACAGGCTGGATCCATGGGGTGAGGCCAGTGGTACGAGGTTCAACAAAGCCAAGTGCTGGACCCTGCACTTGGGCCACAACAACCACTGCAGTGCTACCAGGCTGCGGGAGAGTGGCTGAAAAGTGGCCCAGTGGAAAAAGACCTGGGAGAGCTGGTTGATAAATGGCTGAACATGAGATGCCAAATGGCATCCTGGCTTGTGTTAGAAATACAGCATGGCCAGCAGGACCATGAAGTGATCATCAGGAAGTGATTGTCCCTCTGTGCTTGGCACTGGTGAGACGCCCAGGTGCTGTGACCAGTTCTGGGCCTCTCAGTTCAGGTTGGACACTGAGGTGCTGGAGTCCAGAGAAGGGCAATGAAGGTGGTGAAAGGTCCAGAAAGTGACTCATATGAGGAGCAGCTGAGGGAGCTGGGGATGTTTAGCCTGGAGAAAAGGAGGCTCAGGGGTGGTCTTTTCACTCTCTACAACTACCTGAACAGAGGCTGTAGCCAGGTGGGGGTCAGCCTCTTCTCACAAGCAACCAGTGCAGGATGAGAGGACGTAGTCTTAGGATGGGTCAAGGTAGGTTTAAATTGGGCATTAGGAAGAATTTTTTCCCTGAAAGAGTTGTTAAGCACTGGAACAGGCTGTCCATAGAGGCAGTGCAGCCACCATTCCTGGAAGTGTTCAAAAAACAACTGGATGTGACAGTCAATGCCATGGTCTATTAGACAAGGTGGTGATCAACCAAAGGTTGGACCCAAGGATATCGGAGACCTTTTCCAACATTATTGATTCTATGATCTCATTGTCTGCAGTCTTTTGTGGATGGGAGGTTACTACAGAAAATTCTAACGTGAACAAAGGACCCAGCATAGAAAATTTAAATATCTGCTCCAAGGTCACATATCAAATCAAGAAGAACCCCCTGGGCCCAGGTGTGTATTTTTGCCAGTGCTGCCTGTCTCCTGACATGGAAACACAGCTTTAAAAAGTGAGGCTGGGGCCCTGTGGGGCTTTTTCTCCATACATGCATCAGATATGCCTTTTATCCCTCTCAGCACATTTCAGACAGCATGTTAAACATCCTTCTGTCTGGTGTGGGCCCCCCACCAGACCCCTGGCAGAGAAAGGCTCTCCTGGCCTCAAAAGCAGCGCTTGGAACAGGGCTGGGCAAAGGGAGGGTGGCAGTGCTGGGGCAGAGCAGAGACAGAGCCATGCTCAGAAATCCCCAGGCAGAATGCCAAGGGCAGGACGATCCCTGATGGATGTGGGGACAGCACGGTGACACTCCCAAAATGCAGAGGAAGGGCAGAGCTGGGCCTGGTCAGGGCTGCCAGAGCAGGAGCCAGACCTACCTCCCTGCTGTGCCCACACCGGGCAGAGAACCCCAAGTCCTGATGCAGGCAGGGGACAATGGGGTGATTTCCCAGCCTTTGGCAGCTTCAGGCACACAAACTTCACAGCAGTGGTCTCGTCTCGCAGTCATCCAGACAACTATTTTTAAAGAAAAGCAAAATTTTCATAAGTATTTGCTGATGCCAACAGTTCAGGAGTGTAAAAAACCCAAGCTATTGCAGAATTTGGGGTGATTTGCAAGCTTAGTGTTGCAAAAATGTAAATAGAAAGTGCTGTTATTTAAAGAGGAAGGAAAGTTGTATAAAATGTTTTAGAGGACAGTTTAAATGTCTTTAAATATAACAACTAACTTCCCTGTCTGATGATTTTCACTTTGGAGTCACATCAGACAGAAAGTTTTTTTGCAAGTATGTATTGGATTATCAGACACTGAGGCTTCTTTTAGCCCCCAAATAAATTAATCTGTGTTAGAGATTTGTAAGCTTTCTAAGATGTTAATTTTTTAATGAAAGCATTATCAATGTTTCATCTTGTAAATGCTTGTATATAGAAGAGACACTCATCTTTGCAAAAGCATCTTTGCAAAACTAGCTTCCTAACCCAAATTTCCTGGCTGGTGAGCTCATCTATGCAGAAAATGTCAATACGGTATTCCCACAAGATCCAGCATGAAAACCACCAGTCTCCCAACCTCCTAATGCCGGCTCTTCCCCACTTCAATCCCAAACAAAAATCTCAATGGTAAATGTATCATTTTCACTTAGTCTTCAATAGAAATAATAATTTGTGCTCAAATGATGAAAAAAACCTGACCACTTCCCCCTAGATGACAGGAAATGATAGTATAAAAGATTCATCAAGGTGCAGTTTGTGAAAACTTACATGGAATTTAGACCTGCTTCTAAAATCAGCTACTAATGACAGACTTAGAGGACCCTAAACCAAATTACAAAAACACTTACAAAAAATATTAATAGTGGAAAAAAAACCAGGAATCTGCAAGGGACTAAGGACTCTTTTCAGTGGAAGCTAAAGCTTTGCTAAGGTGCCAGTGATAAGTGGTTTGTGTACAAGTTTTATCAAGATACATGTTCCAGGCTTGTAGAAGACAGAACCAATGGTTTGTACCCCAAGGAAATGACGTTGTACACTGATGATTATTTTTATATGTCTTGTTGTTGCTATTGAAACATGAAAACACTTATCTTTATGTTGTTTCCTCTATCTGTATCAACTAGTTGTAAACTCTGTTTGATTTTCCAGATCCTTTAACAGTCAAATCTTATTTAAAAGGGACTCTAGTGTATAGAGAGCAGAGCAGCCAAAGGGCAATTTTAGGCTGAAGGAAGCGGTATCATAGTGGGGTAGAGAGGAACTTACTGGCCAGTTTTTTATAAACTAATAAAAATTTTGAGAGAAGGTCGCTGATCTTCTTCTTGCTGTATGATTTCTCTTCACCTGGAACAGGAATCCTTTGCCAACAACAAAGCAAAGCTGTTTGCAGAAAACAGCTCTGCTCAGCCTTCCTGATCCTGTCTGCAGAGGAAGGAGGGAGGCAGCAGGATATGTTGCACGTGTGTTTAAATCCTTGCATTGTTGTCAAGGAAGTGATATGAACTTCTGGGAAATCCATAGTTCCTCTTTAATGTGTCAACAGGTTAAGAGTGTTGTGCAGGCTGTATCTGGCTGTGCAAGCAAGGTCATGTTTATATGGTTGGATAGTGATAACAACACCTGGATAAGTTCTGATTCCTTCTGGAAGTATCATCTTTCCATATGAACGTAAGCACAGGTGCTGACCTAATTTATCCTTACTGGCCTGCTTTTGTTACAGGACATCAATTCATTCAGCAAACCCAACCTGTAAGTGTGGAATGTCTTCATCTTTGCTCAGAACCCACTGTACAGTACTTTTCCTTCATAACACATTTTGAGCTTGAGAGCAGCTGCTCTTTTTGAAATCCTGTCCTCAACAAATGCTAGAGAAGTCTTTGAAAACTTGGAAGTCCAAAATGATGCAACATTTTTTCACTTTTTTCTGCCTGGGAAGGGCCATTTGGCAGCAGCAGGGTTTTGAGGTGGGCCTCCAGGAAGTGTCCCTGGGTGCTGCCCTCGCTCTCAGCACCCACACAGGGAATGGTGGCCCACAGTGAGTGTCAAGGACCTGCTACAGGGCAGGTGCAGGTCAGGGACTGTGTGGGCCACTAGTGAGAGAGGTCAGGATAACTTCCTCTGCTGTTTTTTCTCCTTTTAGTCCTCTCCTAGGCCATATGCTCTAAAACTCCATTATATCACAGCACAGGAAAGTACTGCCACTCTGTGAGATGCTGGCATAGCTCAGGCCTTCTGCAAGCAGATGGAATAATTAGATTATTTTTCATTGCCACGTGAGGAAGAGCCAGGGCCAGCTGAGTGGTGTTACCAACAAGAATTGGATCAATACTCAAAAAGAGGCTTGAAAAAATATTTTTCTGATCACGAAGTCTTCAGAGAAAGCTGGAATTGGCAAGGGAAAGGTATTTTCTCATACCTTGAGGTTATTTGCCAAATGTTGAAGGAGGGATCTTGTATAATATTTGGTCTATAGGTTTTCTCCTGTGCCTTTCAGAATGAACACACCACATCCAAGCACTTGATCTCTTTGGGCAAAACAGCAATAATCAACATTTGTGTTTTGAGAGATTTCAGTGATAATGGGTTGGGATTTGGGGGGTCAAAGCTACATTTTTACATTCCTCCTGCACTGCTGGCTTGGAATGCACTGGAAAACCTCTGCACCTATTAGGCATTTTATTGGCCATGAACACATTTCCTAAATACTACCTTGAAGTGATGACACAAGCTAAGAATAACCCAAGATACCTTATTTTATAATTTTAACTAATATTAAAGCATAAATAAATTAAACTCATCACAGGGAACAGCAAACGAACTTTGTTTACAAATCTGTATCTCTCTGTAGCTCTCCTTATTTTCAAAGGCCACTTCCTTCGGTTTATTTATTCTTATGCTAGCTTTTGTGGCTTTGTCCCTTGCACTCCTCCATGAGTGATCTCACTAGAAATTTCAGGTATGTCTCAACATAAAATTTGCAAATTCTCCCAAGTCTTCAATAAACCTTTTCCCTGCCCTACTTCCCCAATTACTTTCCATTTATTTATAAAATGTGTTTCTGTCAGTGTTCTTTCCAGTGGTGACCCCAGGCATCAGAAACACACTGTGGCCAGTCTGATCTCAGCCCACAAGAGCAAATATCTGCTTCCTCCTGTGCTGTGCAGAGAGGCTCCTCTGGGGCTGAGTCATGCCTGGTGAAACTCTGGGTGATGTTAACATAGGGGAAAAGTCATTTGGAGGAAAGTGAGACCAAAAACTCAAGGGAGAAGTAGAAATGCTGCGTACAGCAGAGGTGCAGAGAGCAGAAAGTGCCGGATTTGCACAGCAGAGCTGTGAATCAGCATCAGGGCTGTGCCTGGCTGTGCCTCAGTGCCACCAGCACCAGCCACCAGCACCAGTGAGAGCTCAGAGATGCACTAGGGTACCCCATGGGGAAGCAGGTGAAGGAAGAAACTGGAATCGAAGAAGAGAGGATTCAAAAGAAAATGGAACTGGGCTCTAAAACGGGATGGAAAGCAATCCACAGTTTCCAGGGTGTCCATCCACAGCACATTGAGCCTGCAGGGCTGGGATTAGAAGCTCAGCAGCAGGGCAGCAGAAAGCTCTCCCATTCCCTATCTTTGTCTGTTCATTCTCATATTTATTCAATTTTACTGTGATGGCATTCTAAAACCAGATCTAGTCCCGGGCAAGAGGCAGACACGTTCTGTATGGGGATGGGAACAAGTGCCAGGAGCAGATCCAAGAGCTCCTTGTTCAAGCTTTGCAGCAGGGGTGTGCTCACACAACTCCACCTGTGTGAACTGCACAGGTGAGGCAGCATGGAAAGACATAACAATGATGTTGTTATTGAAGGTTTTGTATATTTATTTTTTTCACCTTGTGAATCCAGATCTTGCTCCTACTGCACAAATATCTTGGGTCAGCTCTTAGGTGTTTTCTGTTTAATAAAGTTCAGTTGTAATGGATTAAATTTACATCACTGGTGAGTTGAGAAGTGTTTGACATTTTTTAATTAACATCCTAAAGAGTTTATTTTTGCATAGAGGATATTTGCGTGCTTTGCTGTTCATCTTTCCTTTTTGAGTCACATTAATTCTTCCATCTGAAGTTTGTTCTATATTTTGTGGCAGTAACGCACACAAAACGCTTGTAACACCAAATTGCCAGGATATTTATATTCCTACTTTAATCCATGAAACACAAAGGAGACCATGCTGCGCTTGGGGTTTATACCAAGCGCTCGGTAACCTTGGCCGGGGGGCTCTGATTCCCGTCCCTCGGCCGCCACAGGCGCGGCACAGCCTGCGCAGAACAGAGCGCGACAAAGCGTCAGCCGCAGCTACCCGCTGGCAGCAGGTGACCTCTGTGTGGCCCTGTCACCTGTGCGGGCTCGGACACGGTTTGGAGCCGCGGCATTCCCGGGGGAAAGCAGCAGCTGGAGCAGCGCGGAGCTTCCAGCAGCGGGAGATGCGGGCTCGGGGGACGGCGCTGCCGGTCCCGGCCCGGCCCCTCCGAGCGGGCGGCTCTCGCAGGGACATCGCCAGATGGCGATGCAAGATTGAAAACCGAGCCGGAGTCTCCCGAGGGTTTGCACGGGGCTGCGGGGCAGGCTGCAGCCGAATCCTGAAGGGGCAGGACCTGCAGCCTGGGCTGCTGAGGGGTCTCTGGCCGTCCCCTTTCCTTCGGAGGGAGCCGGCACGCCAGGTTGGGCTGTGCCTTGGCTCCCAGGAGAGAATCCGGCACGCTGGGCTGGACATCCAGAGGGCCTCTCGTGTGCCAGCGAGGCAATGCAAGGGGAATCACGTCCCATTACAGCTGCTCCTCCTCCTGAGCTTGGCTGAGTAACCCGAGCTTGGTCAGCGGAGCAGAATAACAATGTTCAGGTGCACAGAGTGGCATTTGCCACGCCATTTGGGAGCATCAGTCGTGGGGCTCACCAGTCAGCCATCCCCACAGCACTGGCCCAGGCATCTCCATTCTGTGCTCAGGCTTAGGTTTAATTTAGTTCCATGCAAAAAGGGTGAGGAAAAAAAAAAGAAACTAAACAAACAAACAAAAAAAAAGGTCAAAAGAAGAGAAGCCAAGAAAAACTAAATTTAACTTTATATAAAATGAAAGCCATCTTCAGGGAAGTCTCTTACCATTCTGGGTGTTAAACTACTCTCTGAGGAAGCTGTGGGAAGCATACCTCCTTATTGTATGCTGTAAGCATGATTAATCTGCTTTTCTGTATAAATGAATCCTGTGATTCATTGCTGTCAGGAGAGTTTCAGTTCCCGCTGAATTTTAAAAAATGGGTTGAGCAAATTGGTCATGTTTTCTGGCCCATAAGGCAAAACTATGAGGTAAAGTCACAAAAGGGTTAATTTTTGAAACAGCTTTGGAGTACTACTGAAGTTGTTGTATTACTGCTGCTTGCTGTGCTCTGCTGTGGGAGTAGAAGTGGCATCTCTAAGTGATGACAGGTCACTGCCTCACAGCAGGGACAGCAGGACCTGTTGAGGCACTGGAACTTGACCCCTGCTCCTCCAGTCTCCATAGCACATCATCCTCAACATAATATTCATGGACCTGCAGGGACATATTTTGACAGCCTTTATATGTGCCCTTGCTCCAGATTTCCCTAGGAAACTCAGGAAAGAACTTCCCCCCTTAAGAGCAGATTGTCTCTTCCTGGGAGTCAAGGTGGAATGTAGGGACAGGCAGGGTCTGGTGGCCTCTGCAGCATGGAAATTCCTTTCAGTGCCAGGGTGAAACCAAGGATGAAAACAATTTCCCAGGGGCTTCATGCTCTTATACCACCTTTTAAGTGCCCTGTCTGTTTTATGTACCCTGAATCCCCACATCAACAGGTGGCTCTGGATGAAATTGGACCCAGTGAGCCAGATAGAAAGAAGAAACCATGGTCTAGATTACAGTCTTTTGGTTTCTAAGTGCCAAGTCTCAGCCAGAGAGTGTATCTGCATGAACTTCCAAGTTTTTATCTTCTCAATGGCTTTATGAGCAGGAAAGGGCAGATGGATACCAAGGTATTGGGAGCAGAAGTGACCCACCAGTGTCCTGAGAACCTGCTGAGAGGAGGGAGTTGCACCAGCTGCTGAACCATCCTTGCAGCCATGGCTGGGTCGTTTTCAGGAGAAAGTCTCTTGGTGGCACTGAGAACAGAGAGGATAATTGCCCCTGCAAACGTGGCTCAACCACTGCAAGGCCCAGTAGGCAGGGGAATGCCCCGCAGGACCTTGTGGAAATGCATCAGTGAGCATCTGCTGTGCTGGGGCAGACAGCCTGGCATGTGCCCCTGTTACCAGGCTGGTATCAGCATGGCTTTTTTTATCAGGATGGTGCTCACAGGTGACAGCCCAAATAGCTGCTCTGTTTTTCCCCAGAAGTGGGAACCCAAACCAAATACTCCCCCACCTTCGGTCACTGTTCATAAGCCAGGTGGGTTTTTTAGAAAACTTGGTTTTGGACTGTTTGAGAGAATTTTATGGGTTTTTCTGGTACTGTTTCTCACCTCTTGTGGTAATCCAGGTGTGTTAGTACCCACCAAGCATCTAACTGTGACATGGTTAAGTGTTGGAAATTCTGGAACATCTCAGAAGCCATTAAAAGCAGATTTCTGTGTTTCTAAGGTGGTTTATGAAAAGACAATGCAACCATGTTGTGTCCTTCCCAACCTGCTCCTCAAACTGGTAATGGGAGCTGAAACTCAGGAACAACCTGAGAGGGGAGTGAGAAGAGGCACAGCCCAGTGGTGAGAGGGCTGGGTGCAGAGAGGAGCCCTTGGTGGGGAGCACTGAGGAGACAGAGGGCAAAACCCTCAGGGTGCATCTGATGTGGGTGAAAGGGCAGAATGTTACCTGGAGAGGCAGGAGCTGGGTTCCTGCTAGGGCCCAGGATGCTGCTGGGTGCTTCCCATGGCTCTAGAGGGAAGGTTGGAATGGCACCACCTGCTTTTCATGGAAAATGAAAAACCACTCACAAACCCCTGCTCACCCTGGCAGGATTCAGGCTGACCTAGCAAGCAGCGTTCTGCCAAAACCAGGGGCTGGGAATCAAATGCCCCCTGCCTGGTGCCAAGGCAAGATCCTGAGAATTCCTCCCTGAAGGGCATGTGTACCTGGGAAAAAAGGAAAAGGAAACTCCCTCAAGCTCCAAACTCCCTCAAACTCCATTCACAGTCAATGTCAGTCACTCACTCAGATAATCCCCGCATCTAGGTGGGCACTCCGCAGCCAGACTGGAGGCAAATAACCTGTCTCTCACCCATACACTGGCAGAAATTACTGCAGTGACACCAGCTTTCTCTCTTCTGAGTCCACTGAAAGCTCAGACAAATCCAGGAAGTTTTAGATTTGGTTTTTTTTTCCATTGGTAGTTCAAAGAGTGAACGTAATTCTCTCTCTCCCGTCACTGCCGTTTTCGTGTGTGCTGGAGCTTCTGGTTTCCAGTTACCACTGAAAGCAGAAGTGAAAAAGAGAAAGAAAAGCTTTTCTCAGGGTATTTTAGGTTCAAGGAAAGTCAGGAGGTTTTAGAAACAAAACAGGGGCACTATGAGGTAATTTGGTTTGTGCTTAGCTAAAGGCAAATCAAACTTTGACACTTGCCCATCCTGTGAACTAGCCACAGATTCTCCTCCCTCTTGAATACTTGCTCTGTATCAGCATCCACAGCTCAGCCTCAGTTTTGCCTGGCAGAAGGTGTTTATGAATAATAATATTCTGTTCTCCAGCCAGAATTTCCGTTTGAAGGTCTCAAAAGAACTGCACAATTTAAATTTTGCCAAAGTAAGAGCTGAGTAACAACAGTCACTCTTTTGTACAGATTGGTGTTAGCCACCAGAGATGCAGGGGCAGAGGTGAAAACAACACTGAAGTGCCTTAGCTAGAGGCACAGCTGTGCTTCAGCAGGTCACCCAGCTGTCCTCCCAGTTGTTCTCCCAGTTGTCCTCCTACTACAGACCAAAGCATGAGGGGACCAAGTCTTGAGACAGCCTCTGGTGACTTCAGTCACTCAAATATCATGAGAAGTCTTGGAATAGATGAGACAGAAAGGCTCTGATTCTTGCTGTTGCTCTAAATCAGCCCTGTGTACAACACTGCCATGCAGTGACAGTGGCCTGGACCCAGAAACCAAAGATGAACAAATAGGTTTCAGGAAAAAAAAAAACCAAAAGAACAACTGGTCAGGATGGAGACATGATACCCAGACCCATTTATCTGCCTTTACACTTCTTATGAGGGAGGGTGACAAGTTTCTGTGCAGAGCAAGCATGCTTGGCAAGAGGAATGACACCAAGAGAAGATTTGAAAGTGCAAAGATCATCTGAGAGCAGTGAAAGCCTGCAGGTTTTATTTGTTAGACCAAATGGAGGTTCATACTGGAGTAGGTCAGCACAACTACAGCAGACTCACAGCAAAGAAGTTTGGGTGGTGTCCACTAGAGTTTTCTGGCCACAGAATGGAGTGTGAAGCAAAGTGAAAACAAAGATATATTTCAATACTTCGTGCTGTAATGACATTTTGGCAATGTGAGAACTTAAAAGACATTCACAATATGAAATCTGTGTAGCTGAAAGACTAAACTTTAGGGGCTGGATCTGTCCTAGCTGATCCTAGTTGATATTTCAAGTTTAAAAAAGAAAAAGAAAACTTTGAAACTTAGATCTGGACAGGGAATTATTCTTGCAGCCTCTGACATATCATCAGAGGAACTTTCCATTCAGCTCCAAGTTTCAATTGCTGAAAAACTTAATTTGCTGTGCCCACTCTTATTAGACAGGAAGAGAACAGTAAGATAGATGAGTAGGATAAACAAGAAGTACAGAGGATGAGAGAATGTGCATCAAGAAGAAAGGAAGTAGTCATGCTGATAAGGACAGCTATTAAGGAAATGTTACAGTAATGAGACAATTGTGCCTGTTTCCATTAAGAAACATGGTCATGAAAGGAAGAGGGAAAGAGGGAAAGAGAGGGAGAGAGAGGGAGAAAGGGAGAAAGAAAGAGAGAGAGAAAGAAAGAGAGAGAGAAAGAGAGAGAAAGAGAGAAAGAGAGAAAGAGAGAAAGAGAGAAAGAAAGAAAGAAAGAAAGAAAGAAAGAAAGAAAGAAAGAAAGAAAGAAAAAGAAAGAAAGAAAGAAAGAAAAGAAAGAAAGAAAGAAAAAGAAAGAGTCATACATACATGCAGTCAGCCCAGGTAATGAAACAGAGGAATATCTTGATCTTCCACTGAAAGGCAGTGAAATCAGCTAGTACAGAGCTAACAGCAGCAGAAATCTGACTTAAAGTTGTAGGGTCAATATTGAGCAGGGAAGAGAATAGTACAGGGGAAGGGATGGAAAGATTTCCTCACTTTGGGAATGCGAAAGAAAGCTATTTTGATGTGTATAAAAATCAATTTGTTGCACTGGTCATAAAGAAGTTCTAGCAGGGCAGTGTTAGGAATCTGATATAAATTTCTTAAGGCTATATTTGCTTTGTGATAGAACTCTCCCGAGAAGGGGCAATTTTGGAGACCAGCAGGTTTTTTTTCCCCTTTTGTACTGGATGTGCCAAGGTGCAGGGCCAGTGTGTGACATCCATCGCTGCTGTAGAACCAGACGTGTCACTGCCACATTTCACCCCTTCTTCTATGCCCAAAGGGTGTCTCTTTGGTTTCATGACAGATGCTCACAAATCATGTAGGAGAGAAAAAACACAGAGCCCTTGGCAGCCAGAGCAGCAGAAGATGGGCTGTGGGCTGGCAGGGCAATTCCCTGTCCAGGTGTAAGTGTGGACAAACTTGCAGGCTGCACGCTGTTCAAACCTCCAGCAAGCAGAACATGCAGAAGCTGTTCAGAGAAGCACCTCTTCAGAGAAATAAGAAGGTGTGGAAAGATTCCAACCCTAATGGGATTAGTTGGTAGCTGAGTGAGAGTTTCAGGTGTAAGCAGGAACCTACAGAGCCAAGCAAAAGGCTCTGAGCAGACGAGTTCATGCCTTGGGCACCTCACAGTGCAAAGGGAAAGTGAGAGGTCATAAGGCATGTAAGATCACTCAAAGGATATTAAAACAAACAGCAAAGGGTTAAATGAAATGGAGAAAGAACTCCCTGGTGGGAGCTCTTTCTCTTTTGTGCAAGGGCTGCTGTGTGATGCAGCAGTGCCGGGGTGTTGCACAAAACCAGCACTACTGCACAGACATTTTCCCTGACAGTATTTTTACTACATCCTCTTAGTTTCTCTGTAGTTCTAGATTTCCTCCAGTTTCTAGGGAAGTCAAGGCATAAAGAAAAAATAGACAGCATTCAGACATGATCAAGGGCTGGCATCAGCTGATCAGGTGCTGGACATCACTTCCTATGTTTAGGATCTGGCTTCAGACACCTTCCTCCTTTAAGCTCTCAGTAAATCCCCAGGTCATAAGGGTTGAAAATAAAAGTAGCCTAGATTTACCAGAGTGCAGAAAGGCACTTGAAAATACAACATGAAAAAACCCTTTTCTCTGCATTCAGATAAGTCTGAAAGTGGTCTTTAAAGCAAACTTTCCTCACTGCCACCTTGTTTCTGCATTCATCTCATGCATAAGAAAACATCTCTCTGAAAGAGCCTTTTCTGAGGTGCATGCCCAGGACTGTGCTGCTGGCTGCTGGGGAGGAGATAATTGTAAGGATGCTGCTGTCAGTGAGTGACTCAGGGCTCAAGTGGCTGAGTGGCAGGAGGCAGCTCAGCTGCCATGGCTGGGCTGGGGCAGGAGCAGCTCACTGAAAGCAGGCAGCTTGCCTGTTTTGCTGCCTGGGTAGCTCCATACAGACTGGTGGGATGTGGGCAGGTGCAAGGCAAAGGCATGAAAGGATCACCCTAGTAAAGGTGTATGTCTTAGGGTACATGGGGGCAGGGCAGCACAAACTGCACTGTTCCTTTTCTTAGGGAAGACAAGGGCTTCGAAGTGAGAACCACCAGTCTGCTGAGCATGGCACAGAGACCTGCTAGCCAGTGTCCTCAAAAGTGGGCAGTGCTAATTAAAGGCCTGAAAAGATCTTATTTCAAATAAAAGAGAAACTTAAGTTGATATTATGAGTAAATGCACCAGGCAAATAAACAGACTCAGACAACATCCTGTGTCTCTGGCCAGCTTCTGCATCCCCATTTCCTTTTGGTGCGTGCATCACCGATGGCTTTGAGTCACACGTTGGCACTGGGACAGCTTTGGATGTACTGCCTCGTGTCCTCAGAGGAAATGAAGTGGAGACACAGACATGGCTTGGAAAGCGGGAACAATCTTTAATCATTGGGCTCTGTATTACAGCCATGTGCTGGTGCCCCTCCAGGAGATGTGCTGGGAGCCACACTCAGCCCCAGCTGGTGTATAGCTCAGGACTTGATCCTAAAACCATTGGCTTCCCAAAGTGTCTGACATCCAAGCCAGCCCAGCACTGGCAGGGCAGCTGTCTTAGGGCAAGCACAGGGCACGGGTCACTTCTGCTCTTCAGCACATTTTGGTACACAGTGAAACTATGCCAAGTATTGTATCTCTATCAAGGCAGAGGCTGTATGCTTCCAGGCTTCCTGCCTGCCTCCTCTCCCAGGAAAACCCTGCAGGGGCTGGCAGGAGAGAGGAGAGTGGCTTTCATACCCCAGAGCTATGATGTGGGCTTTACTACTCAGAAAGGCACTGAGGTCCTGGCTGTCCCTCTCCCAGTGGCTTTAGGGGAAGAGGGGACAGAAGGTGACAGAGTCATGCAGAGGAAAGCATGGAGGGACAATGCCCCACAGCATGTCAGAACTTTCCTGAATGGGGGAAACAAGTCTCCTTCTGTAGCTTCATCCAGGCACAAGGAAAAACACGGGAGAATTGCAGGGACAGAGAATAAAAAACAGTGTGTCTTGAGAAGGAGAAATTTATAAAATCCCTTTTTGGAGATCCTGAGATCTCCAAAAGATCTGGGATCTTGCAAGATCAGGTAGGAAGCTGAGGTAATCAAGCACAGAAGAGGAAGGATCCCAGTGCTCTGGGACATCAGACAGAGGCAAGGTTGCAGACAAACACTGAAGGGAGACAAAGTTTGCCTTTTTGTGCCTGCTTTTTTTGTGTGTCAGCCTCTACTTTGTCTCTAAAGCATGAGTCAGTGAGCAACAGGGTGCAGGGTGGCCCAGCTTTCTTCTGCTTCCCCTCAGGGTTTGGGTCCACATGGATCAGGAAGTATCTCCAGTCCAAGCCCTGCTCCACATGGGGCAGACTGCAAGGCCATACCCAGTTATCCATTCAGGCTTTGAAAATATATCCCCATGTCTGTAAAAATAAAGATTTCCAAACTTAAAGCAACCTTATAAATTAGGCTTGAATTTGTGTCTGCAATCTTATGCACCCAGTTGTTTGTTTGTGTTTTCAAACCTCTGGTCTGAAACTGTTATGTCACTGTCAGTGCATGACTTCAGCTGAATAATCCCCCAAGGGACTTGGGAGAGGAGCACTGTCCGGGAATGTTCAGGAGATGAGTCATCCTCAGCAGACCCATATTTAACAAATAGCTGGACATGTTTCCCTGGTGTCTAACCTCTGCCTCATTTCTTAATCTTTCGGGGCAGAGGTGTTCGTGCTGGGACAATGTTTACAAATACAACACCAAGAGTATAATTTCAGAGAAGATGTTCTGTCTTCATGGCTTCTGGTACTAATTACTCCTATGAGAAGCTGGACTCTGATATGATGACTTTTCTTAAAGCAGCCCTATCCAGTTCAGTAAAACACTTCCTAAATATGAATAAGAGCCTTTCTGATCAAAAAGCCACAATGAATTCCTGTAACCAGCACTGTTGCAAAATCTAGAATAGTATCTACTGACATGCAAAGGCTGGGCATGCAAAACTAATATTAGAGTCTAAGGGAAGGCAAAATGCCAGAGTACAACAGCTGGAGTTAGCTGAAGTTTGCAAGGAGCTGAAGTTTGGAAGGAGCACTGTATTTCCTTGCCTTTTCCCAGGCAGCTAAATGGTGAAAGGTCTCTATTGCTGCCCATCTCCAGCAGCCTGCCTAACACGCTGGTTTGGTTTCCCATGGGTCCTAACAAGTGGACTGGAGCAAAAAAAAAAAAAGTGGCCCTTGTCCAAGACCTGCCTACAGAGGGGTTTGCTGGGTGGTCCCTCCTGTCCTCTGGTATGCCCAAACAAGGGATGTACAGGGATAGGCATGTGCACTAATTCTGGTTTCAGGGGTCTGAATGTGCAATGCTGCCTCAGCAACCACCTGACAAATTAGCTTTGGAAGCCATTCCCCCTTCACCATGGAACAGGGAATGCTTCTAGCCCCATTTACAAATTTCATGGGTGCAGAAAGAAATACCACACCTTTTTTTGAGATATGTGTGCTCAGAGACACACCTTGAGGCCTCCTCCTTCCAGGTAATTTCTGACTTATTATCAAATCTGCACTTACCCACACATATTACAGAGAAGGCCAAGAGAAGTTGCCACAGTTAATACTAAAGTCTTGCTGTAAGGCTGGAAAGTGCAACCTAACTGGGGTACTCCTTGCCTAAAACTGTGCAGGAAGGGAGACAGATCTTCCCGAACATTTTTGACTTTATTTGACTTATCTCCCTTCCTGGAAATGTTGTTCTTTTGGCAAAATGAGCTGCTGATATGTTGTAGCCAAAGATGTTTTCATATTTCTAAGGAAGAACCAATTTAACCTCAAAGAGCACTTGTTGCTTGCTTTAAAATATCCTCTCTTATGCAGAAAATGGTCTGATTTTCCCTGAAGGCAGCCCAGTGAGTGCTTGCAAATGCCATGGTGTTTGGCCAGCTCTGCCTGAGACACTGATATCTGCCCTTGTGTTCTGTCAGAACCACCTACACTCAAACCCACAAGGCTGCAGCACACGTGTCCCTCCTCAGGGGTCTGCAGGGTGGGCAGGGAGCCAGTTAGACCAGTCATCCCAAGGGGTCCTTTCACTTTTCAAACACATCCCTTAGTGAAAGCCTTTGCTGGCTTCTTGCCATCTCTGTATGCCACAAAGTACAGCCACAGTACCCAGCCTCAGTGTCCCAGTGCTCCCAGGGGTCCACATTGTCCTTGGGCCACCAGCATCTGGGGGATGGCAGCACAGTGTCACTGGGTTCCTGTCATCCTTGGGGCATGGCCATGCCTCTGGCTCTGCTCAGGAGAACAGCTGGAACCAGCCACCTCCAGGCACTGTGGCAAGAGCTCAGTGGGAGAAGGAGCCAGGGGTCCCTGAACACCTCCCCCTGTGCCACTTCTGACAGATGCCATCCAAGGGGCTGGTGGCCCAGTGCAGAGGCAGATCCATGTGCCAGACTCCCATAAGTCCCTCTGCATCTGTTCCAGAGTGCCACCAGGCTGGCTGGCACTGCAGGATGTGCAGTGACTTCTGGGGACCAGACAGAGCTGCAGACAGAGAGCAAGCACTGTGAGATGGGAGGGAAGCTGCATGGTGATGGGGACACCAGGTCAGGCTTGGAAACTACCATTATGCACAAAACTAAGGAGAAACAGTTAATTTGTTGGAGGGGATCTTTGTCTCACTGGTGAATAAAAGCTCCTGAAGGAGCACCTGCAGGGATGGTGGGATACAGACACAGGCTTTGCTCAGGGTCAGCACTGCCATGAGCTCCCCTGTGCCAGGACCACATGCAGCAGCTGCTGTTCACTTGCAATTTGAACAGGCAAGAGAGGAGTTGACAAAGGGAAAAGACCTACACTGGAAATCCACACAGGTTTTGTAGACTTCCTCTTTGGGCAAACTGTGTTTGCTTTTCTCCCCTTTTTTTTTTTTTGTTTTTCGGAGGAAGGTGCTCTTGTTTCAGCTGGAGTCGAATTATTTTTCTTCCTAGTAGAAGAAAACTGGTACTACTAAGTTCTTCTTAGTGCCATGTTTTGGATTTAAAATGAAACTCGTTTTGATAACACACTGATGTTTTGGTTGTTGCTAAGCAGTGCTTACACCAAGTCAAGGACTTTCCAGTGTCTCATGCTCTGCCAGTGAGGAGGAGCACAAAAAGCTGGGAGGGAGCACAGCCAGGAGAGCTGACCCAAACTGGGCCGAGGGATGTTCCACACCACAGAAAATCATGCTTGGTATATAAAATGTGGGGAGCTGCTCAGGAGGTGTCAATTGCTGCTCAGGGATGGGCCAGGCATTGGCCAGTGTGTGGTGAGCAATTGAATTGTACATCACTCATTTTTTCTTTGTTTTCTATTTTTTTTTTTTAATTACAATTGTTACTATTACCACCTTTTACTTTGTTTCAATTATTAAACTGTTCTTGTCTCAGCCCACAAGTTTTGTTTTCTTTTCCTTTTTTTTTCTGAGTCCCTTGTGTTCTTTCTTTCCCTCCAGGGTTGGGGAGGGTTTGAGCAAGCAGCTGCACAATACTTGGGTGGCAGCTGTGGTTAAAAAATTAGGGAAGGAGGAGGAAAGTTGACCTTGGCTTCCTGTGAGAGTTAGAGAAGAAGGCAACCCTTTGCAGTGGCAGCAACCTTGATAAGCCCTGGGCTGAGCACTGCCTCTGTGGCACTTCACCTCTGGAGGTTTGATGACACCTTCCTGCCACCCTGTCCTCCTGGGCTGCACATACACCTCGTGGAGCTCCTCCCTGCCTTCTCTCATTTCTATCTCTTGCCCTTCCTTGGCTGCATGACACTTCAGCATGTGACTTGCTATGAGCACCAGGAAGGATTTAAACTCTGCAAACATCACCAATTATCTGACTTTTTCATATTGACAAAGCTCTTCCTAATGCCACAGCCTGCAAGTGGGGCATGGTCTCTGTGCATGGGCACCATGGTAGCATCCCTCCTCTGACAATGGCTCCTACAGGAACAGGGCTCACAATTCAGACCAGATTTGTGGGCGAGCATGAGGCTGCCATTGCATGTAGCTCTGGTGACCATCAGGCACAGCCATTTTCTCTTGCACACCCCACTCTGGGAGCATCCTCCCTCTCACAGCCTCCCTCTGGATCAACCCACTGCCCCTGGACACACTCAGGCTGCCCCTGTGGCCTCCCTGCTCAGGTGCCACGTGCTGCTGCCTTGCCAGGAGGTGTGGGTGCAGGTGAGCAGAGCTGTCACAGCAGCTCCTCTCCTTCCTGGTGAGTCACCATGGCCCAGTATCTGTCAGTGTGGCTGCGTCTGGTGACTGCTCTGGTGGTGCAGCACGCCTGCACCCATGGGACTATAAGGAGCCACTCCCAAAGTCTGGCTGGGATTTTTTCTGGGCGTTGCTGAGTTTGGTCAGCACGCAATTTATAAAGACTTGTTTTCACCTTGCCCGAATTGTTGGCTTCGGATGGTAACAGTTTTAGAAATGGAACTTTCCTGTAAGAAAAGAAAAGGCTGCTTGGGCTCCAAACAGTGATTTGGTGCTCTTGTCTTGGGAATTTGCAAAATCCCTGGACATGGGATGCAAAGCAAAGCACAGGAAGCAAAGAAAGCCTCATGGTGTCTGAGCCTGCCTTGGAAGCAGCCAGTACAGCCCCAAGGGAAGCTGCTCCCAGCCATGCAAATGTTTCCAGTTTTGGCCATGCACAGCACCAGGTATCTCCCTACATCCCAGTCCTTCCCAGACAACCAATCTGGCCTTCCCAGCTGTGGCAGGGTCACACCTCCAGTGACTCTTCCCCAGCTGCTTCTTTGCTTCTGCCAATTAGCCAGAGCAATGCTCTGTTTTCCTCAAGGTCCCAACAAAGGCACTAATGCTTGGCCAGGGGCCTCCTCCCTCATTCCCATCAGCTCTGCACATAGGGAGGGCTGGCAAACTGCTCTGTACTTCTACTGCAGCTTCTCTCTAACTTCCAAACATCAGGAAGCCTTGCTGAGGAGCGCCACGGTGATCTCAGTCCCAGGGTCACAGGCTGAGATAAGAAACCTGCTAAACCCAGGAGAATAAAAGGCACATTTGAATCCCTATTTTCATTAGGGTTGTGGTTTTCCCTCAGCAGGCAACCAAATCCTGCACAGCCACTTGCTCACTCCCTTCTGGTGGGATGAGGGAGAGGACTGAAATGGTACAAGTGAGAAAACTCACGGATTGAGATAAATCCATGGGTAGTCCAAAGGGTAAAACAACTGTTGTGCACACAAGCAAAGCAAAACAAGGAATTAATTTACCACTTTCCAGGGGCTAAGAGGTGTTCAGCCATCTCCAGGACAAGAGAGTTTCATTATATATATAGTATAAACATGTATATATATGTAGTGTAAATAATGTATATATATGTAGTGTCTTGGGAAGGCAAAGGCCATCACTCAGAATAGTTCCCCTTCTTCCCCAGCTTTATACACTGAGCATGACATGGTATGGCCTGGAATATCCCTTGGGTCAGGAGGGATCAGCTGTCCCAGCTGTGCCCCCTCCCAGCTCCTGGTGCACCCCCAGCCTCCTCCCTGGCAAGACACTGAGAGAAGCAGAAAAGGCATTGACACTGTAAGCTCTGCTCAGCAATAACAGAAACATCCCTCGTTATCAACACCCTTCTCAGCACAATGCTGAAACACAGCCCTGGGCTGGTTACTGTGAAGAAAATGATCTCTACCCCGCCAAAACCAGCACAATCAGTTATTGTGAGCAGTGGGTTTCCTCAAGCACTTGTGTTTTCCTTTGCAGTTTAGCACAAGTCTCAGTATTCCCTCAAGAGAAAATGAAACCACACACTAGAAATCAACACAGACAGAGGCAAACCAAATGCAAAATCCCATGGCTCAGCACTGACCAGCCAAACCCTGGGGCTTGTGGTACTAGCACAGGGATTTCCCACCATCCATTTTCATTCCCTCCCCCTCACCTCCAGCCTCAGTTGCTCTGAGTACGTAGCTGCTCAGGCAACCAGGTTAGAGGAGTAATCTTCCCCCTCCCAGGATATTTCTAACCCAGTTCATTTCCCTGACCTCATTACCCAGGAGCTGGTATAAACAAGTGGACCTACACAACGCAGGGATCACTACTGTGGGATATGCCTGAGGGATGTGGGATGTTTGGGATGTGATGTATTGCTCCAGAGAGAAATTTCTGCTATGCTGCAGCCTAAGGCTCACCTGAGAAATAGTCCTCAGCTATTAGAAAGCTGACAGAGCTGGGAGCAATGCTTGGTGTTCAGCACACCTCAACAGCTGCTTGTTGATTGTGTACCAGTCCTCTGAAGTGATAATTATCCTGAAGCCCTCATATTGTTTGGACATGTGGATGTGTCTATGAAGAGCT
The DNA here is from genome assembly GCA_013396995.1 of Dicaeum eximium. Lineage (NCBI taxonomy): Eukaryota > Metazoa > Chordata > Aves > Passeriformes > Dicaeidae > Dicaeum > Dicaeum eximium. Next base: position 1,400,617 of record VWZP01005528.1, read on the forward strand.
ATTGGTTCACTTGGCCAAACCTTATTACTTATGTTTGGCAATACATACACCGTAATTATTTTGGATAACCTGGTCACTTACTACTTTCTTAGTAAGAAGATATATAACAGCCATAACTAAACCCAAATATGAAATAGTGAGCCTGTATTAAAGAGTGTTTCCATATGCAGATTTCCATGCTAAAACATTTAACTGGGTGGGGGAAAGGAGAATGGCATTACAGAAAAAAAAATAGAAGAAAAGTCAGTGTAACATTTTTAAAGCAAAGGTAAAAGACCCCTAGCAGGATGCAATTTTGACATGGATCTTATTGTTGATGTATACAGGCACTCAACAAGCATTTCCATAATCTGTAGCCATTGTCTGGTGAGAATAAACACCTTAATTTTATAGAAGGAAAACTGGATGAGAGATTATAAACCAACTTCCAGTTCCTGAAAAGCTGCTTCCTACTAATTCTATTAATCTCCTTAAAGATCAAAAGCTATCAGCAAAAGATCATAAAATTGAACACAGGTCTCTGAAACCAAAGGTGGCTATCCAAACCATTAGGTCATGTTTTCTTTAAGTCAGCCACACTGAAAGTCTGATCCCTGAATATCCTGATTCCTACTGTCAGTATAAATACTAAGAGGGCTCCCTTACACAGCTCTCCTCCAAGCAATTAGTCATCTAGAGATTTTGTAGAAAGCACCAGAGCAAGTGGGTTATTCCTAAAAGCATTTTTTGCAGCAATTAACATCAGAACTGAAAGCGCTCCATGTTGTATACAACTGCTGTGCAGTACACAATATCCAGGCAATCCATAAGGAATGTTGGGGGGTGAGAAGGAGATTTTGCCAGAAGTACTTACTATCTATTACCAGAGTCCAAAATCCACCAGCAATTGCCTTCACCCTACTTCCCAGTGAGTGGAATGATGCCTGAAGTGTACCTGGGCCATGGTAGGGGGTGTTGGCCCAAATGCAGTGGCAGCCCCATACTGTTCTTGAAGATGAAGGAAGAATGACCACAACTCAAGGCACTGAGCTGGATTTATTCATTTGACCATATCAGTATCAAACTAGAAATCATCTGTTTAAGAGCATGTGTTAGAGAGGAGCATTAAATAACACATGAAAAAGAGACGTGCTTCAGAAAAGATTCAGTGTACAACATACACAGTATGCCATTTAACACAAATGCTTATCAAGAGTCATCCTAAGCATCAGAAAGAGTTTTATAAAAGTTTACGTTCTCATCCCATGGGATGTACAGAACTATGCAGTTTACATAGTTTTACTATCATCCAAAACATCATGTTTCAAATGTACCAGGCATAGCAAGAACAATATAATTCCATTTCCATAGGAACATAAACACTGCCTGTCATTAATGACACGCTTTCCAAACCACAGCACTCACAGCAATTATACATGTGTACAATAAAGTATTAAAAAGCAAGAGTTTGGAGCCTGCCCACTGTTACCTATAGGGAATAACATTTGAATAACATCTACCCTTGAAAACTATCATAGATACCCTTGCAGTAGTTGTAACATAGGAAGGAGTTGAAGTCACTGTCATACTTTGTCAGGGCCAACTTGCTGTGCAATGGTACTGCCAGTGAAAGATTCCCTCAGCCCACAGAGAAGGGGAGAGCCTCCTGCTTAGCTCCCACTGCCCAGGGAAGATGCAAAGTTAAAACACATCTATAAACAAGTGATAATCTGACTCCACAGACAGCTGATAGAAATTAGCTCAGCTAATGGGAGGCCCTGATTTTCATTAAAAAATTACTAGAGGCTGACCAAGTCTTAAAGATCAAGAATGACCAAGTCTTAAAGACAGAACAAGACTGAACCAGTCTTTGACTGGTTAAATCAAGGACTTCTTTTTTTCCTGTTTTTGGGGGGTGGGGTGTAGCAGGAAGGTTTTTTCTAAGGACAGTTCAAAGAGACTGAATCTTACATTATTTTTTTTTCTGACATTATTTGCAAGCATATATTACAAGTTTTACAAAAGTGCAAGGCCCAGCACAGGAAGATATCCTGGATTAAGACATTCCCAGCAGGAGTGTTCTTTTTGCCATCTTCTTGCTGGTCAACCAGCAGACACACAAACATCACTGCTTGGGATCAGCTTATCAGAGCCCCTAAGGGTTTAGCTTAATCACCTGTGCAATTAAACACTATTCACATTTAACAGCCTATAATGGCAATAGTTTTATGTACAAATTGGAAAATCAAGTCTTAAAATCAAGTTTTAAGAGGTAGAGGTCCATTTCTGACTCATCAACATAAAAAGTTACTGAGTCAGTCATATTCTAAGGCTGGTGGTCCCCTAACAATATTGAAGTAACCAGCCAGAGCTCCCAGGTCTATGTAGAGTGATCTTTGTCTCTTCAGCAGGTCTGACTCTTCCATGCTTCCATTACACAATGAGGAATCTAAAAAGAAAATAGAGAAACTGTCATTACTGCACAAATAGCTGTATCAGTTCATTTTTCATGTTTGTAGATATTACTGGAATATTTGGCCTATTATTTGATTTTACTAATCTGTGGTTTAGAAAATTTTTAAGTACAACGTAAGTCAAACCTCAAATAAAATAAAATATAACAAACCAACCCATAACTCTAGAACAAAGAAAGGAAAGCAGTTTGCAACTGAAAAGAGCAAGTGTGTTCAACTACTTTAAAAAAAAGTCTCTGTCAGCTGTGGCAGTTAGGCAGAGCTTTCTCATCTTCTGAGTTATAGTGCTAAAGGAGACTTTGCTGCAAGAGAAAACCGGCAAATTTTCTGTCATCTGAGAATTCTACTTCCTCATAGGGAAATTTTTGTCTAAACACAGGACATCATCTTTGTCTGGGTGTGACAATAGAGAACAAATACAGGATCATCAGTTTCAGATTTTTTATTCATTTTAAATCAAGGTCTGAAAAGACAGATTGGGTTTGCAATGGCAGAATTCCCCTGAATACATGTATAATGAGTGTCTTGGAAACTCAAGCACCCATAATAAAGTCCAAGTTTAATGGTCCAATATTCCTTTCATTTTCAAAATAATTGATTCAAATGGTCTGAGCTGGTCAAAGGATTATACACCCCCAAGGAAAAATCCAGAAGGTACAATGCCATTCTAAATTCAAAAACTGTGACTGATTTTTTCAGTGAATTTGTTGCAACAATTATGCATTACAGTACCCAAAACTTTGCACAGATCTCTTTCGAAATATTCATCCCAATTAAACAAACCACTTGTCTGGGAAGAGTCTTTCAATGCCCTTTGTCAGAACCCTCCTAATGTATTGGGTAAGTAGAAGAAAGGCATTTTGGAGCCTGTTGGCAGGTTGTTGGCACTAAATCTTGCTTGGGCTTGAAAGGGCTGTTTCCTACCTAGCTCGTGTATTATCCTTCATTAAGCACTAATGCACAAGGGAAACAGCATTCTATCTTACAATAATTTTTGGTTTTAAAACAAAAGGCTTGTACTCCTGACACTCAGCAACATTAGTTATGGTTTTGTGTGTGTGTTTTTCCTTAAAAAGGCAAAAAAGTGTTGGATTCCTTAAAAAGGCAAAAAATCCAAAGTGTTGGATTTGCTGGTGGTTGTTGGACTTTGTCATTGTTTATTAATCAAGAGTGTCTATAAAACATCTCTAGTACAGTGACAAATTGAGTCTATTTGGGACAACAATCTATACTTCATGAAGTGCCCTGAATGACTGGCAGGCTTTTCCAAGAGCCAGTCCTTCTGGAGCCCCACAGAAGTTATCCTGACTTCCTCCCCATGGAAGTCAATGGGCGTTTTACAGATCACTTAATGACCTCGGGGTCTGATCTCATCTGATTGGGGTTTTCACCAGTCACTTTCCCGATGTGTTTTGAGTTTCGTTGGTTCCTTACACTTACTCACATCAGCATTTGACACAAAGTAAAGTCTGCAAAGTACAAGGCAAGTGAGCCTGATCCCATTACCTGTAATATTTTCTGGCAGCTGCAGATCCTTTCTCCCGAGCAGCCTTTTCCTTTCAAACAGTGCCGAGTCCAGACTCTGGCACCGTGGCTGCTCCTCGGGGGGTGGGTGCAAGGCTTCGTGTTTCAGTAAGTCTGCTGCAGACAGTCTGTGATTGGGATTCCTGTCCAGAGCTGCTTCTAGCAATTCTCTCATGCAAGTGCTGCAGTCCTCAGCAATATCCTCTAAGGGGGGAGCTTGCTTGTGTATCTGTTGGAATGAAAAAAGACCATGGAAACAGTTATTCCAAAAACAGTGGAAGAGGAAGTCATGGATAACCACATGAGTGGTCTGGGAATTCCCCAATTAGGACTCATCACCTCCCTAAGTAGGGCTGATCAATTAGAACAAAACGTGCAACTATACAACATCCACTTTTTAAAAATCAGATTTTATAATAAATTTAAAAACTCAAAGAAACTTCAAATAAGCCTAAAATCCAGTGCAATGCAAATTCACCAGATTTCTGTACCACACTGGAAAAATCAGAGAATCAAATCTTCCAGGCTCCAGTTTTTATCTGCAATTTCTAAGGAAAACAGAGAAGTAGAAGACAGATGGGCTTGTTTCAATCAAGTCTCACACTGATCTAACCCTGTCCTTCCAGTAAACCCAAGGCCTGTGAATTGAAACACAAATCCCAGAGACAACTCCAGCTCAGTCTCTGTCTTCTCCTAAGAGATCAAAACCCACTTTTTCCCTCCCTCCCTCCCTCCCTCCCTCCCCTGAAGCAAAAAGGATGATATCATCTCTCTGACGAATATTTTGATAGTTTTTATGTGACTGGAGCTTTCCCAACAAGAGCACAGGAAATCCTTCAACTGATACTGAGCTGGCTGTGCTAAGGACACTTACAATGTAGAGGTAGGAGGGATATGCAGAACGAGGGTATCGGTTCACCCAGGGCGGGATGCCGGTTTGCATGTGAATGATCGTAGCTCCCATGCTGTAGATGTCTGCTTTTGTTGTGTGGCCTCTGCAAAGGATAACCTCAGGGCTCATGTAAATCTGTGAAAAAGAGTTTAAAAAAAAGATTACTCAACAGGGGAAAACAACAACCAAAGATGACTCAATGACATTTTGTGATCCTGGAAACCCCCCACTCTGAAGGGATGCATCCCACTAGTACCTGCAAGCACCATTTGGGAAATAAGATTGTTCTGTTCTGCACTTGAGTACAGCAAAAGAGACAGTACCTGGACAAACTCATATTCCAGGCTTGCCCTCCCCAAACAGACCACAGGTCAGTGGCTATGTGCCTTAGCTGAGCTGTGAGAGGCTGAGGTTCAAGCCATGGCTGTCTTGCTCAGATGAGTAGCAGAAGCCTCATCCCTACACAGCAAAAGGAGGTGCCTGAATTGCCAGTTTGTTTTGTGGGGCACTGCTGGGACTGCTCTGTTCTGGTTGCACAATGGCTGGGCATGAGCTAAAGAGAGAGGGGGAACTGTGCTCAGACAGCCACCCAGATGGGAGTAGGAGTCCAGATGGGGGTAGGAGTCCTCAGATCCCTGTTACACAGAACACTATAACAACCCTTCTGAGCAGAACTGACAGATATGTACCTTCCTGTCTCCTTTACTCTTCTTACCTCCTCCTCCTTATCTAGTAACCTGCATGTTGGAGATTATCCTGAGAAATGCGATCATGAGCAACAAACCAGGTCTAGGCAATGCATAAATTAAAAGTTAGGTGCCCTTTCCACCAGATTACCCCCAGAGCAGCTATGAAGACAAGAATCCTTCTTCTAATCTTTTTCCAAACCAAAAATTCTAATCTTTCTTGATGAAAACCAAAATAGTTTCCATCCAAACATTTCACTGAAACATTTGAATTTGCCAAGAGTCTAAAAAAGGACCTTGGAAGTTCCTGCCAGCAACAGGCAGCTCAGAGTGCAGCTGGAGGAGGAGAACCAGACAGGCAGGATGCAGGAGGCACACCCTGTACAGCTCTGCCACTGCCACTGGCCAGAGGAGCAGGTTTCAACACCACATGGGCACAACCCACAGCACACCGGGTTAGCAAGCTGCCATATTTGCTTCTGGTTTCTACTTTTCCCTCACCCAATTTCCCTCTAAAGGACTCAAACAAACTTTAATTAGTTCAAGTCGCCCTGACACAAAGAACCACATTAAAAGCCATTAACTGACACAAGGGCAGGAAGTTAAGTCATCACCACATGGTTTGAGTGCTTATTACCACAGATTGAGAACGGCTGTAAGGCTCACACAAATTCAAGGAAAATTTCCCAGTAAATTGCATTCCTTATCTGCAAATAGAACTCGTGACTGGAAGTGTGTAAAGCCTCAGCAGGTGTCTGCAGCTGCTACTGATTTATCCATTGCTTCCCTCAGGGCTAAGAGAGAATCAGCGTATCTGCACACTCCACCTTTAAGTCTCACAAGGAGAAAAGAACAGAAGTTTTAATTTTGTAAAAAGAAGTCTTTGGCAAATACAGTGCAACTTGAGTGAAATCTATATAAGCAAAAAGCAGTTGTCTTCAAAAAACAATGCTGGCACAGGATCCTGTCTGCAGTTAAGGTGAGAAAATGGTCAAGATGCACCTTGACTGCACAGTGACAAAACTCAGAAATGAGTTCCAAAGCTCTGATTTCAGATTGGTCTAAGAGTCTGTTGTCACCAAAGCAGACAGCTCAAGCCATGGATAACTTCCCATTCTCATTCCTTCTCACTGGTGGGCTGGCACTTGCCTGCCAGTCAGACCAGTGTCACAGCCCAGCTAAAAACCAGTCCTTTCTTCATGCTGCCCTAGTTTTAGTTTAGCATTCCTGAAAATGAATCATACCTTCCACACTCAATAAACTTTAGCAGACAACTTTTTACCCTCAAATGGTTGTAACTGAAGCTTACATATTTTAACAAAGTGACAGAAGCATAACAGAAAGTGTAGCAACTGCCTAGAAAAAGTATTTCCTGCAGAGCAGTTTCATAACAACCACAGTTTATTGTTCTGCATGACTTGTACACAAAGGCAGGAACACCAGTTTTTTTCACACTACACCATCTAAACAAAATTTAACTTTCAACCCTCTTGCCCAGAATTGTAACTACTCATTTTTATAAACACAAAGAAGATTCACTACATTCAGGCTTTCTGAAAGTGCTATAAAGGTGAATAAAAATCCTAACTACCAGGGAACATGCACAGGACAAAGGTTACTCCACCTGCCACTTCCCTCAAGGACACAAGTCCCTGCCAATACCAGATGTAAGAGAAACCAGTCAGCTCACAGACACAATGCTGCGTGACAGTGACAGAGTCCCTACCACGGGTTGCACAATTACATGCAGGAACAGCAGGACAACTGCACCATTTCTTAAGGCTGCATTATACAGGGTGCAAAACTCAAGGGTACTTTGGAGAGTTAAGATCTTACTTTGAAAAAAAAAAAATCAAGAAAGCCAAAGGGCATTTGTGGGTGACAGGATTAAGCACGGTGGAGAGGAAGATGCCTAGAATGAAGACTGTAAACAGAAAAATCTATAGAAGCAACTGGAACATTAGAACATTAGCCTGTAAGTCTTTCACTGGTATCTGAAAATCTCCTTTCCCAGTGCTGTCTCTCCAGCCTCACTTCTGGCTGCGATGCTCTGGCAGGATTGCTGCTCCCCTGAGACAGCCAACACCAAACATGGCCATATTTCAGGGCTGGGGGGATTACCAGATTTCTGAGGACAGGACTGCAGGTGTTAAAGTGTGTGGCATCATTTTCCTTCTATTAAATGAAGAACTAAGTGTTTTTCACTTGGCAAAGTGAAAGCACTGAAGTGTTTTCACTTTTCACTTGTTCTTAATAACACAACCTTGGCCTGTCCTCCAAGACCCAGAAGTGGATCCTCACCAGTCTGCTCCACAATCATGGAAATTTCCTGTTTACACACATCTCCACCATTGGGAAATACCCTACCAACTCATACCCAACACTGTTCTTATTCTCATTTACAGCACACAAAAGCCCCTTGAACAAACAAAAAAGCCCTAAACCAAAGTAAAAACCCCACAAAGCTCATACATGAAGTGCCAGAAAGCATGCTGCTCCCAGTTCAGCAGGCATTTTAAGCTCTTAACTCCTCTGACTAGAAAGACATTGAAAACAAATATTCAAGTGTTTTCTCAATTATCTTGGAAAAAATAAACAAACAAACCCGACCTTCTGTGAAATCTTGGTTCATCCTACCCTTCAAAAAAGTGAAATGTTTTTTGTGAGTTACACAAGGATCTCCTCTTTACATATGTGGAAGACTATTAAAAGACTATTAACACCTCGGCAGGAATGCAGCCCAAGTGGTGTGCAGAATCTCAAAGACACTGAGAACATTTAAAAGGACAGGACCTCCATCACTGTAATGTCTGAACAATTTTACCAGATAATCATGAACCCTGCCATGCACAACCTCTGAAGAACCAAAGGGTCACATGTAGATGGGGAACAGAGCTTAGAAGGGCTAAGGGATGAAACCCAGACATCTGTAATTCCTGGGGTTTTGAAGGAGGAATCAAAGTATGGTGTTGAGCAGGTCACCCCAGTCCATAGTGAGTATCTCAGAAGAAATCTTTGTTAGGGCAAAGAACAAAGTCCTGTTTGAAGTGTCTCTGACCAGCAGCTGAAACACTGCAAACAATCCTCCTCAGAGTACCGTTTGACTTCAGTGAATAATTGCCAACAAATGGGACTGCACAGAAAGTGACACAGCTTTCAAAGCATTCCATTCAGCAAGTTGAAAATAAAAATATAATTGAGACTTAATTAATGTTTGTAACTTTTTATAGGTTTTATAGTAACTATTTTACCCACGCTTCTAACCCTCCAGCTTCAAATCTGAGCCTAAACACCACAATCATAGGAATAATGCAATATAAGGGCTTTTGTCAGCTTCTTACCTCTGTTCCTCTAAGGTCTTTGGGATAGTAAATGTCTTCAGTCATTTGAACACTTAGGCCAAAATCCACCAAAACAGCCTTAGTCGACATAAAGACAATGTTGCTTGCTAAAAGAAAAACAAAAATTACATAATTTAAGTGTCTGGTACATTTGGTATTTATTTTACAGCACTCCTGTTTCATTCAGATGCTAGCCTGAAAAGAGAGAGAGATTAGCACAACCACTATCTACAGCCAATATCCTTCTAGCCAAAATAGGTCTGGCAATGATTTGGTTCAATTTTAAATCATATCTTAAAAATCAAACTGGACTGGTTTATGTAAAATAATCGATGTTTGGTCATTTTCTTAGCTTAAAATTTAAAAAAAAAGAAAAAGACAGAGAGAAGAAAAGGCTGAGGGTAGAGGAGGAAAGTAGAAGACTGGTAGGCACCACAGCACAGTGCTCTGAAGATGTTTAATGGTCTCCAAGGTGGAGATCATGCTGTGCAGCTCTGGCTATAAACATTACAAGTGCTGCTCACCAAGAGGTTTTTCTAGAGCAACAATTTAAGTGAAGGCAGAAACAGAGAGTAACCAGGACCCCTCCACTGCAGCCACACCAGTCACCTGCACTGCTCTGTGAGGGCAGCTCAGCATGACAAGAGGACAGACAATGGCTGTAAAAGTAATAGAAGACTGGGCATTTCAAACTCCCTCTGAACTGCAGCAGTATCTAGGAGCTCAATTTACTTTCCTTCATAAAACATTGCCTAAGGCACAACTTTGTACTTTGTTTGCAGCTGTATTTCTGACCAAATATTTAAGAATGTAGTGCTTGGTGTGAACCTTGAGAAATTCTCGTTTACTGTTTCAGAAGATGCGGTAAAATGAAGTCTCCAAGTTACACAACAGAAACCTATTTCTCTTACAGGAAACTGTGGGCCATTTTCCACCTTGACAGTGCCTACCATGACCACCCAGTGGGAGGACAGACTTGATTTCAGCAGTACTGATTCCTGAAGCAATGCTTCACACAGCTGCCTCCTTACCAGCACTAGAGACTACGTAAATCTGTAATTTTAGGGATAACTTCGAAGACACAGATTTTAAACACCTCATAATAGATGGTCCAAAGGGCCATGCTGCCACAGGGCAGCAGAATCTGCTGCCTGCCTGGGACCATACCCAGTCCCAGCTGCAGCTGGTCTGGGATTGAAGCTCCCCCAACCAAACAGCCTGATGATTTAGCTGTTCCAGCCAAGGGTTCAAATGAGTGGCAGCACTGAACACCTCCCAAGAATCAGAATGTCTTCCTCCCCTTCCTTGCTCAGGGCACTTTTTCCTCTCAATAAAATCCTCATCTTCTCTATCACCAGAACAGACTCAATTGCAGCTCAAAAGCAGCAGAGTGAGGAAGAAATCAGAAGTTTTGGGAAACAGTCTTTTCTATAGATTCCACCTAGAGAGGGAAAACACCCACTGCTCCCTGCATGGAGGCTGCCTTGCCAGGCTGTGGGCATGGCTCTACCTCAGGCCTGGACTACCCAGCTCACCCCTGGCACCAGACAGGCAGGAGCGTGGTCAGGGCTCACCCCAGGCACCTCTGGGCAATCACATCTGCCCCAGGCAACCTCAGCCTCATCATATGCCCCGCATCCACCAACACAGAAAAGGCCAGAAAAAGCAAGACACACTCTCATCCACCACATTCACAATGGGCTGGTTCTCCTATTCACTACCTAGATGAAGTAGGCTTTGGTTTTTAGATCATTTAATTAATGTCTTTGTTACTGCCAATTAAAATAAACCCACAGGAAAGACTCTTACTACAAATGAGAAAGAAAAATTAAGGGAAAAAATAAGCAGTTTTGTAGCTGCCAGAATCTCAAAGGCTTGCATCTAAAGTACTGACCAATACTAAATGAAAAAAATCTAGAAACCAAAAATGCAAAACTAAGATAAAAATTTATCAATTTCTAATAATCATGTTCTGTGAACTATTGTAATGCTTCGGTCTGAATATTTCTACTTTAAACCCTCAAGTTTAGCTAAATAAACTCATAGAGATGCATCTACCTGCAGGCCAAGGTGGTACTGGGAGAAACAGCATTTAATACTAATTTAAATGCAACACATTAAAATTGAATTTTAAAGCAATTAAATACTAATGTATTTAATTTGGACTGAACATCAATATTTTTGATTATTTATACACATTAATATTCAGAGTTTTTAAAAAGCAAACATAAATTAAAATATGCTGTATTTCTTGAAAGAAAAAAAAAATCAGCACAAATTATGTATTTACTTCCAAAGTGTCTCAAACGGAGGAACAGCTGTGTAGAAATGTAAAACCTAAAAGAAGGTGCAAGTTGAAGGTGAGCATGGAAACATTCAGGATGAATTTATATTAAAAGCAGGAAACTTCTGGCTGAACACAGACTGATAACTTCACTCTTTAAGTTTTTATTTAAATTGAGTTTCTCATGAATGGCATAGGATCTACGACTTTCTAATTACCCTCTCTGCTGGAGTGAATTAATAAATAATGTAAGTAACTATTACCTCCAGATCTTGACCTTGCTATTTGTTCAGTGTTATACACCCCTCCCTTACTCAGAGATGTAAGGCTACATGCCCCATCTCAGTCCCAGGGACTCCACCAGGGCAGGGCCCCAGCCCAGCCAGGAACAGAAAGCACCCCAAGGAATCACACAGACGTACGTTTGATGTCATGGTGAATAATCCTCTTCGAGTGGAGAAAGTCAAGTCCTTTCAGAATATGCTTTGTCACCCAAATTATTTCAAACTCTCTCATAGGACCACAGCTCTCCAGCTTTTCCATGACAGATCCTCCCTCTCCAGCTTCCATGAAGAGATGGATTGTCTCATCCCACAAAATAGCGCCGTACAATTCAGCAATGTTTTCATGACGGAAACATGCCTGTATTTCAACGTCTGATGGTTTGAACTGTTCCACTGGGACCTAGGACATTGAAACAAAACCACAGTTATCCATAACAAAAACAAGTTATCCATGTGGATGCTAATTACCCTACAGATTAACAGAAAAGGAAGCATAGCACTTGTATCCACTTGTTAAAATACTGAGCTTTACTTTGCTCCTGTGACTTTTCTTCTTTTGCAGCTAAGAAACATCCTGTTAAAAGTTGAGCGATATTTTGGAATCATGCCCAAATGAAAAGTGCAATCTTCCAGAAAAAGCAATGTAGCAAGAGTTATTCCCGTCAAAATCCAGTGATTACGCAAAAGCTTTATGCAAACTTCCTGGTGAAGGAGATAAAATTCCCACTGCTTTTTCCATTAGCTTTGTGCACTCATCTGCACTACTAGAACTACACACCCACCTGACAGGTGGATCAGTGCTCACAGTGCTCAAGCCCATTACTGACCTCAATTCAGTCCTTATCAGCATTGGTTTATGGCTTATAAGAAATGAAACCTGCTTTGAAGGGAGCGCCAGCAGCACGGTATTTCTTTAAAAAGTACTGATGGCAGATTGCTGAGACAATAAAAGCAGTGTTTGCTTACACACAGAAAAGCTACTACTGCTCTGTTTAGTTTTGCTCCCTTGGACTCCTGTCTGTGAACCAAATAAGAGGCTCATTTATTTCAATGGGAAATAGTGTTTGTATTTTCAGAAACATTAGGATACTTCTGCAGTGGATTATGCAGGAGCAGCTAACAATCTGTCCCCAGCTGGACACACAGGCCGCAGAGGAAGGACATGCAGCTGCCTGCCCCACTCTTTCACACACAGAATTAATACAGGTACTTATTCATGAGCTGGGGGATATAGAGCAATGTCCCAACTGAGCTTTTACTGGCCCTGAATATTTACTGCTCAATTCAAAATAGTATGTTAAAAGGCACAGCTGAAAGAAAATGTTGGCTTGCATAGAAGTAGGACAGTGCTCAGCAGTTCTTTTGAGGCATCTCACAACCTTAACTCCATATTTGCCCAAAACACAATAAGAGTTGCACATACTGAATTCTCAGGGACTTTAATGGCACTGGAGTAAAGATAACTAAAGTCTGAGCACCTCACTTAAAGGACAAGAGCCTAAAACTTCTGCAGCAGCAGGGTTTTGCTACCACCTTCAGCAGGGACAGGATCTCACACTGATAATTTACCTCAGCAGGACACGTAGAAAACCTACTCTACACCACAGGCCACGTGCCAGTTACACACACTTTTAGATACTTTAAAAATGCTGAAACATTTGCAGCTTTAGAACCAAAAAATATAAACAAGCTAACAGAAATGTACACTTTGCCCATCTTGTTCAGGCCAACAAAACCAAGATGATCATTAGCCAACAGTGGAATTCGATGCAGACGTATTTGAAAATATACTGTAACTAGTATGTCATACAACATTTGCTCAGAGATAAAACTACTGAACTAACATACCAGTTTGCATGCCATTCGTTTCTTGGTTTCCCTGTCTTGGGCTAAGTACACTTTCCCAAAAGCTCCCCGAGGAATAAAATCAGAACCAATATTCCTGTACGTCAACTTCCATGGAAAGAGAAGCACATCTGAGTCAATTTGATAGCGCCCATTCTTGGGTGTGATCTGTGGAGTTAAATAAATAAAAAAACACAGTGAAGTCAAAACTACTTCAAATCTAATTAACTTTATACATATAGTGGAAAAAAATATATCACATGTGTATGATGCACATGATCTGCTTAGCAGTCTTTATTTAGTAACACCAAATGGGAACAGCATGTGAGGTGTGGCATTCATTCACAGCCCAGGCATCCACGTTTCTCTCCAGTGACTAACTTATGAAGTGTAAGTTGCAATTAATTGTCTTGAAACAACAACAACAGCAGCTGGGTTAATGAAATTACCCACCTCTTGTTATTAGATTTACCTGCACATATTTGTCCTTCCTGTAATCTGTTAACTTGTTATGCCACATACCTGTTACTCACAGGTTATCTTATACAATGTGAGCAAGAGTTTCAGCATTTCCTAACATCACATGTACTGCTAGGAGTTTAATTTTCCATCTTGTATTGGAGTTTCTGCTGCTTAGTAAAAGGTCAAAGAAGTCTGCCTTGATTTTACCAGCCACCTTCCTCAAGTGTTATACCATAGTTTAAAAAAGAAGAGTGGGAGTAACATTGCCTCCTGTAAGTGGGTAATGTTGGGAGCTTTGGTTCTTCTGTACCACCAACTAGACAAGGAGGGGATTCAGGGCACCTAAGTCAGTATCTTGCTCTAAATCATTCTCCCAAACTGTTCCCTCCCTCTGCACATGACAGAGAGACCAAACGCCTAACTACAGCCATGTGACTACTGCTTGATCTTTGATGCTGCTTCTTCAGTCTCTCAGCTACAAAATTAATAATATGTCCTATGAATTTGCTTCTAATTATTTCAGCCACTATCTGGAATATCATTAATCTCCTTCTACTTTATGAAGATTCTTGAAGAGAAGTAAAATCACATCAAGGATATTTATCATTTCATGTCTGTCACAGGGCCTCAAATACTCAGCTCTTCAGCTACCCTTTTTAAGATAACAGCATATCAGGAAGCTTATTTGGTTTAGATTTCTATTTAAGATGTAACATATAATCTTTCATTCTTAATCTACCTTCATGCTTTTCAATTAGGAAAGTACCTTCTTGACTGCTAAAATTGTTATTTGCAATTTGTACCTACATGAAATAAATTAATTCTTCTAAGAATGGCCAAGGGGACATGGGGGGCCATCCTTCAATACAAAGTATTCTGCTTAGGATAGAGAGAACAAGACTTCCCTCTACTTATTACAGCCAGGCTAAAGCAATCTGTACATGTCTAACAATCTGTACATCTAGCTTGCCTACTTCTGCATTTCAAAGGCTTGGGACTAATCCATGTGGGTTACACCTTCTCCTGGAAAGGAAGAGACGCTGAGCAGAGATGATTTACAAAGTAAGACAGCGATGACCACCACACTATTCATGTTTTCAGGAGGCTTTTAGGACTAATTCCTAGCCTGACTCTGTGAACATTCATCTGTGGCTGCAATGCATCTTTCAGTTCAGTTGTAACTAAAAGAAATCCAACCTGTGCACTTCAAGACCCCTTGTGATACATGCCACAGTGCAGCCAGTGAGGGTCACCAGGCAATCAGAAACACTCCTGACCCTAACCAGAACGCTGTAGATATTTACAGAGCAATGCCCTGCTGAAATGCATGCACAGGTAATACCCTGCCTCCAACCCTCAGCTGCATAATGGGATCACGTGCACCTTGGTTCATACCAATTGTATGCATCTGTAGAAACAATATGCAAGCAAAACAACGACAAGTATGTAGAACAGTGTCTACCCTAAGCATAGGAAACCTTTAATATTACTAAGTGTCATTTCAATGTTACAGAGTTGAAAAGTGATGGTTTTGCAATACTGCAATGCTCCCTCCAAATCTGAATAAAGCAATACCCTGTGGTATTTCACACCTGAGTAACCAGTGAGCCTCAAGCAACCAGTGTTCACATATAAAATATATTATATGTAGGATATTTAAGATGATAGACGTAGAGCATCTTAAGAAAATACAGCAGCAACACCAACATGCATGAATAGAATTCCATTGCAACACTGATTGTTTCCAGAGCAACTGATCTTAAACAAAAGTTTAATGACACTAATATCCAGAGATGCTTGTAGAACACAAACAATTTTAGGGGAAAAAATAACATCTCAAAACAACACATCTATATACTTGAATTTAGCAGTGTGAGATATTACATAATATTGTAACTCTTAAAATCACACTTGATAGGATGTGCTTTTTCTCCTTACGTTACTACTATTGACATTTTGTGCAGATAAAGTGAATTTAGGAACTATATCATTAGATCCTAGATCTTTATTTTTGGGAGTTTGCGTAATGAACATTTTACTGCATGAACATTAGAAGACTGTTACTGTCTCCCAGACCTGTAAACCATCATATTTCATAGAATCATAGATAGGCTTTGGTTGGAAGGGATCTTAAAGATCATCAAGTTGCAATTCCCCTACTATGGGAAAGGATGTCACCCACTAGGTCAGTTGCTTAGGGCCCCATCCAAACTGGCCTTGAGCACTTCCAGGGATGGGGCATCCACAATTTCTCTGAACAGTGTGCTCCAGAGCCTTATCACCCTCAGAGTAAAGAAATCTCTACACTTTTGGTTTAAAATCATTCCTCCTTGTCCTATCACTACACGATCTTCTAAAAAGTCACTCTCCCTCTTTGCTATACAAGTAGTGGATTTTATAAGCCACATGCAAGTACTGAAAGGACAAAATGAGTTGTAGATTTTGCTTTTTGACTGCTTGTCTCAAGTTTGTATTCAATACTGGGAAATATTTTCTAACCTCCAAGGATACTAGGAGATGACAGAGTGGATCCTTCTGAACAACAGACCTTTCTCCATAGCTACCTGAGACTGCAGGGACTAGACTTGATAGACTCAGAAACCCCTTCCAGCCCCAGGGTTGCACAGGAAACCACAGCTGTTACTTCTGGAACTGAGCTTTATTTAGAATCATTAAAGACTTCTAACTCCTATGAACTATGAAATGCCAAGTAAAAGGCAAACAGACGTACGTACCATATTCAAGAGGATTCCAGATTCCTGTTTTCTGCATCCTTTAAATTGTTTTGCAGTGTTAGACACCTGATTTGCAAAAGCAAGCAGGTCTTCCACAGTCCCATACTTGACGGAGGACATCAAAGAGACCTCCCTCTCACAAAACAGTAATGATTCTGCACGTTCATCATTTTGATTTGCCTCTTCACACATTGTAATTAAGCTGTCTTCATAGACTGCAATGTCTTCACCTGGATAATGGTTTTCCATGATGGCTATCACCTCAGACATATTTAGATCAGCTAGTAACAAGTCAATCTCCTCTTTGCTATCACTACCCGTGCTCATATACTCCATTACTGTCCACTTTGCAAAATCACTCCTGAAAAAGAAAAGAAACAAACTTGAAAACACTTTTCACCTAAATTTGTTTTAGCAAAGTAAGAACAAAAAGGAGTTATCAGAAGTGATCAGCAGCTCATCATTATACAGATTTAAAATTAAAAACTTGTATTATGAAGAAAATTATAATTAGGATCCTGGGTGAAGACAAAATGGAGAAATATTTGCTAGTGAAATTTACTTAGAAGTTAATAGTTAACCTCCCCTGTCATTCACTCTCAGAATTTATTATGATAAAGCTTTCTGTAAGAGGAACAGGTACATTAAGAGTACACCACTGTGATAGATTTGAAAAAATGAAGGAGCACCCTCAGTACAAACAAAGGAATTCATTGTTTGGAAAAGAATGACAAAGAGAGATATTAACATTCTCAATTAGTTTATGTCTAAGTTTGTATTGACAATTTATGTGATGCATCCAGAAAGAAGGAAAGGTCACAAAGCAAGGTCATTACACTAGTAATAGGCATCTGTTAGAATCATTGTACAAAGCACAACTGTTAACACCTCAGATACAAAATCCTTTTTTTTTTTGGTAAATAATTGGTCAGAACTAGACTTGAACTGAAATTTTCACCCTGACTTTCAGAGGAAAATCAGAAACTGAGCTATCATAAAAGCAATGAACTTTTGAAGTGGTTTCCAACAGTTCGTTCTGTTCCCACTAATCCTAACAATAACTTTTTAGGTTACTATTGCCACTATTTTGCTGGAATGGATTTATAGCAAGCTGGGTTCAACTTCCCAAAAAGTCCCTTTCTATTCCAGAGAGTTACATATTCAAATTAAAAACGTATGCATGGTCAGTCATTAAGATACTGACACAAATAGTTTCCAACACATAAATGTCTAGAGCACTTACCTTGTATTTAACCTGATTACATCACTCAAAACCATTTAAAAACGTCTCAATAGAATCCCTGAAGTCATCATGTTTTTCTGAACCCGTATTTACCACTGATGATAATTTCACAGTGTTCTGTGGCAGTCTATTAAAAAAAGCAAAACAAATAAAGCCATTGCATACCAGCTCAAGCAGAAGGACTGGTTTGTACTCATATAGATCATTTGCTTCACGGAAAGAAGAGTTAGTAATCACAAGGCTGAGATAACAGGGGATTTTTCTGCAGAAAAAGATGACAACTCAAGAAAGAATCAAGCTACTGTATCACCCAGATTTCCAAGTAGTAGTGAAAAATAGTTTTTCCATGGTTAGGTCCCGAGTTTTATTCTCTCTGTCTCATGCTTGCTTAAGCAAAGAGTAGGACCTCCTCTTCCTTTAGCAGAAGTGACTACAGCATGCCCTCTTTAGAGAGCTCTCATTTCCCTTTCTCATAATCCACTGCACCATCTATTTTGGGCAAAAGATAACAACTAGGCAAAAAGACGCTTTTAAATAAAAAAAAAAGCAGCAAACAAAACTTCATCTCAAGGACAAGCAGCAGACTCAGTCCCCTGAGGCCACAGAGCAAAGTGTTTACCCAGGTACAGTTTCTAGTTATGATCACTATCTTTCTTACCCTCACCACAAGGACCTACAAGCTTTGTGGCACATATTTCTTATGGGTTAGAGTATTTACGTCAGCTCTAATGTGAAAAAAACCAAGAAAAATGACGTGTCTGAGTTGGCAAAGAAGCCAGACCACGTGCTGAAAATTCAAAAGGACAGCAGATGCAGCAAGAAAAAAGGCAGAGTGCCTGCTCCTTTTCAAACTCAGACCCAAACCCTGTGAGTGATGGTGGCAGAACAGGACTGTGTCACCCCCCATTCCCCAAGACGGGCACAGTGACTTTCACCAGCACTCTACACCAGTTCATCCAGCCCTAATCAACCCACACCCCCAACATCAGGGCAGCCAGGTTGGAAACTTTGTGGTCACTAGCACTGCTTGATTGGGGAGGCCCCAGGCTTTGTATCCTGGGTGCTCAGAGAGATCACAAAAAGGAAAAGATGCTGTGGGTGTTTTCTATCCCCTATCACCTCAACTTGCTCCATGACCAAGCTATAGGCTGTTAACAAAGGCTGAACATGGTTACTTTTTAAAAGAAATGAGATTTCTATTTTTCCCCAGAGCAGGACTTCTATTCATTAGTTTGTTTTGTTGTTTGGGGTTTTTTTAGTTTTTTGTTTGGTTGGGTTTTTGTTAGGTTGGTTTTGATTTTTTTGTTTGTTTGTTTGGTTTTTTTTTTTTTTTTTTTTTTATTAGTGGGATTCAAAAGAAAAGAAACAGTGCTGTCATAAAAGGAACCAAGAGACCTCATGTGTAAAGTCAGGTAAAGTTACAAACTAGTCCAGAGGGACTTTCTGAAGGAAAACATGAGCCTCTAGATGCTCTGGTCTTTTGTGGATAAAGACAAATACGTACCACAGTTAAACTAATTTACTCTCTGACAGCATTTTCATGCACAAAGCATCTGTACAGATTAGACCAAACGTAGCTTTCTGGAAGTGCCAGCTCTGCTTTGTTCCTCAAAACGTTCCCAAACTGTAGCACAACACTAATAATACTCTTGGCAGTTTCACTACTACCCAAAAAAAAACCCTGAATAATATGAAGAAGTGACTATAAACCTGCATATTCTCAGTTCTTTTAGTGCTTGAGAAAAGCTGCAAACCCTTCACCTTTACAACCACCTGAAAGGAAGAGGTAGTGAGGTGGGAGCTGTTCTCCTATCTCAAATAACAAATGATGGGACAAGGGGAAATGGCTGCAAGTTGTGCCAGGACAGGTTGGAGATAAGGAAAAATTGCTTCACTGAAAGAGTTGTCAAATGCTGGAACAGGCTGCCCAGGGAAGTGGTGGAATCACCATCCCGGGGCGGGGGGGTGGATTTCATAGACACACCTGCAGATGTCACATAGTTTACTGGTGGGCTTGATAGTGCTGGGTTAGACTTGATAATTTTACACATCTTTTCCAACCTAAATGACTTCCTTTTTTCCTATATCTAGCAAATTCTAAGCACTGAATGTTTACACGATAAAAGCAGTGTCTAGAGTATAAAAGCTGATTTTTAAAATTATGCAGCAATTTAGTATTAAATCTCCCCTACAGACAAAAAAAAAGGTCAATTTTCCAATGGGGAATTCACTCCTCCTATTTATCCCTAAAATCCTGTACTAGTATCAGCGGTGGGCACTCATGTAGCATTCTAAATCATTCTATATAATCTAGGTTCGTGAAGAAATGACATCACAAAGTGTGCTTTACTTAGATTCTGAACTATAAAATTGGGTTTACCTGCAGTGGAAAAATAAAACTGCATGCAAACACTTAAGTCAGTTGCTAAAGCACAAGACTCTTTCTCCAGTTTTGCCAATATTTCAACATCATCACATGAGTAATTTGTAAGCCAAAGGTTTATTTCTCTATTCTCTGCGTAGCTTTTCAACCCCTTTTGCCTAAGAAGTGTGCTGCCAGAGATCACTCTTATAGCCATCATATTAAATAAGAGTAACTGGATAGCAGACGTCTGAGCCCCTGTGAGACTTTTTGTGTGTCAAGGATCAACGATAGGAAAAATGGAACAAAATCTACAAAAAATATTAAATTAAAAAACCAAAAACACATAGACAAAAAACCTCAACACCCCTTGCCCCGCCAAAAAACCCTATCCACAAACTGCATAGACGGGCTCAACACAATCATACACCCATAATAAAGATCTCTTGTGCTGCTTTTAGAGAATAATTTTCTGGTCTAAGTGACAAGTGACTGCTCACTAGAAATTAAACAAGTCCTTATTTACTTATAAGAAAACTTATCGACAGAACTTGAAAAAACACAATC
>VWZP01005529.1:1449-16834 GCA_013396995.1 Dicaeum eximium
CCCTCCGGGCACTCACCGTCCCTTAGAGGCGCGCGAGCCCCCACAGCCGCCGACATGTCGGTGTCCCCCGTGAAGCGGCAGAAGATGGAGTCCGCGCTGGACCAGCTCAAGCACCACACCACGGTGGTGGCCGACACCGGGGATTTTAACGGTGAGAGGCGGCGCGAGGGAATCCTGTCACAGCATCTTCTCCTTAGCCCCCTCTGCCTCCCCCCGTCACGGAGAGTGGGCGCGCCCGGCCGAAGGGGCGCGCGCTGGGGGGAAGCGAACCACCNGGCTGTCAGGAAGAAGTGCCAGGCTCAACCCAGGCTCTGCTGTGCTACTGAACTCGGGTTTTCTTCCAGTGACCTGTCAAGGTCTGGGACTTGTTTGGGTTTTCTTCCAAACTCAAGGTTGGAGAGGGCTTGGAGCAGCCTGGTCCAGTGGGCCTGGAACTGGATGTGCTTCACTATCTCTTCTAACCCAAACTACTCCAGGATTCCAGCATTCTGTGATACACTTAAAAGCTGGGTTGGGGTTGGAGAAAAAGAAGGGAAATAGTGTTTTTTAGTTGTTACGGTGGAGCAGTACATTCATGAATTTTCCTCTTGCATTTCCAGGACACAAAAAGTGAGAGGTGCGCAGTCTGAGAGAAATAATTTTGAAAAAATTCAGCCTGCTGGATATTCCAGAGACAGTAAAAATTCCAAATGGGTTATATGATCCTGACACTTCCAAGTACACTTCATGAATAAGCCACAAGAGGTTACACAAAAACACTCAGCAGCACATCCAGGAAAACATCTTGGAAATAATAGATAAAAACAGTTTATTTTCCTTTGTGCAGCACTGCATGTGTTTGATTTTAGGATCCCTAAAAATATTACATTCCTGAAAACAGGTGGGTGTGTGGCAATTTATCGGCAGAAAAAGATTTGTGGTTATGGATATTGGGTAGATACTTGTGAGGTACATACTCTGTAATATAAATACATATATATTTTAAGAGGTGCATATAAATATGTATATTTTTATGTATTTTTATATGTGCATATACATATTTTATATCACACACTTTACCTGTCTGAGAGCTTTGCTGGTGAGCTCCCAACTCCTTCCTGAGGAGAACTTCAGGCAAAAGTTATTTGGTTTAACTGTTCTCTCTTTTCCTTAGTAATTATTTTACTCAGTTGGAAAAACTGATAATGCCACTTGAAGATGCCTAGTTCCAAGTGGGACCAAGGACCTTTTCTGTGCAATCCAGGGTGGAGTTTGTGGGAAGCTATGGAAGGATGGCTGGTACAGCGAGGGCATAGCCCCCCTGCTGCAGCTGAAGTCGAAGTCAGAATGCAGAGTTTAGGACCCGCATAACTATAGTCAAAGTAAGCAGGGGATCAGAGCAAGGTCGTGTTGTCCTTGACGGCTTCCTCATGTAACAAGCCAGAATGCTGCGGTTTGGAGAAAGAAAAAAGTTTCCCAGACTTGGCAACCACATAAAGGACAGGATGTGCAAAAATAGCCTTTTGCTTATAGCCAATTAGTATGTGACATGTAACATGCTTGCTTTGTAACCCTATATAAACGGTGTAACTGAAGCTAATAAACGAAGCCTGATTATCAATCACATTGATTGTCTCGGACTTCCCTCACACGACAGGAGTTTAAGACATTCATTAGTCAGGGAAGTGAGAAAAAGGATTTTCAATGCTCCTAGGCAGTGAGTCTGGCCAAAGATCCCTCCAAACAGAGCAAAAACCCCATAGCCCAGGGGCACCAGGGCTTTTGGTGATAGAGAATTTAATGGCAACAGTTGGCAGTTGTGCCAGTTCAACTGATAAAATAAATCCAAGACTACCCTAGAAGAGTATGTTACCTGGATACGTGTAAATACAGGCATACCGTTTTACTCTCTAGTCAGTGATGTTTGGGGTTGTTTCCCTTAAAATTTAGTTTTCCAGGCTTTATTTCAGCTCCCCTGGCTGTGCCTGATGTGTGGCAGTGGGGCAAGGGCTGGAGCTGGGAGTGGAGATTCCATCGCAGCCCAGCCGTGTGCCTCCCTAGGCTGTGGCAGCAGCCTAGGGAAGGAACCAGACATCTCCTGGAACTGCCCAGACTTCAGAAATTGAGTGGGAGCTGACCTGCACAAATAATTCAGGCTCCCACAGAAAGCTGCTGGGCTGTGGTGCCAGGCCAGGAGTGTCAGGAAAGTGGCATCCTCAGTGCCACATCAGTGGTTATTTTCTTTGCCGCTCTCAGGATCAGGATGAAATGGTGTTCATGCCCCCTGGGAAAGCAGGATCAGTGCTGTAACTGTCTCTTTCCTGCTCTCTGCACCTTCTCTGCCCTGGCTCATGGCAATTTAATCTGTGTAGAATAGCTTCCCATGCACTGACTGTACAGCTGGAACAGTCCTTGAGTGTCCCATGGAATCCCTGGGGTTATCACACAGACAGTCAGGCCTGACAGTCCCCTGCAGCAAGAGCTCAGCACCTGGCTACAGAGGCAATTCCAGCACCTGAAAGAAAGAAAAGAAAAACGTGATTTCTTCTCCTTCAAAGTTATTTCAAGTTCTCAGACCCAAACCAACCTTTGCTCTTGATTTTGGCTGGGTGAATCCTGAGCACTGGGCACAGGTCCTGTCATTCATGCTGATAGGAGTGATGCTTTCTGGGGGAAATCAGCTCATTTCCAAAGTTCACTTCCTGCTCCATGCCTGATATGAACAGGAAAAAACCTCTTCTATGAATGGATTTTGCTCCATCTAATCCCATCTGCTCAGGCTGTTCCATGTGGATGTTGCCAGGCTGGAGCAGCACAGGCAGACGCAAAGAATAAGCCTGATCCATTAAAGTACGCAAGTAGAGAGCCCCACTGCCAATAAAGCCCGGAATGATGCTGATAAAACATCGAGACAAAGTCCTGTGACACTAAAGACGATTAACACAAACAACATAACAGATACAAACTACATAACATAGACACAAGTTGAAACTGGCCAGCAGTTTCACCTTATGGACCCAAGATTCTTAGCACAAGATGAGCCAGAGGCTGATGATGCTGAAGGAAAGAATGCTATACAGCAACAGCATATGACAGTGAAATGTAACTCCTTACAAGAAGCTTGTGCCAATGCTTGAGAAGCTTGGTAGACCTAGAGGAGGAGCCAAGGACTGCCAGGTGACACAAAGAATGACTCTGCCACCAAAGGCTGAAGCGACATTGCAGAAGGTGACCAACAAATGGCAGATGTGATATGCATGCATGCTACACTCCAAAGTGCTTAAGTGCGCCGAAAAGCAGGTAAAATTGAGACCATGGCAATTGAGTCAGACCCAAACATGGGCTCCTCAGGCAAAAAGATTAATGATAACATCGAGACTTGAAGACTGATGACACAAAGACACAAGAACATGAAGACAGGCTGGAACTGCCCTGCCCAGCAAAGGCTTGAGTGGTGCTGAGGAGAAACCCCCTTCCCTTCACTTCCAAGGTGAGCATCCCACTACAGCCCTCTCCTCTAAGCTAACCTCAAATTGCCTCCTGTGATTCCAGGTTTTTCCCTTCTCCCAACCACCGGTCCCAACACTTAGCTCCCTGAAGAGAAGGAGACAAAATCCATCTTTGACAGAAAAGAATACATTGGCACAGTGGACATTGATACATGCCCCATGATCCACTTTGGCAGCTGCAAAAGATGGAGAACACTGAGAAAATTCATACTGTGATGACATGTGCCAGAAGAGACTCCTTCTGTAATGCCCCTCTCCCTAGTACCTGCCAAGGCTCATCGCTTGTCTGCCATTTCCAAACTTAGGCAACACAAGCAGGTGTGGAGCCAAAGACAACAAAACAGAAAATGTGACTATCTACTTCCATCAGAGCAATCCCCAGGCGCGACTCAAATCTTTATCCAACTCCAGAGGTGGCCCAGATGGTACCTGCAAAATGAAAAGGTACACGCTTAGCACACTACCACATAGTGCTACCCCACCTAAATGCCAACTCACCCACTCACCTCTATTCCTTGGCATACCTAGGGCAGCAGCAGCATCTGCAAAGAAACAAAGCAAAAAAACATGCTTTGAGATACTGTGAAACCACAACCTCCCCACTCCAATGAAGTATGCCACATCTATACCTTAATTTTGCACCCACCTTACCCCTCTGGTATCTGGGACCAGGACTGCTTGCAAGTGGACCACCTAAAATGCACAAAAAACACCAGCTGCTTAGAGCTGCACCAGATATTGACACCTAAACAACAACTATGGCATCACAACCAGCACTTATGGCAGAGGGACAGTGGAGCCACAAGCAGCACCCAGGAAGGCTGCAAGCATCTGCCCCTTCAGAGGGTTGAAAGCTTCTTAGAGACTTCATCTCATATGTATTTCACCTGTGTGCCTTCTTATGATTGGTCAGTACTTGGCTCATTGCCTTCAATATCAGGCACCTGTCCTACACAGGTGTAAGCCCATTAGGGAGGAGGCTCACCACAGCCCTACTCCCAATCACCACAAGTTGTGTGCCTACAACACAACAACAACTATTGTCTTCTGGCTGCCACTCACCTCACTCCATTGACCTTGACTGCTGCTACCTGGCATTACTTCCTAAAAATAAAGAACAATGCTGTAACATAGTCACCACTTACACTTTGCCTGCAAAGACAAACAGTGACCAACCTTTCTGTGAGAACCCCCTCACCTGGTATGGGGCACTTTACTACAAAGTTAATCCATCCGCATCTGAAAGAAAGTTATGACAAAAGTCAGAGTGCTGCATGATAACTTAACAGCTCCAGACATCTTGTGTCAATCTAGGAATATCATCTACAGTCCAGCCATACCCTACATTACAGATTTCAAATCCCCCAGCTGCAACTCTCCCATAGATCACATGCATAAGGCTGTTGACCAGGAGGTATGGGATGAGTCAAAACCATGGGCTTAACTGGCTAAATTAACAGTGCAGTCTTAGTCCCCTTACACCTACACACCAGACTGTGCAGCCAGGCAGAGCAGCTCCAGGCCAAACACACACAGACAGCCATTACACAGG
Organism: Dicaeum eximium; assembly: GCA_013396995.1. NCBI lineage: Eukaryota > Metazoa > Chordata > Aves > Passeriformes > Dicaeidae > Dicaeum > Dicaeum eximium. Next base: position 6,490 of record VWZP01005529.1, read on the forward strand.
AGATGACAAACGAGGGGATGCAATAAGGAGGCAAAACTCTCTGCAAGAAGAAAGATTGCAAGGATGGAGAATGTGGAACAAGATGACCAAGGTGAGACCAAAGATGAGCCGATGAGGCTCAAAGAACCCTGGCAGAAGATGCTAACAGAATGAAACATTGCAAGAACCGCCCAGCAAAACCGCAGAGATGGATGCCCGAGAATTGTACTGTTGGAATCCTGTACCTATCTTCACATTCTTAAAAGTCCTAATCCACTATAATGAATTGTTGCAGTGCACAGCTGTTGATACAGCTCAGAACAAGTCCATAAAAGACATCTGACTCTACACATCTAAAGAGAGGTGCAATTCTGATGTGCATCCAAGCTTGCAAGTCAAAGGTTCGATGGCACTGGTGCCAGATCAGAGATGCTAAGGATGGCACCTGGCCTTTCTGAGAATCACCTCCAAGCGGTAAGGCAAGAGACATGCAAAACAAGATGCCCAAAACAGACAGAATGCACAACAGACAAGTGAGAACACACACCCAGACTGCTCTGCCCAGCGCACCTCAGCATTGTGATCAAAAGTGAAACTCTCCGTTTATGTGGCCTAAGGGGCGCTTTCTCAGGTATCTCCAAAGCTAATTCAAAAATCCCTCCTGACTAGTCCCAACGCAGCACACTGCTTTCATCCCTTCTGTGAGTCATAGTCCGTGACTTATCTCTCAGACATGCAGGGATGTGAATCCACATCAGGTGCAAAAGAAGGCCGCCTCGCCACCTGGGCAGTTCCTGACCTCAGTGGGCTCTTCTCTCTTAGTCCGCTATAATAAAGAAAACCAAATATCAATGCATGAGCTCAGTGGCACATCAGCAGAAACTCAACAATTCAGCTACTCACCATCTCCTAAGAACACCCAGGTCCTTGGGCCGCTCCAACTGCACTTAGAGGCTGACACCATCATCACACGGAATGTCTGGGTTAGGAAAAGACAAGGTTCTGTGGAACTGCTGAAACTTGAGTGGAACCTCCCTGCTCCTCCCCACCTCCCAGACTCACCAGAACTCCTCAGTCATTGCCAAAGGCTACCTGGACAGCACCTACAAACGGAAAAGGTAAAGGCTTCATCACATACTTCCGGGAGGCTCACAGGGGCAGCTCAAGGGTGGTGAACCAGCTCTGTCAGCTGGTCAGTGAGGGGGGTTCGGCACTGATAGGCATAATACAAGCGGCGTGCCTAAAACACGCAAACAATAACGGATGCTTAGAGGTACACAAGAATTTGACACCCAAGAAATAACTCATTCTGTCCACTCACCTCACTCACTTGACTGCTGATATCTGGCTTTATTTCCTAAAAACAAAAAGCAACACTAACACAGCCACCATTTACACCTCCCCTGAAAAGCTGAACAATGATAGACCGTCCTGGGAAAGAAGGGGCAAAACAAAGCAGAAAGACATGTACTGACCTAGGATCCAAAAGCATCATGTTGCCATGGTAGTTTCCATCAGAAACTGTTTGACTGTCACCTCTTTCCACAAGGGTCTGTATTGTATTGGACTAGGGGTTTGAATGCTGCAGACCACCAGTAAAACACAAACAAAAGGATGCCTACAGTTTCATCACTAATACAACAACTCCAGTAGCATCTAGTTCTGTGCTGGAATCAATATTCATCTCAGTCAATGGTACTCATCCGGCTCATGTTCCCCTTAGTGCAGTTACTTAGCCATGCTGAGCGCTTTGCACCTGCAAAGTGAAACAATCAAGTAAACATAGAGCCAAAAGTCACACCATCGCTTGGACATGAGGTACCAACTCACCTGGTTGCTGTGCTCCTGCTCAGACCAGGTTTGTATCCCATCCCTCTGCAAAAAAATTATTTATCAAAATCACCTAGAGACACAGGGAAAGCTTAACCTTTCCCAAGTTCTTATTTCTCAGAGCAAACCATCTGGGATCCAACAACAGCGTACATTAAGACAAACAACTACAAAACCACGAGACACCAGTGTATTGCTCCCACCGTCTCCGCCAAACCCCACATGGACTGGCCACAGTTGCTCTGTCCAAGGTGCGGCTCAGGTGGCTAAGCAAAGCAAAAGGTTACATTTAAAGTCTTCTTTCTACCTACCCCCCAGTCTATTCCACAGGGCAGAGTGGTTCCAGGCTAAACACAAACAACACATTATGCTACAAAACAGTGTGACACAAGGATGATAAAAAGAGCTCTCAGCAAGAAGAATGATGGCAAGGACTGAGACCATGAAAAAGAGATGAGCGATAGTATGGCAACTGTGGACAGAGAAGGTTTCTATGAACAAAAGAAAAGACTGCAATAGAGTGACCTGTTCTAAGAACTGTCGGTCACAATGATCAAGACATCATCGTGACACAACACTACGTTCAGAATGCTTCCCATAGCCTTACAATATCACAAGCCCCAGGACATTACAACTAATGGCTGGAAAGGATAGATGGCAATACAGCCAGAAACAAGGCCTCAAGAGACACGTGACTCAGTGCTTCCAAGATGCAATTCAAAGACACAGCCAAGCCCACCAGTAAAGGAACAAACAATATTGGCATCATGCTGAGAAGCGCAAGTGTTCAGGAATGTAGAGATGACAGCCAACACTTGCAATAAGCCCCTTGAGGGTAAAAGGCAGAGAGATCTGATCCAAGGGATACCAAAGACACAGAAGACACACTAGACAACAGAACACAGACTGGAATTGCTGTGCACACTTTATAGTTGCAATCAAAAGTAGAGCCACTCCCTTTAGCTCTTCTAAGAAGCCCTTTCATGGACATCCCTTTCCTCTATGCTAATATTTAAATCTCTACCAGGAATTTCTAATGCCCTACCCTGCTATCATCCCATCTGCAGGTCACGGACCCCAGTTTAGATTTCGGATGGCTGGCAACATGAATCTATACTGGATGCAAAATGAGTCTACCTCAGCCATTGTGGAAGGCCCCATGATTGCTAGGTTAACCTCTTAGTCAGCTACAACAAACAAAACCAAAATCAGTGCATGGGTTTAGTGGCACACAGGCCAAATCCCCACAAGTCAGTTACTCACCATCTCTTAAGTGTACCCAGGTCCTCAAGTCTCCAGCTTCAGCCTAAAACAAGGGCTGTGGCATTAAAATGGATAGCTGGTTTAGCAATAGACAAAATCACATAGTGTTTCTGTGAGTGTACTTGTATGCCTTAAGAGATGTAAATGCATCCACTGTGCTTGGGGCCACCCCCAAATGGGCATTGTTTCCCAACATGCTACCTGAAAATTCCCTTCCAGCAATTCCTAACCCAGTATCCTGCCCCCACTCCCTCTCAACAGACTCAATGTTCAACTTACCTATCAGAAGCCTCAATCTCAGATACTATCTCTGATATGAGGGAGCTCCCTTTTGGGACACAAAGAATCTGCTGAAGAAGTTTTAAGTTTCATACTTGAGACAATCCAGAACTTCAGGACATGACAATACTCCTAAGAAAAACAAGAACAAAAAACACCCAGAAGTTACAAAAGCACCTCACTATCCCTGAACACTCAATGCAAAATCATGAATTTAAACACTCCCTGAAATAAAGCTGACTACCCTGAAAGAGCCTCTTCATTATAATAAGAGAAGAGTTGTCACACCAGCCAACCCAAAAGAGGGACCAAGCCACTTTTCTGAGGTCTGGGGTTAATGTACTCCTGACTGGGCCCACCTCTTGTTCCCACAATGCCTGGGAAAAGGGAGGAGGCAATTACCACAAGGGATAAAAGTACTGAGAAGAGCTGCAGCTGTTTGGTGCCTCTGACTTGAATTCAAGGTGAGTAAGGGGCTCCATAGATGCCTTCTTTTTTACTACAGCTACATTAACTAAAAGGGCAAGTAATAGGTAAGAAAAAAAAACCTTCTTGTTTTGGCAGTGTAGATAGGTAAGTTGGATGATTTGTTCTTAAATTGAACAATTATTTATTAGTAATTGCTAAGTAAGAGTGACTAGGTATGGTAAAGAAAAACAGGAACAGTATAAATGGTGTAACTTCCCTTGGGGTCTCTAGTTAGGGCTATATATGTTATAAATAAAAATAAGAAAAATAATGGACTCTTAAGTAGCATTAGGGCTATGTATATGCTGGGCTCACCCCTTTGTGAGAGATTTGGTGCCAGAACACAGGTAAAAGTGTCCTAAAGTACAGATTTAAGCTCTTAAAATGCTGAAAAAGGGGGGGCTTCCTTCCACTGAACCCCTTAAAATGAGAGTCCAGGGCATGTTTGCCTCTTCTTAAACTGATACCGTGGCAATAAATGGACTCTCCCCTCTGAATCCCCTAAAATACTGGAAAAATATATTTTCCTTACTTCAAGTCTCTCAGTTGAGGGATTTTTCCCTCAATTCAAAGCTTGAAAAAGGAGGGACAAGAGGACTTTGCTGTTAATTCGAACCTTAGGATGATGAAAATGGGGGAGTTACTCTCAGTTCTAACCCACAACATAGCATTGTCAAGGATTTTTCCCTTCTGTTTAAACTAGAAAATAACAGAAAATGGGGATTCCATGTCAAGTGATACCCCTAAGAGCATAGAAAAGGCAAGGTTTCCTTCAACTGACACCCTTAAAATCACAGGAGAAGGGGATTCCTGCTCAATTTAAACACAGACAATTATGGAAAAGGAAGTTTTTCCCCACTGTTTAAACCTCTTTTCTCCTAATAACCTCCCCTTTTTTTTTCTGGGGGCACTGGGGAAGGACTGACAAGATGAGAGGGGAAATTTCAGTGTTTCCCTTGGGAACTCCACATGCTGCCTCAGCTGCTCAGGTGCTGCCTGTTGGCATGAGGGCTTCTCCCTCGTCAGCACCTGGAACTAACATGGGAAAGGCAGAATTAAAATTATGTTTTCTGTAAGAAATTGAATGACTGTGAACATAAATTTTGGGCAAATTAAATAAGGTTACTTTCCTAAAATAACTCCAGGCCATGGAGGTCTCCCCAGTGCAGGGGATAACAGGCAGGAGAACTACAGCCAGCACAGGGAGAAGCAGTCAGGGATTGGCACTTCCTAAAGATCTCCTCTGCACCTGGATGCTCTTTGGCCTTTATTTGTAAAGAAGTTTATTTGTCAAAGCAGCTGCCCGGAAATGCTACTCAGGGACATGGGGGCCTTGGCAGACAGAGCACATGAGGGAAGTTGTGAGGAGAGAAATGGAGAGAGCAAAGAAACAGAGCCTGTTTTCCTTGTTTCTGTTCCTCAGTCATGGGAACTCTGAAAACAGGGACATATCCAGGCTGTGAGCACTGCCCTGGCTTTGATGGATCATTTCTCCCTTTGCTCAGGGCCCTCAGCTCTGTTCTCTTCAGAGAACTGCTGCAGGAACATAGCCGAGTTGTTGGGAAGGATGAGGAAGGAAGGCCTTGCAGAGATGGTTTATTGGTGAAAGATTTTAAGAATTAAGAGATAGAGCTGAAAGCAAAATTTGAGCTATAGAATGCGAAGCAGGAAGACAGTGATTAGGTTATCTGAAGACCAGGCCCCTGATAACTAAACAATACAGCTCCCCAGACAAAGGGATAATGGGTTGGGCCCTGCCAGGTGATAGGGAAAAAAGGTGGGTTTGCCAGGTTTTTAGTATGCTAATATAATAGTTCCCATAGGCTGCATGTAAATTTTGTAGGTTTTGTACCCTGTACCGGTTGGTTGAAGTTAACCAGAGTATTCAGCATAGAAGGGGATAAATGGGATTGTAACAGGAAGTTCATGCTCTTGGACCACGCTTTAGCCAGAGCTGGTCAGGATGGATGTCCCCACGAACAATAAACCACATGTCCAAAGAGCATCCCTGTCTCTGGAAATATCTCGTCGCACCCCAGATAGCAGCCAGACTTTTCCAATACCGAGTTAGTCACAATCCAGGGATGCAGCCATTCCAGAGGGGAAGCAGTTGAGAGTAATTGACAGGGACTTTTATCACACACAAAAGTCCCACACAATGAACACTGAGCTCGACTTTATTGAGCTGCAGCACAAAGCTGCTCATAGCAGGCAAAGGTAAGAGGTGCACACAGCACCACTGAAACAGCACTGGGGGAGCTTGGAGGAACACAACCCTGTCAAGTCAGGGGATGATATTTGGGGGCAATCCTTGCTGCCTGGACAAGTTTGAGGCATCAGGCCTCAGTCTGCAGCAATAAGTCCTGCCTGAAGTGGGAAATTCCCCGAAATTGTGGGGAGTCAGCTGAGTAACATTACTCACACGATATGGTGACATAATGTTCTCCTTTATTTGCTTAAAATGGCAGTATATATGTTTCAATATTGTTTATATTTCCAGGTATCCCCTTATTGGTGTACAGCATAGAAAGAATGTAAACAAAAATTGCCCACTTTCACCTTTAAGGTGGTTAAGGTACTCAATCCTACTTCTACATCTATCACACACACACTATCGACTTTATTCTTCTGCATGCCTTAAGCTAATTTGTAACTGCGCCACAAACTTTGTTCTTTGTTCTTCACTGAGCCTTGCCCAGGCCCAGGCTGTTCTTTGTTCTTCACTGGGCCTTGCCCAGGCTGGGTTGTTCCTCACTGGGCCTTGCCTAGGCCCAAGCTGCGTTGCCTAACTAGATCAGGAGCAAATCATGTCCTTGCTTCTTCAGAAATTCGGCTACACCTGCCCATCCATCAAGTCCCTGCAGACAGTTCAGCCCAAGCAGCAGCGGCATTTTCTGCCCCTTGCTCCAAGATTAATTGGGAATGAACAGGGAGGAATGAGCCCTGAGCAGATGCTGCAGGACTAGCACTGTGGAGAATAAATACTAAGCAGCAACCCTAGCGCTTGGCAGGGGCCTGGGGCATCCCAGTCCAGGCTCTTGGCTTCATTTGCTTGCCTCTACTGCAGGTAACTTGGCATGGGAACTGGTAAATCACTGACCATACAATGAGACACCGCCTGAAACAAGTAAATTACAGCTGCAGGAAATCCCACTGCTACATTTAGAAACCCTTCAGCAAAACCCTTGGGAAGACAAAAGTGATACATGGGGATGTGTAGCTCCAGGGGACTGAGTAGAAGGAGGGCAACAAGCAGCCATCAAACAGCTTCCACTCCTTCTCAGTCCAGCCACTACAGCAATAGTAGCTTCCCTGGAATTTCACATCCCCAATGTATCCTTCAACAGGTGAACAAACAGGTACTCCAGGACTGATTTCCTTTGGACCTCAGGCAGCACAGACCCTCTGGGAGGAAATGGAATCCAAGGGCTGATGTCAACAACTGTGTTCCCACATTTTCTCCTCTGAGGGGGATGCAGGTCCCAGTCCCAGGACAAAACTGCCTTTCAATCCAATAAAAAACCTGCCTGAAAAGACCAGGACTCCTGGAGCCAGCAGCCATTTCTCCTGGGGTTTTTGCTTACAGGTATTTTAATTCTGCTTTGCTTCTGAGGTGCTTTTCTACCAAGGTCATTTCCATATTTTTTTTTAATCTTGAATAAAGTTTTAAAAAGCTGAGTTTTACAAGTTCATATTTTTATTACTCTTAACTTGGGAGTTTTCCAGGACAGCACTTGGCATGATCCTGCAGGCTCAAGGAACCCTCTGGTCTGCCCCAAGCCTTTACATCCCATTTTCCCTGGTCAGTGTTCCCATGAACAGAACACACAACTCACCATGGACATGTTCAAAGTCCAGTTTCATGCCTGGAGATGACAGACTAGACACAGCAACACCAAAAGCTAAATTCTAGGTTAGTTTTTTTCTTTCAAACTCCTTCCATTGTTTTGCCATCTCTCCAATGTTCATCCCTTTGCCCACTGGAGTTGTTCACAGCCTGAGAGTTCCCAGTGCTGCCCTGTTCTCTTCCCAGCCCTGAGTCTCTCTGACACTGCCAGGAGCTGAAATTCTCCCAGTGACCTTGTTCCCTCTGCCTAGAAAACATCCCTTCCAGCTCCTGCCCCCAACCTCTCACCTTGTGGAAAAGAGGGGCCGTATCCTGCTGGGTGCTTCTGGCTCTGGGCAGATCCTACCCTTCTGCAGGGAATGGGAAAGGCAGCTCCCATGACTGTGACAAGGACGGTGGGTCACACCAACACTGAGGAGCCTCAGGGCCAAGCTCTGCTGTTTGCGGGGAAAGACCAGCCAGGAAGGAATGCTTTTCCACTGAAAGGGGACAAACAGGGACAAGAACTAAAGAGTTTGGGACAGCACAGCCCCCAAACCTGTCCAAGCTCCAGCTGCCAAACTGTTCTGTAGCCGGATAGGTCCCAAATCCACAGCCTGCACTGCTTTGGGGGAGGTCCAGCTGCTCCTTTCCAGCCATGACCAAACATCCAGTGCCAGCGTCCAATCAGCCCCTGCTCCCCTGTGCCCTGAACCACTGGCATCTGAGACACATTGGTACCCCTGGACTTATTAAATACTCACAAACCCATATTAGCACTATCAGATTTCTCTGTCCACCCAGGACACACCAACCAAGTATGTCCCTTTCTTTCATTCTCCCAACAGAGACTTCCTCACTCCACATCCAGTTCAGAGAGCACCAACTTAGCCCTGGGCTGGGAAGCAAAAGACAACAAATATTTAAAAATCATCCCTGCCTTGAGTGTGTCCAGGCCTGGGAGAAAGCCCTGCCCAACACACTCTTGGCCTTCTCCCAGTCTGAGTAACTGTGGAGACGTAAATCCAACCCCGGAGCAGATGGGTTGGAATGTCTGAGCACCAAGACCACAGCCCCAAGCACCAGCAGCCTGGAGATGCTCTGGATTGCACTTCACAGCCTCAGTCAATCCCTCATAGGAAAGCCAAGTGGATTTTCATCTGAGAGGAGAACACACGACAGCAGGGGCTGTCCCAGCTGACCTGGCCCTCATGGGCAGCTGCGTAACTGAACAGGATCTTTCCATCGTGTTTCCCACTCTACTGGAAAACACTGCAAGCCTGTGGGTATGGGATTTAAAAGCTACTTTTAGGTCAGTAAAAAGGTCCCTGGCTGGGACAATTCACTGAATTCACTGGTAGATCCTGAAATCTGTTTCCAAGTGCATAAAAACCTAGAGGAAAAGGTGCTGAGCACACAGGAGTTCAAGGTGCTCTGGGCACAGATTCCCTGAACAGCTGGGAAATGGTCTCAAGCCTGGCTTTGGGCTGCTCTCCCTGCACACTGCACTCTCCAGAGCAGCCATCCTGCCTGGGAAGGCCAAGAAGGAGGGAAGGGGCATTGAAGCCCCTCTGGGAACCTCCAGCCCCACTGTCAGCGAGCAGTGACCATGTCAGTGCCTGCAGCCCCCACCCTAATTCCTGTCACTTGGTGGGTGGCTCCTGATGTGGCACTTGGGGATGTGGGACGGGGGTGACCCTGGCAGTGCTGGGGCAGCAGTTGGACCCGATGGTCCACAGGAACACCTGAACAGGTCCTGGCAGGGGCACAGCATGGCCACCAGGTCCTGCAGCACAGCTGCTTGTACTTCAGGGCTTCTGTTTTTGGTAGAGATCCACTGGAATTTAACGTCATAAAAATAATTTGGCAAGACTTAACCCAGGAGTTCGAGGGCATCACCTGTGTGTGATCTCAGTCAATTTAAGTGGGGTTTGAGGGAGAAAAACTGCTAAAGGTGTGATCAAACCTCTGTACAGCCCTGTCAGGATTAAGGGCAGCAGGCCAGGTATGTTGATAAAAATTACAGAAATTATTTACTTGAAATGATGACAAGGACTAAAAGACCTTTGTGAAGGAATATTGCAGCAATGACAATTCAAGGCAGCACTACCAATTACGAGGACAAATTGTTACTGACCCAGAACAACGTCAAGGGGAAAACCTCCATCTCTGTCCACAGCAGTGACCTCGGAGGGTGTCTGCCTCAGACTGGCTCGAGAAGAATGACATATTTGTCTTTACAAACAAACTGTGGGTCTGCTGGTAGAGAAAACTAGCACTGAGAGATAAAAGAAATAATGGGAAGGATTCCACTGATTGATGAATGGAAAAAGATATTTGCCTTTACAAACAAACTGTAGGTTTGCTGATAAATGAAATTGGATATTGAAAGATGAAAGAAACAATGGGGAAAACCCCTAAATTCCGTAAGAATTAAAAATTAAAAAGGAGGGTTATACATTAGAGGGGATCAGGTGTTCCGGGAAGTCTGTACCTCTCAAGTGCCTCAGCCAATGGGGAAAGAGAGAAGGGAAATGCAGCCGGGAAATTAGGATAAAAAGGAGGCTGCATCCTCCAAAAATTTGAGAGATCCCAGGGGAATGCCCCATGGCCTCTCCCTTTATTAGAATAAAGTAAAAAGACTCCTTGTTTCCTTTTTGGACATAAANAGACTCCTTGTTTCCTTTTTGGACATAAACC
>VWZP01005531.1:0-14482 GCA_013396995.1 Dicaeum eximium
AATCAGCAGAATTTCTATTCATTTCAGAGATGATACAAACCCACTTTCAATATATACAAACATACTCTCTACAAGCTTCCTTCCACTAAAGACTGAAAACTGCTAATGGAGATCTAAAATATACAAAAGAAACAGATCTTGAGGAAAAGCTCTTAAACCATGTCAACAGGATTTGTAGGGCAGATGCACATGGGAAGGCAATATATGTTCCCGAAATCCAATTTTAAATGCATTTGATGGCTCCAATTTGACAGGACAGCCATAGCCTAAGATCCATCTGATCCAGAAAAACCAGGAAGAAACAAAACCAAAGAGATATTTAAATCTAGCATCCAGCCTGAATGAGCAAGGAGGTTTTGGACGAATTTAGGAAAAAGAGGATGTATCATCTTTGGAAGGAGGGCCAGGTCTCTCAGGAGGTATTTAAGGGGGCTGCTAGAGTATGTAGGAAAAAAATTAGGGAGGCTAAAGCTCAGTGTGAACTCCAAATAGTGACTTCTGTAAAGGACAATAAAAAATGTTTTTACAAATATATTAATGGTAAAAGGAAGGGTAAGGCCAACCTTTGTTCTTTATTGGATGAGGGAGGGAACTTTGTAACTGCAGATGAGGAGAAGGCAGAAGTGCTTAAGTCCTTCTTTGCTTCAGTCTTTAATGGGAAGGGGACTTACCTTCAGGACAACTGTCCTCTTGTGTTGGTTGACAGTGTCAGGACACAGAATGGTCCCCCCATTATTCAGGAAGAGGCAGTCAGAGAACTGTTGAGACACTTGGATATTCATAAATCTATGGGAACCAATGGGATCCATCCCAGGGTGATGAAGGAGCTGGCAGATGAGCTTGCAAAGCCGCTCTCCATCATTTACCAACAGTCCTGGCTCTGGAACTGGTGAGGTTCCAAATGACTGGAAGCTGGCCAGTGTGACACCCATTCACAAAAAGGGTGGGGAGGAGGATCCTGGTTGTTATATCTGACCTCAGTACCTGGCAAGATAATGGAGCAGTTTGTACTGGGTGCCATCACACAGCACTTACAGGATGGCCAGGGTATCAAACCCAGTCAGCATGGGTCTAGGAGGGGTAGGTCGTGTTTGACCAACCTGATCTCCTTTTATGACCAAGTGACCCCCCTAGTGGATGCAGGAAGGGCTGTGGGATGTTGTCTATTTGGACTTCAGCAAGGCCTTTGGCACTGTCTCCCACAGCATACTCCTGGAAAAGCTGGCAGCCCACGGCTTGGACAGGAGCTCTCTTTGCTGGGTTCAGAACTGGCTGGATGGCCGGGCCCAGAGAGTGGTGGTGAACAGGGCTGCATCCAGCTGGGGACAGTCACCAGTGGTGTCCCTCAGGGGTCTGTGCTAGGGCCAGTTTTGTACAATATTTTTATTGATGACATGGATGAGGGGGTTGAATCTTTCAAGCTGTTGGAGTGTAGGATGGACCTGCAGAGAGACCTGGAGCAGTTAGATGGATGGGCAGAGTCTAACAAGATGAAGTTTAATAAGTCCCAGTGCCCAGTCCTGCATTTTGGCCACAGCAACCCCCTGCAGTGTTACAGGCTGGGGATGGTGTGGCTGGACAGTGCCCAGGCACAAAGGGACCTGGGGGTGCTAGTTGACTGCTGACTGAACACGAGCCAGCAGTGTGCCCTGGTGGCCAAGAAGGCCAAGGGCATCCTGGCCTGTGTCAGTAATAGTGTGGCCAGGAGGAGCAGGGAGGTCATTCTGCCCCTGTACTGGGCACTGGTGAGGGCACACCTTGAGTGCTGTGTCCAGTTCTGGCCCCTCAGTTTAGGAAGGACATTGAGACGCTGGAGCACATCCAGAGGAGGCAACAAGGCTGGTGAGGGGCTTGGAACACAAACCATATGAGGAACGACTGAGGGAGCTGGGGTTGTTTAGCCTGGAGAAAAGGAGACTCAGGGCTGACCTTAACACTCTCTACAACTTCCTGAAAGGTGGTTGTAGTCAGGTGGGGTTGGTCTCTTTCTCCAGGCAGCAGCCGACAGAACCAGAGGATACACTCTCAAGCTGTGTCAAGGGAAATACAGGCTGGACATTAGGAAGAAGTTTTGCACAGAATGAGTGATTAAGTTCTGGAATAATCTGCCTGGGGAGATGGTGGAGTCACCATCCCTGGATGTGTTTAAAAAGAGATTGGATGTGGCACTCAGTGCCATGATCTAGTTGAGATGTTAGGGCACTGGTTAGACTCAATGATCTTGAAGGTCTCTTCCAACCTAGACATTCTGTGATTCTGTGATTCTGTAAATTATGAGAACAGAGTAACATAAGCTAAGAGCTTTCTGCTTTCTTTATACTTCCTACATCACTCCCAAAGTTTTTAACAAATTCACCTTCATGTTCAACTACTTAATACAATTTAAAGCAGATCAAAATTATCACCAAAAAGAAAAAAAAAGAAGTAATTATAAACATAAGAATTTCACAATTTCACTTACAGACAAAGTAGACTAATAGCAATGCCAAGCAGTAATCTTACCAGATTGTTTTGTTCTGCATAATTCATCAGAACTATCTTAGATTGGTGGTGGTTTAGAAAGTTTCTGCTGCTGCATCTATGTCTTGTCTAATTCAACCATTTACTACTGCTTTACTTTAACATATGGATACCTAGTAATGTATTGAGCAAAATTACAGTGAAAATGGGGCTTCAGAGAAGTTAAACTTATTGAAAAGATCTCTGCCCATCTGTCCTCCTGCCATGCAGTTTACACTGATGCAGCCCAAGAGTGAGGCTCAGAAGGATATTCCATTTCCTTCCGTACAGGAAGAGATTGGAGTTAAACTTCTGACACTCGAGAGAAGAGGATGGTGAAAAGAAAGACCCTGAAACTACAATGAGTGAGGGCAAGTGATGGGTGAAAGAGCAAGTGGGCACACACGATGAAAGAACAACTCTTTTTTCCTATTACTGGCTGAAAGGATCATATGCGGTTTCCACGTGATCCTTTCCAGAATTTGTGTAAGTTTATGAAAGGCAGGACAGTGACAACCAAAACCAACATTCTCTTCATAGCATGAAAATATTTCTCATATGTTTAATTTTCAAGACCTTCTGTTACATGAGATGAAGCATCAGTTGTCTGAGGTGTCTCCATATTTTGCTTCCTGGCAAACAGTAATTCAAGAATACCAAATTGCTTGTGTCAAATTGTACAGCCACAAGTGCAAATTATGGTGCCAAAAGACATGGCCTTTTGTGGAAGTAGACCTGAGATCCAAGAAACAATTCACAAGTTCCTGGTAGCTGAACAGATCCAGCACAGACTGAGAAATATGCATTCATTTTAGTAATACAAGCAGCTGGCACTTCTGGGAAAGAGCCATTGCTGTGCTCATAAACATGTTTCTTTGCAGAACATGATCCAGCTTTAAAGGCTTTCAGAGCTACTGTTTGACATTTTGATTTTTTCCCACAAGAGACATGTAGTTGAGATGATTTTCCATATGTCTTGGGTCTATTCAAAAGAAAGGCAATATTCATGAGCTAAAGAAACATTAAACCAAGGTCCCAGCTGAGGTCTAACCAGAGGATAGAAATACATTAACGCCTTCACAAAAAAAAAAAACAACAAACAAACAAACAAACAAACAAACAACCAAAAAAAAACCCAAAACCCCCAAAAAAAGACTTTTCCTAACTATGACTGAAAAGAATCCTTTTGCATGACTAACCTTTAAGCCAGGAGAGATATGACAAGCACCTTTACTGACAATATATTCTCAATGATTTCAAATGAAGGAAATACTCTGGAACAGAATGATAAGAGCCTGAGGCTTGGTTTATGTTATTGTTAGCTACCCATAGGGAGCATCTGTTTAACATATGGTCATAGCTCAGGGAATCTGATCCTTTCCTGGAGTTTTAAATAATGTATTTCTTTTCTTCAAAGAACAATTTTACCATATTGAAAGTCTAGTGTCAGAACACAAGGATGTTTTGTCGAGAAACATGAACATAAAATCATTTAAAGATAATACAAAAGGTTATTTAAATTAATAAAATCCAAGTAAAGCTGGTAGCACACTTAGGAATAATTCCTTTTATTAGTGAAATATATTTTAAGTTTCTTGGGCCATCCTCATCATATTCAGACTTAACTGAGAAGCCTAATTTTTCACATCTCCTTTCACAGCCCTAACTTCTGAGAGGTGTAGGATAGAGAAGAAAAGCAAACGTTTTAGGACTGCAGTTGTGAAAATGTTCCATCAACATTAAACCAAGAAACTGCAGAGCCTACTCAGTAAAATGCAATGATTAATTTAGTATTTCAGAACACTATACTCCCAAATTCTGAATAAAAGAAAACATTGGCAACACTTCTGTGAAATCCTGATGTCTGGTCTTTTCTTGGTTTGTATCTCGATATTATCTTTTTTCAAGAAATTTAACTGGAAAAGTTAAAAAATTAGCTAATGGTCTCAACAGAGCAGACAGGAAAGAGAATTAAGCTCACAAAGAAAATTAGGATCAGAGAAAAGAGTAAAATACAGGCTCAAAAAGCATATCAGAAGATGAGCACTTAAACAGCTGCAGGACCCTAACTTTCTTTCTTGATTTATTGAATGCTACACTGGAGTTTTTCTCCCTTATTTTGTTAAAAAGTTGAATGCTCATTCATCTTCCCTGCCATTATTTAATAATGTGAGAATGAACCATCTCATCTTCACTATTATCACAATTTTTATTTCATCAGCCATTTTCTTCAGGGCCAGAAGAACTTTCCCTGATTCAGTTTACAAGGGCTACACAGACTAGTTTTTACTCCATGCTGATTGAGCAAGAAATCAATGGATGATGCATTTGCATCTCAATGAATCACTTAATTAGCTGCTTTCTAAAAATGAAATCAGTTAATTGCATATAACCTTTTCAGTAAGATTAAATGACAGCAAATTCACTTTGCCAAGAAAATTCTTTATTTCAACCAGAGATCACTGCTCTCTTTATTCCAAGTGTATTTTCTATTATGTAGGTATTGCTCATCTACTGGAGACATGAATATGAAGGCCATGTAAGCATGGTTGTGTATTGTGTGCCCAATCAAAGATTCCAAGCAGGCAGGCTGAGGGATTTCAATTGACCTACATTATATGTCTCAGCCCTATTTTGTCAGGATGATGAATTTAGAGTAGCTTTTCTGCAATTTATAAAACAGATCTTATTTTTCTGACTACTAAGTATTGTATGAACTGTGTATGTTAAGAAAAGAAAGCTGTGTGTGGAAGACAGGAAAGAATAAACTGGCAAAACCCTCTTCTGGCCAAATAATTGAGTGATATCAAGGAACAATACCAAAATTATTAACCTTGATGACTTTGCCTTCTGTCCAATCGAGCTATAAAATAACTTCTGCATAAAATATGAAAAGTCCATGAACACAGATGAACAACTGGTAGGATGAAATGTGATTAATCCCTGAAAACAGAAGCAGTTTCCTTCACCCTGAAAGAAGGCCATATCTCTGTTGTTGGAGTCTAGGGCACAGAGGGTGTCTCTATGCCTGTTTTAAGAAATTCTGACCCTCAGCAGAACACTGCTTTTAACCTTTGTCCCTGGGAAAAAATTGCCAAGACTTTGCGATGAGTTACAGCACACAGGTGGTGGTGTGTGGTGGTAGTAGTAGTGTGTCACAGAATATAGGAATTAGGATTTTAGGATTTTAATATAAGAGTGAATAGGACACAAGATGGTGGAATGTGGGTGTTGCCCCATCTTCCTTCTTGTCCCTTTTCAACTCCATTTTCTTTAGCACTTGAGGTAGAATATTATTGGTTAGTGTGAGTAGTAATGTGGAAGTTACGTGTATAGATAAGTAGGAGTTATTGGTAGAAAAGTAGAAAACAAAGTATGTGTTAGAATGTAATGGGGTAAAATAGCTATAAAAGACCTTGGTTTGGGGACATTTTGTCCACTTGTCCACTTTGCCCTTCTTGGTCCATTTTGTGCCTTGCCTCCAGCATGCTGAGTCTGGTGTGCAGACAGTGCGCTGAACTTAAAATAAGATAGGAATAAACAAGACCTTGAAGACCCAAGAAAAAGAGAAAAGAGAGTCATGGCTCGTTCTTCACTCTAAAGAAAAGAACTCGGCAGTGCGAACTCCCCCCAAAGGGCCCAGGGGGTGGGTTCCCACATCTTTGTCGGGACCAGAAAAAAAACCCCGACACTCTGTGAGGATATGATTTTAGGTAAACAAAGTAAAGAAACATTCATGTAATGTATTGTTTTGCTAAGGTTTTTAAGGCCTTCCTTTTTCTCCAAAATCTTTTATTTTACTGAAAAGCTTCACATGATGTAATTTATAACCCACTAGCCTTACCTACAAAAGGAAAGCTGCAAGAGCCCATGTTCTATCAGATCTGATGAAAGCTACTGTGGCCAAGGGAGGAATTGGAGTGCTACACTCTCCAAAGCTCCTCTAAGTAAAAATTAAAGTATGAAAATGGATACCTAGAAGTATACACTCAGAAGAGAATAACTGTCCGCTGTCATTCTAGTATTGAACCAATAAGATCCATTCTGCAAAATCTTTGGCAATTCATTTACAGATGATTTACAGCAGGAACATCTCCTGAATGTTAATTGTAATTTACTGACCATTTTAATAATGCATAGAATATATATTCTAGGGAATGTGTACTCCTAAGACATGCATAGGAAAATAAAGTTTAACAACAGCAACATTCCAAACTAAGATATGAGCACAGCGCAACCTATTTAGTTCCTCCTTCTATGGCATCCTTGTCAATCCAAAAATATCAACTTAATGTATTTTTAGCCTCACCTCTAGGGAGTGTCATCTTTACGTTTGAATTGTTGTTGGCATCTGCATTTCTTTCTGCCAGATAACTGTGTATCCCTGGGACAGACTAAACTAAGGAAAACAAAAGAGTTGGAAACAGGAAATCCAGATTAAGATTACTCCTCAATAAAGGACTGCTTTCTGCATAGAAAACATTCTTCCTATGCACAAAATGTCTTGCTCTCTTCTTTTTCTATTTTCTGAGGCTGTTTTTGCCTTAATGTAAAGGACTTCTGTGGTATGTATTTGTACAGTACAGAAATTATTTCTGAGGTCTTCAGAACTGTCTAGAATTTATTAGGGAAATAGTCCCTACTGTAGGTGTAATCCAGCCATTAAGCAGTGCAATTAGCCATCATGACTCATCAGCCTTGGTCCATTTGTTTGGAAGTACAATAAAAATAGACACAGGGAGAAACTACTCCATTTAGATTCTAAGCAATGCCTCTGTTTTCCAGTACACTCCACACACGATTTTTCACTACAGTGAAGTTAGTAAAACCCTGCAAGTGTCAAAATGGTCACCTGTAGTTAAATCTTTCAGGGATCTTCCCTAAGTGGAGCTATAATACATTTTCAGAAGGAGTAAAAAAATCAGCCTGGATTTAAAAGTATTTCTACATAAAGGCAGAGAGAGGCTGACGTGGACCAAAATGACATGGAAAGACATGGAAACATGGGGGAAAGAGCTCCAAACAAGATAGATGAGAGAAGTTAATTTAGGAAGCTTGGTGACAAGACTCTGTTTGCAGTGATTAGTTATACTTTCTCATCTAATTCTCATGCAGTCTCTCTGACTCTCATGACAAACGTGAACTTTTAATTATGGGTCATCATTAGCATCAGTCCTTCTGACTCATACACCAAAATGTAATTTAAAATTCCAGTGAGGCAGTGTGTGAATTGGCATGCTTACCTGAAAGTGAAGTTATTTTGCCTTCATCCAAACAGAAAGGAATAGTTCAGTAATATATTTTACATTTTAAATTTAATTTATATTGACATATGACACATGCCTGGAAATTGCTGTCTTCATGATTATAAGTACAAAGTTTCTGTCCCTTTTAAAACAAAGACATGCTGACACTACAGTGTGGATGCAAGTTTTAGGGCCAGAAGTAATATGCTATCAGTACATACCCAACCAGTCCCTGAGAACTTTGTTTTCATTTAGCTTTCTTAGTGATGAGGAAACATGATAAACCTATCAGAGCTACCATTCCTCACCCTTGCCTGGCAGCCTGGGTGATAGAGCCTGCTTTACATTCTGACACAAGATAAATTAGAGTGCACTGTGCTCAGGCTTCATGCTCTCTTCTTGCCAAGGAAGTAGTTCATCTCTTCACATTGATTGAGCGATACTGAGCAGTGTGTTTGGAAATAGAGGAGGAGGATGGAGTCGAAAATCATGAGGGGGGAAGACAAGTAAGAAGAAGAGCAGTAAAAAGGACTCTGGCTAAAAAACTGACTAAGGAACTCAGGGCCTCGTAACCAGCCCCAGGTAATAAAAGCATGATAATGTGCAGAGACAGAATAAGAGGTAAAGACACATTCTCAAAAATGCATTTTCTTTAATTAAAAATTTAATATGTTTCTAGAAACAGATTAATCCAGCTAATGAAGGGGAAGAAATTAGAAGATGTAGGTTTATAAGCACATACTATCCAGACTTAGATATAAGTAAGAAAAAGATGTCTGAATTGCTTGAAAAATGAGTCTGAGAAAGGACTCATCTAACTCATCATTATTCAAACCACACTATAGACAGCTGCCAAATGAGTAAGGGTATGGCATCATTACCAGGTACCCTGGACACCACCTCTGATTTCACTGGAAATTATGAATAACTTTCCACTGACAGCATTGATTATCTTATCTACCCCCATAAGTAACATGACCATACTCTGTCATCTATATTTCAGATGGGCACAAACATACTGTACTAACATCTGCAGAGTTCAACTTCCTTCACATACCACAAAATATTTTGAGTCACTTTTCCTTCAGCTTTCAAGACAGATTGAAACACAGACTGATTAAGAATTGAAATAATTTTTATCCTTCAGATTTCAAGTCTCACATAAGGTAACAATTTTATTTAAAAGAAATGCAAATACATAGTATGCAATAGAAGAATAAAAACAAACTGGCCCCCTAATCACTCCTTAAAAAATGTATTATTCTGGCATTAGCATGAAGTCAGAGGACAAGAGAAAGTAGTGTGTATCCCCTCAATCATAATGTTCCTGTAAACACAGAATTTGCTCATCCTGACCTGGTAGGAAAATACATTTAAAAACTATCATTTTTATTACAGCATTTGTTCTGTATTACAATCTAGACAGTGTTCTGATCACAGAGCTAAGCATTTTTCAGTAAGCTTTAAGCAATTTAATGAAATTGCTATTATGCTACAAGAGTGAGCATTTTAAGACTGTAAGTTTTCATATAATTCAAAGTGATATTTTAAGTATTACATGCTTATTATCTTTCCCCAAATATTACTTCATCTTGTATCTCTCATATTTTGGCAATGATTCTATGAAATTTGGCAGTATTAGTCCATCATGAAGTCTCACAGTAAAATAAAGGTACTTGGCAACTGCTAAGGCTGCAACTGCTAAATCTGCTTCATTACTGAAACACACAATGCAGCACATTTGAGGTCTTTCATGGCTGTTACTACCACCATCAATCAATTTGCAAACAAGATTTTGAGATATGCAAATATATAACTACATGACACAAAAATTCTTAGAAAAAATACAAGCTTTGTTTTTCTTAAAGTTTATCTGCCTTTATAGCTTGTGAAATAATGCAAATGAAATACTGAAGCATATTCCTATTACTCTCTGTATACAACTACTATTTAGGAGGAAGAAGAAACTCTCAGTAAATTATTTTCTATTATTTTATTCTTCTTAGGTTAAAAAATTAGCCTTCTCTCAGTTTAAAACAAAGTTGTCCTTTTCTATCAGTAAAACAAAAAATCATTCTATTTTTATTTACCTAAAATTATTTCACTCTTGAACACAGCACCCTTTTCAGATTATTAGATATTTTATTAATACAAATCTTCTATAATCTCTGTAGTACTTGTCAAAAACATACTTATAAGCAAGAAGATTCACTCACCTTACTCTTTCAAGAATATTAATTTCAGTGCATCTTCAAAGCATATTCCCAGATTTATCATCTTTATCCCCTGTTGCATAAGATGATTAATTTTTAATAACACTAGTATCAATTACAATAACTGAAAATTTGATTTGCATTGTGTCATAAATCTAAATTGACTCACAAATACCCTTTAAAGAAGTCTAGTAATAAGTCTCTCAGATTGTAATTTATTTAAGTGGAACCCTAGGTAATTTACATCAGAAGACAAGTATGTAACAACTGTTTTCCTTGGAGAAAAAAAAAATCAGCAAATTATTTATAAAGGAGATGATAAAATTCCTTTACTTACTCATTATATTAATTAATTCTGAATTTTATCAGTAAATAAATAAGTAACTTCTTTTCACTTCACAAACGGAACTTATTAGCAACTAAAAGTTCATTCTGTTTTAGTTTCATCCTTAAGTCACATCGTATTGTCCTTTACACAACTCGGTCTTTTTTTTTGTGACTAATTCATCTCTAACTAATCTGGAAATCAAATTATGATGTTTTTATACCATACACATACTCCTATATATACATATATATATACACACACATATAGGTTTGTATATGTATGTGTAAATACATATTTATCATTTGCAATCCATGATATTTGGAAAGCACATCAGCTTTCTAAAATGGGACAAATAACATTAAATGTCTTTCTAAATCTAACAAACAAAACTAACATTTCAAACTGTATCCTTTTCCATAAAACTTGTCCTTTTTTTCTGCAGTATTACTTTTACAAAAGCTCAAATTTCAAAATTGACAAAAGAACATAAACCTTTTTCAGTATATATGTAGTCACTGCAGATTAAAATTAACTTTTAATAATTATTTAGTAGCAATATATAACTAGGACTTGAATATTAAAGGATACATTAGTAACTGGGAATAGAGCTAACTGTATTGTTCACAGTCAAATTTTAATTAGTCACCCTCAAATTAGTACCTTTAATGTAATTTTGTAGGTAGCTGAACTGAATAGCAGATATTAAATAGCTTGCTAAGGGTCACATACAGCCATGCTGCAGCATATTGAACCCCCTTCAAACCTCTAGCTTTATTTCCACTGGGGTAGATTTTTTAGAGCATAAAAGGGAAGTCCTCATTTGTTTTTCAATTTTTAATTTCGGCCAGAAAATAAGTTATCAGAAAAGTAAAATAAACATTGTTATAAACAACTGTTGTTTTCAATTGTTAAAAACAATTGTTATTTTCAACTAAGATAAGAATAACAATTTTTCAACAGAGATAATAAATACGAAGTGATTCCACTATGTTAAAGAAGCATGTCTAGGAAGTTTGAATTTTAACGATGGAATATAATAATTTAAAAATTATAAATGGTGTAACACAACATATTGAAGAGTAGTAGGGTGCATTAAATGACAAAAGCAGAAAACTGAAATAGCAACATAAAGTTCATGCAGACTAAAGCATTCACCTCCAGTGGGTCTGACAATGGGATGCAGGAAAAGGGAATGGGATACACTCATACAAATATCTTTTAAATTGTGCATATGGTTTTTTTTCTTTCCAATAGATATTTTTAATTTAAACCCTAAACACATAGCAATATAATTCCTAATTAATTTCATTTTTAATGGTCCATGCACTTTGTAGAATTCCTCTTTTATTTTCATTATAAGCAAAGTGTTTTTGAAACCGTCTTAACCTTATGATGAAAACAAAATAGTTCTATTTATTTCACTAAGCAAGAACATCTTACATATAGTTTGCAAGATGATCTTCTGAGATGTTGAAACTTAATGAAACTGCATATCAATAAGATTAGAAATGTGAGTCCCAATCATTGTGATCTGTAGAGCAGTAAACTCTAAGGCTGTTCCAGAAACTGCTAATAATCAGATTCTTTCTGCCCTTGCATCTCCTGAAATAGCAAGGCAGAAAATGGAGTGAATTTTTAAAATGAGACTAGTTTCAGAGCAGTTTCATGAAAAATTATGGGTAAGGAGGAATGTTCTGTATGTCACACTCCAAAGAATTAAAAGGACGTTGGATGAAACAAATTTCCTTAAGAATGTTTTCTGAATATTGGTATTGCCCTCTTCAAAGGATTACCTTTTTTTCAGCTCAGCAAAATCTGAGTTAGTTCTGAAATTCCATCAGAGTGCATAGACATTTGTTCTTGACTCTCAAAACAAATCTAAAAGGAGAAATACAATGACTTGGATAGCTGCCTCACTGTAATGACATGCTGAGAATACATTCATTAGTCAGAGTCTTTTTCAAATACATTCAACTAAAGAATATAATGTAATCTACAGTAACTGCTAATACATTTGTAATAGCAGTAGTATAATGAATACTTTCAAAAGATATTAGAATCATGGCAAACTTCTTTGACCCAATTAAGGAAAGTTTTACTGCAAAATTTCCATGGAGATCCTTGGTTGCAGTACTTTCTTGCTTTTTCAATCAAATGTGACTTTTTAAAATCTGTCTTTATTAATTTTAAATTATTGGGTCATTTGAATGCCACAACATTAATAATATGAAGTACGCATGCAAGCCAAATCAATTTTTGAGTGTCAGCTACAGTGCGTGAATGTAACTCTGAAAGTCATTGGTGAAAAGCTAAAAAGACCTCGCACACAGCATAATCTAGTAAGTACTTGCCTAGTACAGGTTCAACCGTGGAACAGAGACAAATACAAAATCTTCAAATTTCATGTGCTTGTACGACATTCAGGATTTTTTTTCTTCTTGACGGTGGATTGTACCAACAATGGATTTTGCATCTTTGTTTGAACTTCAAAATGCTGAAGCACTAAATAAAATTAGTTCTGTTCAACACATTTTTAATGAATGCATACGTATGCACATGTCGTTGTGTCATTTTGTAGAACCATCCCAGTGGCTGATGGCACATTTCAAAGCAATTTTTGGCTAAACAAGAATTCCACTTTAACAGATGATAGGTGGATATGATATTTTTATATTTCTTGCCACTAACATGAGATCTGACTGTAGGCTTTTTGCTAATATTTGTAGGATTCTTAAAAAGATCACTCACTGCATTTATAAAGACCTGTCCTATTTGGCTTTTGTTGAGATCATAAATATAATAAAATCTCTTTTAAAATGAAATAGGAATATATAACTGACATAAAAAGAGCCCCACTATTCTCAGAAAGATTTAAGCTTCATTTATTATTCCAGTTGTATAATTCCTCAGTGACCTTTCTTCAACATGCATCAAGATATGCAGTATTCCATCTTTGTGCTATCTCAAGATTTTTCATCAAGCATCTACAGAATAACTGAGTCTCTATCAGCATGAGTACTGTTTATTCACTCCATGATTTTTGAGACATTCACATAATAAAAGGCTCTTCCTTCCTAGTTTGTTTTCCCCCGTACTTCAGCCCAGTTCTTAATAAGAGGCAATAGTGAATGTGCAACAAAAAAAAAAAGTGACATGGAAAAGCTCTTATCATGTCAATGGGGAACATGAATTGCAAAGACAATGAGTATAAATAAGAGAGTATAAAAAATGCAAGAGGGTCGTACTCAGTGCAACCTGTTCCTATGAATGAAAATCATGGGAATATGGGATCTGAATATCTTATTCCAAAATTCTACTCCATTTTATTTTGATGTAAGTGAAACCACAAAAGACCTAATTAATTACAAAAAAAATCATTCACTCTGAAGCTCCACAGAAATAGCCAAACTTACAGAATCAAATATAAAAATTGATTTTCAGAAAACTGACAAAAAATGTCAAGTAAGTACAGAAAGTGTTTTGGGAAGTCTGGTCACTAAGAATAATAAAAATTATTCTTACTGACCAGGTAAGGCATGAGGAGCAGATGAAGCATTTTCAAGCACCACTAAAGCTTGCTTCTTTTTGAGGCATCATCTACTTGGAAAAATATTCTCAAAGAAATATCCTCAGTACCCTCTGGAGATTATTTTTGCTGTTATAGATTAAAGCAAAATACTTCCTACACAAATACAAAAATATCATGTACACTGCTACACATAGCACCATTATTTGACTGCTTTTTATTGATAAGTAGAAGTTTGCTCACCAAAGGATTTTCAATCATTGTATATTACTAACCACAGCATCTAATCTCACTTAGATTTGTTGGACAAGATCAAATGATAAACAAGGAGGTCTCACTCCAGAAGCAGAAAGTCTATAAAATCACTTCTCAGGATCAGTAGAGTTATGTGTGCATTTTGTATGATGGGCAATGAACTCAAAGAGACTAAGAGTATTCTTTATTGCCATGGAAACAAATCTAGTTTCTTTTTTCTCCAGTTTGTAATATAACCTTGACAGTGACCATCATCTCTCACAAGTCTCATATTTCTTTTCTTCTTTTCTTCTTTCATAAACACAGGATGTTTTTAACAGCTGCATGGTTAGTATTTATTCTATCTCAGAGAAATTGCTCTGTCTTAAGAAAAAAACCCCAACTCCTCACCAAAAAAAAAAAAAAAAAAAAAAAA
>VWZP01005531.1:14500-40771 GCA_013396995.1 Dicaeum eximium
AAAAAAAAAGAAAAAAAGAAAGAAAAAAGAAAAAAAAAAAGAAAAAAGGCCAAAGGATTGTGGTCATTCAGTGAATAAGCTGAATGCAATCTCTTTGACAGGACTTAATAACCCAAAATTATCCAGCAATTTGCTGGTTAACCACCCATTCCCTCCTAAAGATATAATCAATATTAAATTTTCAGTACTGCATTATCAAACCTTCTCCACCCCAAATTAAACTCAAAGCAGACATACTTTGACACTTACAAGGTAATTTAATGCAAACTGGGAAGTAAGCCAGTTGCCATCACCAATCTGCAACTATACAGGTTGTACAGGTATACCTGTACTATAAAGGTAAGTTCAGTGCTTAGCTGGTAAGTGAAAAACAAGTCTTTAAACCTTCTCTTTCAGCTTCACGGTTCCATTTTGCCAATTTATGCAGATAAATCAGCTCTACACCACTGACTATGAGATTCAATAAAGTTCTTTCTTTGGAAGATATAAACCTTCAAAATCTACTTCATGATTTACAAAAGCATCACTAATAAGTGTTCTTGTTAGAGCTGTAGACTGCCACTTTTATATGATGAGATTTGTTGTCTTCAGTGGAAGGCGATAACAACCTGGGACTGCAGGCATGCATGGATTTAATTGGCAGCCCTAGACACAAAGGGCTTCCTGCAGCTTGCTTATACAGTAGAAGCAGCAGATAGTAATTATAATTGGAGCTCCAATCAGGTTTCATATATGTGACAGAATTTACAATCAGCACTGAGAACCATTCTCCACTCAGACCATATGAGTCAGGCAGGCCTTTTTCTAAATAACTTATTTTGTCTCCCACTTTCAGAATCACTGCATTTGGCGATATCTGGTTTTCTTTCTCCTGTTATTAATTTATAACTCATTTAATCAGATTTCAAAAGTTACTAATATTCACAATCATCTAGATAAGTAGATTTCTCTGAAAAGTGAGTTAGTTGTCTGAATATCATCAGAATCAATGGCATTTAGGCAACTTTTTGCCTAAGGTTGTTTACAATATTAACAGGTGCTCATTTACATACTTAAAACATTGACATGTGATTGAAAATTTGTATTATCTTTAGAGGTGTGGGAGAAAAAAGGGAGGAGGTCACAAAGGTGATCAGAGGGATTGACCACCTCTCACATGACAAAAGGCTGAGAGAACTAGATTTTTCAGCCTGGAAATTGAAGGCTTACAGGTGACCTAATTGTGGCTTTACAGTACCTGAAGGGAGCCCACAAGGAATATGGAGAGGGATTCTTTACAAGGAAGAGGAGAAATGGCTTCAAACTGAAACAGAAAGGTTTAGATCAGATATGAGGAAGAACTTTGGTACTGTGAGGGTGGTGAGACACTAGAACAGGTTGCCCAGAGAAGTTGAGGATGCCCTGTCCCTGGAAGCGTTTAAGGCCAGGTTGGATGGAGCTCTCAGCAATCTGGTCTAGTGGAACATACCACTGCCCAGGAAAGAGAGGTTGGAACTACATTGACCTTCCCTTCCACTCCAAGCCATTCTATGATTCAATTATTTTAAAGAGGAAAATCACAGATTTTCCTATGGAAAATCCACAGAGGAGCATTCGTTAAGCCACACCCCAGAGAAAGGAAAGCCTCTGAAAACAGTATGTTTTCATACTTTTTTTTTTTTGTTATTGGGACCTGGAATTTACCTATTCTCATTTCTATTTTTTTTTTTCCTGTGTAGATGTGTTGAATTGTGGCTGTGGACAATAAGCACATGCATACATCTAGAAGCACAGCCAGGATACCCCTGAGAAATAGTTAAAGTTGGCAGAAGTGTTATTTCGGTATTAATTAGCATTCTCCACTACTTAGAAGTACGATTATTTTCATACAACAGAAAAGCATATGTGTTTATTTTTCACATCACAATTCAACACACACATACGGACGTAATTGTGATTCCTAATGTCAGCAATAGACTACATAGTTTTCAGTGTTCTAAAACCATAGAGTTCTAACCAGTAATGACTAGTGGTTAGTACTGGTTAACATTCCTACCAACTTTCATTGCTTCTTGAAATGCCTGCCTTTCCCCTCCCATCAGTATTTTTTACTGGTAACAAAAACCTTGTTGCTTGACCTAATGAAGCTAATTAAAGCTAATAAAGGAGGGCCATACAGAATACAGGTATAATTTTCACTTTTTAGTGTGTCTCCAATACCTTTCTTCTGGGCCTTCAACAGAAATTTCCTTTTCCAAAGTGTCTCCTTTACAAGAAGTGTGGATAATTTTTACAAGCCGTATTTTCATTTTAATTTTCTGGAATATTCAGAGACTGGAACAATTTGCTTCAGGCTAAGACTAAGGGAACAGTATGACTACTATACTTAGTGAAAAGGGAAATAAATAACACACTCACAGAGTTAGAGACAATAGAGTTTCATAAAGTCAATTTACTCCTTCCCCTGTCCATGCAGGTTTAATTTCTATGGTATATATTCTTCCTCTTTCTTTGTTCTTTCTTGGTTTTAAATGACAATAAGAGTAAAGAAAATGTATTGAAAATTTTGATGTTCTCTTTTCTGCTGCACACAAACTTTTGCTTTAGTGCTTCGAAGAAAATAAAGTAAAAGAGATTAAGTTCCTGTGCTTTATTTTTTGAGAAACTTCTATATATATATTCTGTGGCTAACATATTCAGCTTAACAGGAGATTTATGTTGTAACAAGGAGAGCACTTTTCAAGATTTCATCCATTTATATTTCAGTGGATAGACATTTCTCATATTTAATAGACCTTTACTCAAAAGCTGAAGTTATTCCAGCAAGACTCATGCCCCCATCCACACATTCCTAAACTGCCATTACCATGCATTTAATCTTTTGTTTGCTTGTACATTGTACCAGCTTTCTGCCTGCACCTGTTTTTCTTCAGGACATCAATCTATCACCAGTATTTCTGCTTGTACTGTTACATAAAAAGTGCTGGTGGACTGGCATACTGACAACACTGAAATTACTGAAAATTTATCACAGAAAATCCCAATTATTTTACTTGGTCTCTTTTTCTAATCTTCAAATTATGTTAATGAAATAAACAAAACTTTAAATGTGAAAAAAAAGTAAATTCTAAAGAGTTAATGGGAAATTATCAACTCCCTTCAGTTCTGCCAGTTGTATAAAGGGAATGTGAATTCAGTTGTGTTTCCTCATTCATAGTACAAGTGAGATTATGAAATAATAAAGAATTTCAATTGTGTACTAAATACCAGAGAGAGGTTTGTAATTGCCTGACATCTAATTTTTTCTTTTACTTGCTACAAGCACTTCCTTTCTTTGCTTATGCTTATAAATTTTGCATATCTCCATTCTTTGCTCATGTATTGACTTACAAACCTTCAAAATTTTACAACCCAAGGCATGAGAGCTGTTAAAATATACAACCTATTCCAATTATTTTCTTTCTATTTAATGTGTTTACTATTATTTCGTAAGTCTGACTTGGGAGAATACCTGAAGATGAATGTTGAAGACACACAAAAATCACATTATACCCTGAATTACTTGGAATTTCCTCTGTGTTCCCCCCATGGGTTTGTATTTGAGTTTACAATAGAGTTATGATCATGAGAAGAAAGATTTCAAAACACACTCAAAACTTTCCACAAGAAATGCAAATTTGAGCATCCTGTCTTGTGGTCATACATGCAAAAGAACACCCAAACCACCACAAACAACAAATGGGCAGCAAAACTGAAGCCCTGACATACTAAAAATCTGCAGAAAAGATCGTCAAAAATACAAATTCAACCAAACATCATTGTTACTTATTTATATGTGAGAAGTATCATACTTGCAAGAATGAAGTCAGCAGGGACTTTTTTATTTTTTAGGTAACAGATAACATGAATTGCCATTAGCTGGGTTCATTTATTTGTTGTGACACCTAAAGCCTCTTTTTGGTTTTGCTGAACAAATTTGAATTTAGGCTATAGAAACATGCCCCCCCNTTACCTCTTCCTATCTGATAATACTTGCAATTATGATAATTCAGATGCTTTTTAAATGCCAGTGACACTACCTAGGAAGTGTGACTATGACTATAAGGGCTGTTAATGAAAACAGTCCATGCAATTGTAACAATGAGTAACTTGATGAAAAATTTAGACACACCACACAAAGATCTTTAAGAAGAGAACAATCACAGAAGAGTCCAGGAAATGTGAAACACAGGAAGGTAATTTTTCTCCTAAAATTCCCTCCTCCTTCCATCATCTTCGATTTTATGGACCTTTAGATCAACACAACTTTTCAAACCGAATTCTACTCCAGGAACAAGACTTCACATGCTTTGCAGAGAAAGGAAGGACTTTCTATACACCTCAGACTGGTGTCCCATAGGAAACTTACTGCATATTCCCTTCATCTTTCCTTGTCAGGAAAAAGCAGCACAGAGTGGATTGAGTGATGCTCACAGCATACCTTTAATCTCAGTGAAAATTTAGCACTCATACTAAAAACTCTCCCATCCTTGAGCCAGTGAAAAGGAGAGGGAAAGTAGACACAATTAAAAAGAAATGCCATAGAAATGTCAAAATTATGTCTCTAATCAAATATTTCCTATGGACATCAGGCAGCTATTAGTGGTTTGATGAAAGTTTAGGATGCTTCACAAAAGCCCTTTATCTCCAACAGTGCAAATGAGGTTAATGGACTCATTTTCACTCTGTGATTCACTTCCTCTGTTCAGTTTCTTTGTTTTATGCAGATAATTGGAAACAACAAAGAAACATCATTCTCTAGAGCTTAGTAAGGAAGGGAAGTTCACTTCTTTCCAAAAACACAAATTCGAGAGAAAAAAAAGAAGGAAAATAAAACCAGTGTGCAAAAAATAATAGTTATACAGAAGGGTAATAGGCAATTAGCACCCACCCTCCCACATTCACACAATCTACAGAAATGGCTCATCTTACACAGCTTCCCCTTACTCTTTAGGCTGGAATAAAACATCACTACTGTCTGTCCATTGGGAGGACCTCAGTATTTCTGGGAGATGGCACTGGAGAGGCACAAAGCAAGGGGAAAATCAAAGACTTTAACAATACTGAACATAATATTCTCTGACAGAGAA
Source organism: Dicaeum eximium (assembly GCA_013396995.1). NCBI lineage: Eukaryota > Metazoa > Chordata > Aves > Passeriformes > Dicaeidae > Dicaeum > Dicaeum eximium. The sequence continues at coordinate 19,609 of VWZP01005531.1, forward strand.
ATGAATAATACTCTTAGCATTTAATTACAGTTTTTCAAAACTAGAAAAGTTAGTTTTACAAGCAGAAGTCACAAAATATTCTGATCTCCTTTATTCGAATGTTACTGCATGCGTTGTAAAAATTTGGCTCTGCTGGTCAATGACAAGCATATTTGAGAAAATATTGTACCGCAGTGCTGAAATGCAACTTCTAAATCTTTTCTTCAACAAAGACAATAACACTGCCTGTAGTATACATTTGTTGTATTGACACCAGGAAACAGGAAAATAAAGAGGCTCACTTATTTTGGAATCAGAGAAAGGGAAAGTTTGGAGAACAAAACACTTTCATACATATAGTAGCTCCTTCAAAGATGAAGTAGGCCATCAAAGAGTGTTCAGAGCATGCTAGAAATGCTGTACAACCTCTCCCAACACAAATTCAATGGACTGGGCTTTCTCCGTATTTTGAAAGGTCAGGAAATACAGCAGTGGGATTGGATGAATATCATAACATTGCTATCTTTAAATCTCATCTTTTAACTTCTGCATCTGTTATATATGTTTCTATTTCATAATACAAAGGTTTAATAGTGAAAGTATCGGTAACTATCACATTCAGTTCTTTAGCAAAGAAACCTAGATTCATTTTCACAATGAAAACATATCATCACCAAAGAATTTATAATTATTTCTGCTAGCCATCTAGCATTGTGCAGATGGCTACTGCCCTCTGAATTCAAGAACCTACCACCTCCTAAACAACTATGTGTATTTGCAGTAAAGAAATGCTTGATGCTTTCTTATCTGAACTTACTCCTAAGGAAACTAATGAAAATGTCTTTGACCACCTGGCCCAAATTTTTGAGGTTCTCCACAATTCTCCTTCTCTACATCCTCTTGCAAATGTTATTTGTTTAAAGCCATGACTTGGAGTACTTCTAGAGACAAGTAAGAAGGAACATGTACATTTGGAGGGAACAGAAGAAAAATATATAAGATGCAGGTCATGAATATAAAGATTTGGTTTCTAACATGCATCCAAAAGACTGCCTCAAAGTTGCAGTATTTAATATATTACTTACATATACATAAATAAATAACATACATTTATATAGAAATATTCATGTGGGAACATAATGTTATAAATGGGTTCTATAAGTTAAGCTTCCTCAGATTCCCAGCTTCTAACAGTTAATGTAAGTATAGTGCTGCAAATGCAGATTTTGAAATAAACTTGGGTCATGAAGGTTAGGACACCATCACTCTTCTGACATACCTTTAGAAGACCTATCAGAGGACAAAAGATACTAAGGAAAAACAAACACCCCACAGTTTGTGTAACAGGACCATGTATTTGCATGAACAGATGTGAGAATGAGACTTCAAGGAATTCATTATTGACTTCCATATCCCACTAGAACGATATCTGTATGCATGCTTGTTTTTTATGGAAGAATGTTGGAACTATAAAGTTCAGGTCAGCAGTGACAAATCAAGAAAATTTCATAGTCCAACTGAAATGACAACAAATCAACCTGACTTTTGACTGAGAAAGGGTATAAAAGCTACCTGGAGAAACTAGACAATCTATCCCTCAAAGACAGAGAAACAGAGGTAAAAGACATTTCGGAAGAAATCAGTCAATCAATCTCTCTCCAGAAATTGTAATGTAAAGAAATGTAATAGTGATGTGGGGATTTTACCTATTAAAAATAACAGAATGTAACACTTACGTATTATGTACTGCATTTCTTCTCATTGTCTCCTATGTGTGCTTAATAACTTCATTTAATTAGAATGTCACAGACTGTTCTGATAAATTGAACGTTCTATGTTTTGACAACAAAATAATTTTCACGCTTTAGCATGTGGAAACTGGCTACACTAGAACTCTTATTTAAGGCAATAAGCTAAAAGTATAGTATTAGCTGAACTACAGATATTGGAAAATAGGTGTGTTACAGCAACAGGAATTTTAATTCTTGTGACAGACCTTTAATTTGATAACAATGAAATGAAAACAACCTTGAAATTACTGTTTTCCCTTTCTATTTAGAGTACTTCATGTAACACTAAATTTTCCATTCCTTGGGTAATGTTATGACTATTTATAGTATTACATTTATATTTTATTTTTATTAGACATGTACCTTGTAAGTTTGAAAGAACTCAATTTTTAACACTGATAAATTCTGCTTTTAAAATTTGTGTTCTATGTCTGAAGAATTCATGTTCAACCTCAAATGTGTGGCACACTTCAAAAGTGCAACCTGCATTTTTTTTGATCAAAAATATTTTTGACACACAAACACACTTTTTAATATAGAAATTTAAATGTCAGTTTTAAAAATCCAAGAGTTTTGATGGCCTTCTTTGATTTTCATAATGCTGACATAGAAGACCAAGCACAACAAATATCAAAGGCACAATTTTTAAGCAGCCCTTTTTAGTATATGGACTGTCAACAAACAAAAATAATGAACAGTCTAAGGCTTCAACCTACGAGAGCTTCTCAATTATCCACAATCATGACACCACTTCAAAATCAGCAAAAAAATCAGGCTCTGTCTTGAACAATGATTTTTTTTTTTTTTCCATCTTTAGGATTTCAAATTTAAAAAGTTAAGTATATTTTTCTACTTGGTGCCTTTTGTTTTAACTATTAAGAATCCTCTTTCTCTAAAATGTTCGGAGATCTGAGAAATCATTCCAAGTTAGACTGAAAGTGAAATTAAGTTTAGTATTGTACTCTTTGATGAGCAGCACCTAGGCTTTAACCCATAATAAGATCCACATAAATGACTTACATCCTTAACTCCATTTCACCTCTTACATATATTAAAATACACCACTTTAGACGTGTATTTGTTTTGATATTTTTTTACCTCCAAAGAAATATTTTTCTCCCGTCTTGACTTGTAGAGGGCTGTTAGTTCGAACAGCTGAAGCTTCATCACCATCAATGGTGAGGACAGCAAAATTCTCCTTAGCCAGGAATTGAACTTCATGCCACTGTCCATCATTGAGACCAGAGCCTATGAAGAACAAAAAAACATTGCAACATTTTACCTACTCCAATATTTATTATTGCTAAGTGTTTCATGTGTCTTTTTCCCAAGCTCATGATACAAGGTTTAATAAAGGTTACTGCAGAAATGAAATAATTTTAGTGGGATAATGAGTTATTGTTATTAAAGTAACTATTACAAAAAAATCCACAATATATCATAAATACAAGTCTTGGAACTAACAAAGTGCCGATGCTCACAGGTATAATAATATCTAAAGACAGATGTTATCACTCACCTTTCCTATTAAAAGGCCATTTTCTGCATTTTACTAATAAAGAATATATCTTAATTGTTTCTATGATCAAGCTCAGAAGGAAAATATATTGATTCATCCATTTAACTATAATAAGTAACAGTGCCAAAGGGCACATTATGCTCATGTTAGGCATATATCTAGTTAGATATTTCCAAGAAAAGGGAAAGGAAAAATAGGAGGGGAAAAGGCTCACGTAGGTGGTGAATTCACAGCTAATTGGGATGTAGGCTACTCAGAGAAGAGGAAGACAGAGAAAGACATTATCACAGAGGAATTTCAAAACTAGCAAATGTCTGAAAACTCCACAATCTTGCGGAGCACCATCTTCCAAATACTGGCAGGAGTGAAGCAGATGGAATTGTTCATTCATTCAGATCTTTTAAAACCCACAGAATTTATATACTTCTAAGATTGTCTCCAGCAGCTGTCAAGAAAGCCAGTATGCCTGGCACATTAAGAATTGCCAAAGGGTACTAGTTTGTTCCGCTCATTTCTGTGCAGACAGGTTATGCTGGGTCAGCAAGTAAGTAGCAAACACTGTAGTAAAAGCAAACTGCAAGTTATAGCACCTCTTACAAGCAATTTTTTCTCCACTTAGATAAAGTCACCTTGGCAAAATGTCATTTGCCAAAATAAACCACAAAGCATTGTAATAAGCTGTTTCTAAAATTAAAAGTGTAAAGCAAAATGTCAGCAGAAGTATAATGAAACATTACTTTTCAAAACATTCCAAAGAATCTTACCTTCTATGGACGAAGAAGAATAGTCACAGTGAAGAGATATGCCTAAATTTTTGATCAATATTCTTTTCCTAGTGTTTTCACATCTTTGTTTAAAATATGAGATCAAGTTGTGAAATGAAATGGGGTGCTCTTCTCATAATACTCTCAGAAAATTCATTAGTATGAATAAAAGTGGCAGAAGCCTCTTGAAAATGTATCAGTATGAAATATTACTACTAAAACTTGCAAGTTTATTCAATCTAGAGTAAGAACAGATGAAAGACCTAATGTGCCAAATATGAGGGAATTTTTCTTTCTGTTTGTAAGCTCTTTCTCTATTTTCATTAAATTTGAAAAAGAAGAAACTGAAAAAAATGTAACTATAACCCAGATAAAATTAATTTTCACTGATAATAAAAAAGAAAAGAAAAAGACACAGTTTTTTATAGACTTCAAAACCAAAATTGTTATTGCATGTGCTACTACAACTGAGGCTTATCAGAACATACTTAAAACCTCAATTTTCCAGCCTGAGGTGACCCAATATTAAAAAAATCTATTTTATATTTTCATCGAGGTATTCAGTATTACCTTGAACTGAATAACAATGACTAGAGACTCCTGGACAAAATTAAGAATTGGCTATTAAAACAGAGGGCACAAAACAAGTGGCATGAGCTGTTCATCACAAAGGGAGGTATATCTAAAACACTCTCTGGAAAGGGGGATATTGCAGAAACCAAGACACAGCAGTATATGAGACAAGAAGGTACACAGCTGAGCACAGCCCAGTCCCTCAGCCCCAGGCGGGCAGACGTAAGGGAAAACAGGGCAGAAACGGCCCTGCCAGCTCCAAAGGACAGTAAGGCCCTCCTCTCCAAAGTGAGAGGCTCTGGCCACCAGAGCAGAGGAATAGCTCAAGAGAGCAGGAGCAGCAGAGTCCTGGTCTTACCCCTGCATCCCCTCTTGTGCTGCTCGAAACAGGATGTAGAGGAGCTGTGACTGAGGAAATTGAGCTTCAAGAAGGAGGAAGAAAGGTGTTGTTTTAATGATTGCCTTTGTTTCTCACTACCTAGATCTATTTTAATTGGCAATGAATTTTCACAACTGAGTCTGTTTTGCTTGCAACTGTAATTGGTACATGATCTCCCTCTCTTTATCTCACTCCATGATCTTCTCAGTCTTCTTTTCTCCCCTCGCCCTGTTGAGGAGTGGGAATGAGAGAACCTACCATGACAACTGATGGAGCTAAAGACAGATGTGTGTGCTATGAAATTGGAAATTCACTGTATTTCATATCATAAGGTTCACCATCCTCACCTCTTGAGGATACGCCTTCATAAAAGAATGAATTGAAAGTACTAATGAGAAAAGCTTTTTAAAGTTAAATATGGCATGGGATGCAAAACACTCCAGTTATTTTAATCTGTATTTTTGTATTTTGTATTTGTACTGTGCCATCCCCATGTGCACTGAAGGGAAAACTCCTCAAGCTCACCAGCAGCACACTGAGAAACTGAACATTAGAATGACTCAAGGCAAAAAGCAGGTGGATGGAAGGTGGATCAGCAGAGCAGGTAGTTCTCCTGAGACAGATCAGGAAAGGAGAGCATGAAGAGAGCTGCAGGTTAAGAGCAGAAGTGATTTCCTGCATTCTCTCTGTGTGCACAGCGTTTAGCAAGAAATACTAACACATTGCTCTCTGTAAGCTGCTTGCTAGAGGCATGATTGGAGAAACGTTGTTTTGACTGTATTAAAAATATCTGCCCCTACAAGTTGTCATCATTCCTGTCAGTCCCTGAAAGATGACCCTGTTTCTTCTTTATAAACTCTTCAGTGTATTGACAGAAAATAATCATTAATTAAGGCTGTTTACTTTTTAGCTAAAGGTATTTAACCATCCTCATGGAGCTTTGCAGTATGACAGTAATAATCCCAACTGTTCTGGCTCAAAGTTGTCCCAAAAATTCTTCTGCAATTTTATGTTTGCTTAGAAAACTTACTGGTACGTTTTTTCCTGTGGAGTTTACCGATGAACGCTAATGAGGATTGCTCATTAGTACTCAGCAAATACTCACTATTGTCTTTACAGAATTATGTTCCCCAGTCAAAACACTAAAAGGACCTTTTATCTCTGCCACTGTTTTTATCTGATTTTTCATTTATGTGCATAAGCAGCATATAAGCAACAATAGTGTTAACCCTCCTTTATAAATTACACAATGATTTGTGTCAGGAACTTAAATTATTATTGGGATATATGATATATATATATATATATATACATATACATATATATATATATATATATATATAAGAGGGGATGAAATTGTATAGCTGTTTCTATTGTAATATTTTTTACAAGCCTCATATACACAAGGATTATTTTTGCTTGTTGAGATCCTTCTGTAAACCAAGACTCATTAATAAGAGTAGATCAAGTCTCCTTATAATAAAAGAATTTTCAGCTGGAAAGTTTAGCATGGCCTACATCCCAAATGCACAATGATGGTTTCTCATTGCAGTTTAGTTTCCTCATCTGAGCTGCTACATTTATTTATTTGCATTCCTTTTCTTCTTACTCTTTTTTGGTATGCAAGTTGAGAAAAAAAAACACATATTGCTGCCACCACAAATTCCCTACTGAGTCCTGGAAAAGATGGTTTCATATGCAAATTAAATATCTTAATGAAATTCATTCTCTCTATGTAGGTTTTATATTTAAATGACATTATTTTAAAAGTAGGACTCTTGAGTTAGGCACTTTGAACAAGAAGAAACAGATGTTTTGCTTATTACAGACATGGAAGAAGAACTAGATTAACAAATACTAAAAAGCAAAAGGGTTTAACACATAATGGAGAATTCAGAAAGATAACGTCTGGTCGAGTTTTGCCTTGGGGAAAAAGATAGTAGTAAAAGTCTCAAATTCTTCTACAGATAACCTTGTGTGATCAAATCTTTCTTTAAAAGGTACTGACCCATGCAGTGACTATCAATGAGTGCTAGCTTATACAGTCTGCTGATGTACATGGGCAAAATTCTTCTGAAGTTAACAGCATAACATCTGCCACATCAGAGCAGAATTTCATCTTAATTTTGATATAGGACTGTAACCTAAATTTCAGTAAAAATGATAAAGAAGAAAACAGGGAAAGAATATTATCATTATCTCCATGAAGCACTGGAGCAATGCAAGGCTATGCAGCTGCATATGGGTCATTAGTTCCCACTGCTGTAGTAAATATTTTGTATTGTAATTTCTTGCATATTCTACTAGGAGATGAAGCCCTCAATACTTGGCCTGAAGGCAGAGGGAAAGGTTTGTAAATGCTTTTACCTTGGCCAGACAGAACCACATTTCAGGAAGGTGGTATAATTGTTATTCCTGGCTAATCCCTCACCAACTCAATAAAATTTTGCATCAGTATTTCTGACTGTAAGAAAACAAGCCAACAACGTTTTGTTTGAAAAATTCAGCTGTATTCAAATATACTGCAATATATGCCATGAATATTCAATCAGAAAAAAATAAAATATTACCACCAGATGTAATTACAAGAGCCATGCTTTTTCTTTATTTAGTTAATTGTAGTTTTAAACTGGAAAAGCAAAATCACAGCTCCTCCTAAAATAATATTTTAGATAGTTCCTTCAATAATCAACCTAAGTATATAATTTGTTTTTAGGACTTTTGATTCAGAAAAGGTATTTTTATTTTAAGTTTTACTAATTTTTTTGGCTATCTTGATGAGCAGTAAGATAAGACAGTGGCAAATGCAGTCCTTGAAGGTATTTTGATGATGGAAAACCTTGATCTCCAGATCAAACAGAAACAAAACAGCTATATTAAATTTTGTCCTCATGTTTAAGCTCTGAGTTCTTTTTTAAGGTGAGTAGTTCGAAGAAATGTTCCAATTTAGCTTGTTGGTTGAATCGAATTTATACTGATTTTGCTCTGCAACTTCATACCAGAAGAAAAAAAATGAGCATTTAGCTTTATAAGCATCTCTAGCCTTGTATATATAGGACATATTTTTGAAAGGGCAGGTAACTTTCTTGTTTCTGCAGTTAATACTGTTGTGAAGGAAACAGAAAACACAACAAATACATAAATCTACAATGTTGCAGAGTCTTTATAATATTCAGACATTCTTATAAAAGGCTTGACTACTGGTGATTTTAAGGTAATGGACCATAAACCTGGTAAATAATGGTCAAATTCATGAAGATTTTTTTTTGTTGTCTTTTACTGAAAAGTAATAAAAACAGATAAAATAATGTTTGCACTTGAATGACAGAAAAAGAAATTTGCAAATTCTAAGTTTAGAATTTACACTTGTAGAATTTACACTTGTAGAATCTTGTGCAACTGCTGAAACAATTTTAGCTTTTCAAGCACAGGATTTTCCTCTCCTCTTCTGTTCTTCATACATTCCTTATTCTCAGTAAAAAAAAATAAAATTAAATTGGTTTTTTGCCTTAGACATGACAATATATACACTTGGAAATTAGAAAATGGATATGTGTTTCAGCCTGCAGAAAGAATGGTGTTTTAGAGATCAAACACAACTTTTGCCACTGCCCTCTTCCTCTATTCCAGTCAATATCACATCAGAAAATGTTGGTTCTCAAAATGAAATCTGTGTCCTGGAATTGCATAAGACATCTGCTCAATGGCAATCATCTCCATGAATTGGATTGGATTAATGGCCGAATGGCTCTTGGATGGCTCCTGAATGGCTCCTGGATTAATCTTTACTAAGAAACAGGCAATGGTCACTCATTATCTACAATTGACTATTATTAATAAAAATATATTTGACATAACAGTTATGCTAACTTAGCGTATTACTTATTATTTAGCATAACTGTTCTGAACTCCCCAAAACTATTTGCAGTTCAGCATCTAGCTTTATCTGTCTTTTAGCTGGCAACACTATAATACCATGCAACATCGTCCAGTATACCCAGACAACCATCATCCTTGAGACTTGAAGTCATTTACCTACATCTAAAAGTACCTGGAACAAAATCAACTTTCTTTACTTAAAACTATGAACATGCTAACACAAAATATGATCTATTATTAGGATTCAAGCAATTTCAAGAATCATCAAATCTGGCAATTTCATTCTGCTTTATCCTACATATACACTTTATAAAAGAAACCTCCAGATTTTTTTTCTGGAAAACTGTTTTTTTTCCCTTGTAAATTATAAGAAATAAACTATCTTAGAAACATCATTATACTTATAAATCTTTAACTTAATTTTATAATTTTAATCATCATCTGCTAGATACCATATTGCCCTGGATTATTTTTATATGCTAAACATCTTAATATTTTGATAAGTGAGCTAATCAGTACTTTCCATCTTATGAAAATTTGAGACACTTGTTTTGTGACTATTATTCTGTCATACTTTGTTGAACTTTATTTGGGAAGGCCTTTCTGGATTTGAAACCCTTTTGTACTGCTACCATTATTTATATTTACCGTATATTTATTATTTAAAGGGCTAAATTTGAAAAGAATAGAGCAGTTAAACATCAGAATTTTGTCTTATTTTTGGACTAATCAAGTTCAGATGCCTACAAAATCATGACAGAGATGGTTCTTATTCTTTGGATATTCATGCTGGCTAAACAATATAAAAAAATATAATAAGTAGATATTCCAGGCAGAGGAGGAAAGTGAATCTGTAACTTTTAATTTCTCAATACTGAAGTATTCAGTGAAGATTCAGAAGCATAAACTAGTTGTATTTCCCTAGATTTTCTTACTAGTTCCCAACTTAAACACTTTCACATTGGTGTAAGCAGAATATTTTATTGCAAACAGAACAGATCTTGGTGCAGAGGGTTTTGTTGGTAAGAAAAATGACAGGTACAAAAAGCAGAAAAAACTCCATTGAACTCAAAGGAAATTTACATTTTCTGACCAACATCTAAAATCAGTGTAACTTTGTTTTGATATTTTAAATACCTGAGACAAGCTTACCAGTCTGGGCTCTGAATCAACAAGAATATTTAAAATACATTTTTTAGTAGGGTATTACTCAAGGGCATAAAAGCTGCACACATCTCAAAGTACTCTGGCAAAGTGAAGTCTAAATATGTCTCAGATATCCAAACAGTTCTTTCAATGCATATTTTGCGGCAGTCATCAAAGCATGATCGAGTTTGAAGAATATGATGGGAGAAGAGGTGACTGAGCTTTATCACTTAACTTGTGATACACTAAAACAGCTTTTATGTCGCTCATTTGGCAATACTTTCAAATCAGCACTTGTAATATTTGATTATGCTCCTGATTAGAAGATACAGAAAACTCTAGGCTCAAGATTTTTTGAAAGGAAATTCACAGCCTTTTTGTGTCTTAATACTATTATACAAACATTCTGTTTATAGTTTTATCTTTATTATACATAGATCTCTCGCAATAGGAGAAACATTGCACTTTTTCTTCCAAACAAAATACAGCACTTTTTACATTGATTTGCTCATACCTCTGCCTCTGTCCCAGAGGCATGAACTGTAAAAAAGCAAACCCACTGCTCCCACCAGAAAAAATTACTAAATGTGGGCATTATCTAGCAAATACCAATGACCAATTTATTAGTGTTTCTTCATGATCTATTTTTAATTAAACTCAAATTACATTAAACCATTTCTTATTTGAAGCCATTTTTTGTTTTAAACCTGAAATACTCCACTGCCAGAACCAAACAGTGCTACATATGAAAACTGATTTTCTTTGAATTATTTCCTTGGGGTGGTTGAAACCCTATTAGTGACACATTGAGGCTGGACTTACTTAACCTTGCTACAGACCAGTTCTGCAGCCAAAAACAAAAGCAGAGAACTCTGCACAGCAGAAGACAGTTTTGTGCTTGAACCAGGGTCCTATAGAGGTGGAGGTAAAGGTTTCCATGTAAACTGAATTGTGGTTTTAGTTTGTGGCTGAAGTGTGTGCATGGAACAAATCTTGCAGTTGTTCCTACATAGTGGACTTTGTTTTGTCTTAGCAAAAGTCTCCATGCCTGAAGGCTGTATTTCTTTCAGGTGAAACTAAGTCCAAACTCACAAACTGCAGTCTCATGTTCAAATTACTTTGCATGGACTTTCAGGTCTCAGCATGAGCTGTTCTGCTCTGTTGTTCACTCCTATTGTGCTGCACTGCTTCGTACTGAAGACAGAGCCAGGTCTAAAATGTTGAAAGCATTGCTTTGGACCTTGGGATCTTGATTCAAAAAGAAAACAGCCTGTTCTCTTCTATCAAAATCCCTAAAGAAAAAGTGACAATACACCACCCTGCCATAGCACTCTGCAAGGAAGAAGTCCAAGACGCTCCTTGCTCCAAGAAGAAAATATTTTCTCCATAATTTGCATGTATTTTCTGTCACAAATCACTATTCCTGTTGTGTTAATAGTGTTAACACAACTATTCTGTTGTGTTAACTTTTACTTTTACTTTTTTCCTTTAACTTTTTTCAAAACCAGAAAGCTAAGAGAGAAAAAGAAACCATAAAGTTTAGTGAACAACAATAAAGTCTTAAAATAATGATAATTTCAAATGATCCACTTTCTTAACTAAAAGTATTTTTTAATAGAATCATATAATCACTAAGTCTGGTAAATACCTCCAAGATCACCGAGTTCAGCCTTTGACTGAACAGCATCATGGCAACTAAACCACAGCACTAAGTACCATTTCCAATTGTTCCTTAAACACTTCCAGAGATGATGACTCCACCATCTCCTTGAGCAGCCTGTTCCAATGTTTAATCACACTTTCAGTGGAAACATTCTTCCTGATATACAATCTGAACGTCCCCTGGTACAGCTTGAGGCTATGTCCTCTTGTCCTCTCTGTACAGGACAATATTGTTATTATACATAATTTTTTCTTTGTTAAGAGCACAGTAGCAGGTAAACATAAAATATATTCTGTCTCAAAGGGAGATATTAATATTATATAAAATATTATATTATTATTATTAATATTATATAAAAATATTTGGATCTTAGGGAGTGGTTTTCTAAGAAAACCGTAAAAACATAATCAAAATGCTAGCATTGTAGGACTACTTCACATTTTACTGAATATTGCCATCCACAGACTGCTGTTGGACAACACAAGTTACATCAAAGTCAAGATAGCCTGTACTCTGACTCTGTCCATTAACTCTGTATTGGGTTTTAAGAGTGTAGTTCATCTGTTTATTTATGAGGACGTATGCCATAAAAGCAGCCTTTCAGCATAAAAGAAATTCTAAGAAGTAAAGAAACTTGAAAATGCCTCCAGCTCCTCTGCTTCCCTGCCAGTTTAATAGGGCAGCATTCCCTCTCACTTGCATTTTTCAATAGGGGTTGTCAAAGAGGAATGCGTTTTCTAAATTAACACACCTCACACCTAAACCTCACACCTTTGAAAAGGTATCAGATCATCTATTCTTCAAATAAACAGTGCTCTATTTTGCTGCTCATTAAAACAGCACTGGATGAACTGTGAATTTCAGTGGAGTTTCCCCAGACTCCTGGAAAATGAGGAATGACTTCCCACCCAGTGAGAGAGAAAAGGCAGTTCTTTCAAATACAGCCACCCAGCAGTGAATCTTTAAGCACAGCAGCGAGATCAGAGCTAAGCACTGTTACAGTGCTGGGTCCTAGAAGAGATGCCTTTGAAATGCAGAAAGAATCCACTGGCTGCAGGAGACGAGAGCCAGGAACAGAGCAGCCAAGTCAATATGATTCACAGGACAGACACTGGGAGAGCTGACATGGGAGAAACACACTGATGCACACCCACATGCACATGATACAAGTATCTGCTGGTTAGCATCAGAGGGATTGAGAGATCTGAAACTGTGATGTTATCATTTCAACTACAAAATCCTATGTCTCAGAAATAATAATAACAATAAGTATTAACGAGCCACACAAATATATCTTTGTCCTTTTGGTAAAGGGAATTCAGCTGGGGTTAATGTCACTGATGAGNCTATAGAGGTGGAGGTAAAGGTTTCCATGTAAACTGAATTGTGGTTTTAGTTTGTGGCTGAAGTGTGTGCATGGAACAAATCTTGCAGTTGTTCCTACATAGTGGACTTTGTTTTGTCTTAGCAAAAGTCTCCATGCCTGAGGGCTGTATTTCTTTCAGGTGAAACTAAGTCCAAACTCACAAACTGCAGTCTCATGTTCAAATTACTTTGCATGGACTTTCAGGTCTCAGCATGAGCTGTTCTGCTCTGTTGTTCACTCCTATTGTGCTGCACTGCTTCGTACTGAAGACAGAGCCAGGTCTAAAATGTTGAAAGCATTGCTTTGGACCTTGGGATCTTGATTCAAAAAGAAAACAGCCTGTTCTCTTCTATCAAAATCCCTAAAGAAAAAGTGACAATACACCACCCTGCCATAGCACTCTGCAAGGAAGAAGTCCAAGACGCTCCTTGCTCCAAGAAGAAAATATTTTCTCCATAATTTGCATGTATTTTCTGTCACAAATCACTATTCCTGTTGTGTTAATAGTGTTAACACAACTATTCTGTTGTGTTAACTTTTACTTTTACTTTTTTCCTTTAACTTTTTTCAAAACCAGAAAGCTAAGAGAGAAAAAGAAACCATAAAGTTTAGTGAACAACAATAAAGTCTTAAAATAATGATAATTTCAAATGATCCACTTTCTTAACTAAAAGTATTTTTTAGTAGAATCATATAATCACTAAGTCTGGTAAATACCTCCAAGATCACCGAGTTCAGCCTTTGACTGAACAGCATCATGGCAACTAAACCACAGCACTAAGTACCATTTCCAATTGTTCCTTAAACACTTCCAGAGATGATGACTCCACCATCTCCTTGAGCAGCCTGTTCCAATGTTTAATCACACTTTCAGTGGAAACATTCTTCCTGATATACAATCTGAACGTCCCCTGGTACAGCTTGAGGCTATGTCCTCTTGTCCTCTCTGTACAGGACAATATTGTTATTATACATAATTTTTTCTTTGTTAAGAGCACAGTAGCAGGTAAACATAAAATATATTCTGTCTCAAAGGGAGATATTAATATTATATAAAATATTATATTATTATTATTAATATTATATAAAAATATTTGGATCTTAGGGAGTGGTTTTCTAAGAAAACCGTAAAAACATAATCAAAATGCTAGCATTGTAGGACTACTTCACATTTTACTGAATATTGCCATCCACAGACTGCTGTTGGACAACACAAGTTACATCAAAGTCAAGATAGCCTGTACTCTGACTCTGTCCATTAACTCTGTATTGGGTTTTAAGAGTGTAGTTCATCTGTTTATTTATGAGGACGTATGCCATAAAAGCAGCCTTTCAGCATAAAAGAAATTCTAAGAAGTAAAGAAACTTGAAAATGCCTCCAGCTCCTCTGCTTCCCTGCCAGTTTAATAGGGCAGCATTCCCTCTCACTTGCATTTTTCAATAGGGGTTGTCAAAGAGGAATGCGTTTTCTAAATTAACACACCTCACACCTAAACCTCACACCTTTGAAAAGGTATCAGATCATCTATTCTTCAAATAAACAGTGCTCTATTTTGCTGCTCATTAAAACAGCACTGGATGAACTGTGAATTTCAGTGGAGTTTCCCCAGACTCCTGGAAAATGAGGAATGACTTCCCACCCAGTGAGAGAGAAAAGGCAGTTCTTTCAAATACAGCCACCCAGCAGTGAATCTTTAAGCACAGCAGCGAGATCAGAGCTAAGCACTGTTACAGTGCTGGGTCCTAGAAGAGATGCCTTTGAAATGCAGAAAGAATCCACTGGCTGCAGGAGACGAGAGCCAGGAACAGAGCAGCCAAGTCAATATGATTCACAGGACAGACACTGGGAGAGCTGACATGGGAGAAACACACTGATGCACACCCACATGCACATGATACAAGTATCTGCTGGTTAGCATCAGAGGGATTGAGAGATCTGAAACTGTGATGTTATCATTTCAACTACAAAATCCTATGTCTCAGAAATAATAATAACAATAAGTATTAACGAGCCACACAAATATATCTTTGTCCTTTTGGTAAAGGGAATTCAGCTGGGGTTAATGTCACTGATGAGAAATTGTGATTGTGATCTAATTAAAAATGCCTCTGCTGAAGTCCTGAACCTCCAGGTATCTGTACCAGCTGAGAATTTAGCCCAACATGCAGCCCAAATCTTCATGGAGTTGGCTTAAATGAGTTGCAGTATGCTTCACACCTATCAGCCTGTGAAATCCTTGTAATGGAGAGGCACCCTCTTTTCCTGGTCACCATTACTACTAGATTTCATGATAAAAAAATTGCTCCCAACTCAGGTTGTATATACAGTATGCACTCATAATTACTGAATCTGTTCTGACAGTGAGGGAATCAACCTGTGCTAAATTAATAACTCCTGAACATCAAGTAAGTTGTTAGAATAAACTACTGCCTCGAAATGCAGCTCCACTCTTGCATTTGCATTGATCTTTGTGTGAATAGAAGGACCAACAGTTTGTAGAATAGGTAAGTTTTTATAGAATTTCTTTTCTTTTTTCATTTCTAAAGAAGGCACTCAAGCCAAAGATTCTAACTCCAGTAGGAAGGTTGTACATAGATTTCAAGTTTCTTTTTTGTTTCTTTTTCCTTCAGATATTTTGTTAAGGGGAATAATGATAGATTCTAACAGTTCAACAGTTTTTTTACAGTGAAATACAGTACTAACACACATTTCAAAAGCTTTTTAAGCTCTTTGCTAACCACACAATTGTAATAACCACTTTATTATTGCTTTTTACTTCACTTTAAATGTAAATGTCATTATATTTATTTAATTTTGTCTTTGTTCTAGTAGGAAAAAGAAGAAATAAATTTTACTAGAAATTTTGTCGCATCTGAAAAGATTAGGAAATTAATAGTTTAGTCTGTTTGTGATACTTCGGACTAAGGTGACACTTCATGAATTATCAATAATTACGGTGTCCTTTCCAAATTTTTTCCTGTCCACTCACCTGTTAATAATTCCATTAGTTTTTAAATAAGAAGTGAGACCACAATAAAAAATATTGTAGTAGTAGTAGTTTTTTTAAAACCTAGTAGTAGTTTTTTAAAACCTAGTAGTTTTAAGAAGGTTAAAACCTTTCTGCAGTTTTATTGAAAATTTCTAATGCAAATATGGGGTTTTGGGGTCAGAAAATTTAATCTCTCTCCTAACTGTAAAATTTCTTTCAATAGGAACTTGAACTGCACTGCTATTATAATTTTTCATTGCAGGTTTTCTGCTGCATTTTATGCATTAGGTGGTCTGTCATATGCATAATTATTAATTACAGGACTCACAGACAATAAATCATGAAAACATATTATCTTTGCATCATACTTGGGCTAGCAACATTTGGATTCACAGTAGAGGCTGTCACTAGCATTTTATGAAGATGGATGATTGAAATATGCAACTCGTAAGCTGAATTGCGATAAATCCTTCAGCTCGCTCTTGCTGAAGGCCTTGTGATGCTGTCAGTTAAACACGGCTGAGCGCCTTTCTGCCTGTGACAGGAGCACACGCAGCCGCTGACACCTGCACCCGTGCTCATGGCCTGCGTGCTCCTTAGGGACTGCTGGGGCCAAACCATCCTAGAGAGCCTGTTCTCATTCAGAGAATCCATAATTTCAGTTAGCTATTTGAGATCTGCTGATAAACCCCTTCTCTCCACAAAAACAAGAAGAACAATAATGTTTAAGTATTGGTTTTCTGAGTGTTTTATTTTAAACACTAATTTTATAGAACACACTAACTTTATAGAACATACACACATTACAGAAAAGTTACCAGAACTAGTTGCTCTGCTGTCATTCTTGAAATGCCTCTGTGAATGGATGCTACTTAAAAAAAATAGCACACTATGGAGTTATCATTTAGTGTTCTAGTTAGTAACAAGGAAAACAAAACCCCAAAACCTAAATTATGATCTAAAATGAAAGTATTTTAAATATAATTATCACAAGAGATTTGATACAAAAATTAGTAAATAAAAAGCCAAGTAATTTGAATATGAAATTATTTTTATTGAAGACACTGTGTTTTCCCAAATTCCCTAAAATATCCATTTGAAGGAGACAGTTTGAGATACATTTATTTTCTGACCTATTAAAAATGTGAACATGACAATTTTATTCCTTATATTCTACTTGTTCATCCCTGATACAAAGCAACTTCAACAATCAAATAACTATAAAACAACAACAGCTTTGCAACTGTCCTAAAAATCCACAGTAAATAAATAAGTAAATAAACATATTTACCATAGTAAACCTGTTGTTTCATGCATGACTGCCTTCATATCACAGAGACCATCTGGAAATGGATTTTTAAACAAAACCTTTCTGAAAATTTGATGGTGTAACTAATGTTATTTTGGTTTGATGATAAAAACATAATGAAGCCCCATCTCAGATTCCAAAGCATGTAAATGGAAATCAAATACCCTTACTAACAGGAATACTTGTAGAAGTCAAAAACTTTAAATAACAGTTTTACCGAAATAATTTAATTATTAAATAATTATTCTAATTATTATTGCTTTTTAAAGTTGTTCAGTGCATGATAATTTACCCAGCTGTTTATAAAAACTTGACATGCTACTTTGTTTAGGATTGGGTTAAACAACACAGAAAATAAGGGTAGCTTGATAAACCTTCTTGTTCTGAATTTGCCAACTTCTTTTTAAACTTTTATGACCCGTCAAACTGGTAATTAAATGTTGATTTATTACAGAAGGCTGGCAATTATTGTAGCTCATTTGCTGAGGACTTATGATTAACTTTGTGGTATAGAAAATCAGGAAACAACCTAAGTCCTAATTGTTTATTTTCATTATCTTAAGACATGGTAATGAGGAAACCATTTCCGCTTCACATACTAATGTCAGGCTTACAGTTTGGATCATGCTCAGACACTCTTCGTGTAGTTTATATCTTTGCAATGTTACATTTGTTCTTATTGTTACTATGCCCTAGAAATCACCAGTTCATTCAGTACTTCAAAAAAGCACTTCTAAGTCAGAAGGAGGAACTTTCCCCAGGTTTCCATAGAAATGTCATGCTTTGGGAGAAGTTGCTCCTGCTGAATTAATGAGGTTGGTTATGATAAAGCTATTCAGGTCTAGCATTGAGAAAGTGCAATGAACCTTGCATTTTGATGGAAAATCTGGAAGTTGACTCAAATGAAAAGTAAAAAGAATTTAATCTGGATAACAGTTTGAATTCTGATGCTCTTTTTTTTTCTGACTGCAGTCATATGGAACAAGCACACACACTGTTGGTACTGCTGATAGCAAATTAAATATCCTGAGCCATTACACTTCTAAGAATCTGCAATTCCTTAATGTGAATATGGGAGATAATCTCCTGTCAGGTGATTAGAAGATCTTGATTCAACTTCAAACCTTCCCTGTCTCAGGAGTTTTTGGAACTAAAATGAAAGAGTAGGCTTCTGAGTTAAAAACAGAGGATCCATGTTAACAGCAGGAATGATGGTTTGTTTATCAATGATGCAAAAGTTCTTGGCCCCTATTTTACCAATTTTTAATGGTTGAGTATCACATAGCAATGTTGGGGGAATTCTGGATTTTATATCTCCTATGGTTTTGCACTTACATACTTGTCATCTAAGCAGAGCTATTCCAGCAGAGAATGAGTACTTGGAGTTACATTTAAAAATATACAAAATGTACTTTTATAAAACATGGTGGACAAGGCCAATTCATTATAATGTATTACAGTTTGTTTCTAAACATTTGTGACCGTTGTGACTATAATGCAAATACTAGATAATTCTGCTAGCTCTATAAGCATGTAAAGGGAAAGACAGGGGAATAGAAAGTATCTAAAATATACCTGTGTTCTACATGCACAGAGCTTTCATGCAAGCAAGTTAGCATCTTCCAAAATGATAAGTAAATTTCTGAATTATAAAGCAAAATAGAGGGAAGTCCATCCTCTGGAAATGTTTGGTCTGTATAGTCTTGAAATGACAGAATTATAGATATTATTAATGGGTCAAAATAAGAATACCTTAAATAGTAAAAAACATTTTTTTCCACTTTAAATATCACACTATTAGACATGACAGTAAAAAAGCTAAGATATTAGAAAATGTGGCAGTAAGTGCAGAGCATATTTTTAACACAAGACCCACTGATACCCATAAAAAATTTCCACTGGCTAGGGTCTAGGCAGGTGCAAAGCATACACAGTGCAAATAGTTTCCGGAGATAGAGGAAGACACCATGGAAATGCAGGGAATGAAAGACCAGGAGAAAACTGGTAGATGTAAATCATGTGCATTAATGCTCTGCAAAGTTGGAGACATATTCTTTCCTGTCCCTCTATTCCTCCAAAACATAAACCTGATTTGCTCTGTATGTGTAACTTGCATGGTAACTTGTTTAAAAATGAACACCTACATTTTCAGACTAATGAGAATATACCAAGCCTTTATCACAGACTATTTTAAAATAAGGATTTGTTGTTGTAGGAACATGAGTTCTGAATTTAAACCAGGACCAAAAGATAGAAGGAGTAATTTCTTTATTATTAATGTTTTAATAAACAAGTACTAGTTATAACTACAGCTCTCCCCTGCCACTTTGCCACAAAATAATGATAATACTTCACAAGAATAACAATAACAATAAAAACCTGCCAGTTCCCTCTGATTCTTTTTGTTTATATAAAAGGTTTTAAAAATTGTCTTCAATAAAGCATGAAGGATTTTTTAGGAACGTAATTGTATACTGCAAGGATATGCCGACACGCATCCACTTACAGATGTATCTTTGTTATGGCCCATGGTACTCTATACCAGGTATCCTAAGTAGGAAACAAAGAGTACTCAGCCTAGCAAGCTTAGTGTTGCTGTTCCCCTCAGCAATTTATTTATTTCTTCCTCTCTCTCTAAACTGTTTTTGTAGCATATGTTTGTAGAAACATGTATGTTCAGTTTAAATAAAAAAATGATAAATGATCTTAGTATGTGGAAGAGAAAAAAAACTTTTCTGATCCAGTGTTCATTCATAAGCCAAATTAAAAAGAACATTGCCTGCCAAATAAATCTGACTTAGATTAATTTAGATGCAGAGAATTTATAGAAACCAAGCAAAGTCACGTTGTTTCAACAGACATTATCCAGCTCTGCATACACTAGCTTCTGTGCTCTCAATTTTCATCTATCTTCATTTATTTCCAGTCTTTTTTGTTCACACCTACTCTCAACTTATGACAGAAACTATCATATTTAAATTACTGGCAGTTTGCTTTTTCTCCTCCTCTGTGATCAAGGAAATTGAATTTTTCAAGAATTTAAATTGTCACATTCTTCACATTTTCAAAGTCTCCTCCTTCCTTTACCAAAAATTGTTTCATGGCACAGTGCATAAACACAAATCAGCTCCAGGTAGAGTTGTGGTGTTTTACCGTATCTAGAATAAGTTGGGAAATTCTAAATTAACATCAGTGCTCTTATTCAAAACATTGGCAAGGATGACATGGCTGCTGAGGAGACTTTGTGACCTCTGTGTATTTAGGTTGTGGAGGAGCCACAGTTGTCAGTAAGGTCCCCCTCCTCCTTTTGCTAGACTTGGGCATGTGTGAGCCTTACAGCACGTTACAACACCAGCTAACCTGCCATCTCAGTAGCAACTCTTGGTAAATCCTGAAGAATATATTAATTCAATTAAACAGACAGCAAACACAAGATAATGCAGAGAAGGGGTAAATGTGTGTATAAGAGCTATCACTAAGGTAACATAAATGAAAGGCAAAGCTCTCATAAAAAATCATAGTTAACTGCTTTTTCTTCACCTCACATTCACCCCTCCTACAGCTCTTCCTAAGCATCACTTAATACAAATATTTTATCTTCTAGTAAAACACTTGATTTATTTGACAAATTGACTCGGGCTGTAGTATTTACATAAAAATACATTCCTACTTCAAAAAATAATCAAACTCCTCCTCCACTCAGATCAGGATGAAAAAATGAGATTTCCAGCTCTTTCACTGAGGTATTACAAAACAAAACAAAACAAAACAAAACAAAACAAAACAAAACAAAACAAACACACACC